>BSBK01005486.1:965000-1067500 GCA_027943335.1 Chamaecyparis obtusa
GGCATGTTAAAGATTCTATTATCCAGTTCATGATTTGTGGATTTTTGTCCACTATGGATTGTAGTCCATGTATTTTATATAATTAAGTGAGCTTCCCCTATTGTATTTGAGCAGTGAGCTCTTGGCAGTGTGTCTAAATGCATGTGTATTACTATTGTAAAACCTTTAACAGGGTATAGTTCTTTTAACAGAGTATATCATCTTGTGGGTTCCATCCCTACCGTGGTTTTTCCCCTAACACAGTTTTCCATGCAAAAAAATCTTGGTGTTATGTGTTCTTGATGTATTGTTTATCATTCTAATATGAAGTTTAAGGTTGAAAGTTTGTTAAAGTTCTAAGTGTTGAAACATAACTTATTCACCCCCCCCCCCCCCCCCCCCCCCCCCCCCCCACTCTCAGTTGTGTGTTGTTTTATTTCTATCAATATCATCAATATTCCCAAGGAAGATACAAGACTCAATATCAAAGGAACCCATAAATCTAAGACTTCATCTCACTAGAAATTTATATGTGGGACTCAAGGTTATAAAAGTCATGCACACGGTAATGAAGGAAAGATATATTTAAATAATAAAAATAAATGATAGATCTGAATTGAGAATGCAATTATTCATCAAGTTTATGTAACATTAATAGATTTAAGACATTTAGTAAGCATATTTGTACATGAAACCTAAAGAATCATATGAAAAACACATCCATCTAGATCCAAATAAAAAATAGAATGTAAGAATTCGGGCTCACCAAAATGTAACATAGATGAACCTAGATATATGAATGCATAAAGTGTAGAAATGTTGTGATGTACAAACATTGACAAATGAAAACCATACAAATTAGATCCAGACACCAAATAATTTAGTAAAAATATAAGCACGTCAGTTTCAAAAAAATGTAAGATAAAAGAAATGAATAGTGTGGCAAATGAGTTTCACTAGTATGGCATGATGGGGATTGTTAGGAAAACTTGTGAACTTAAGCCCTATCCTCTTTATTAAATTGGAAGGAATATGACCTTCTAGGCTCAAGGAGGCTTCAACATTAAGTGATTTAAATGATCCTTTACTATAATTGAGGTTTCTTATGTAAGTGTAATTAAAAAATGCAAGATTTAAGGCTAAAAGATAGATTTCAAAACACGTATTGAGAAAGAGTAGATAGAACAATTTTTTAACCACAAATAGAGTCCAGAGATTCTAACTAAATTTTAGATTCAATATGATGTTGTTTTGGAGGGACTAAGGCAACTTTTCATGGGACTAGGACAAAAAGGTCAACCTATTCCCTCCACATTCTAATATTGTAGACAATAGTTGAGGTCATATAGTTTCAAGATCCAATGTCAAAATTGGTGTTGCCTATTTTTCCACGGAGAAAAAAAAGATCATATTTGGTAGAGAGGAGTTTGACTCATTCAGACCTCTATTGATGAATCAACCTTGAAAATGAAATGAAATAAACATAAATGGAAAGCATGCTAATGTATAGTAGAGGCCATATGTAAAAAAATGTAAATGCTTATACCTTCACAAATGGACTTGGTGTCACAATGTCTATGA
The DNA here is from genome assembly GCA_027943335.1 of Chamaecyparis obtusa. Lineage (NCBI taxonomy): Eukaryota > Viridiplantae > Streptophyta > Pinopsida > Cupressales > Cupressaceae > Chamaecyparis > Chamaecyparis obtusa. Next base: position 966,561 of record BSBK01005486.1, read on the forward strand.
AGATTCTTTAAGTAGCTATTAGAATGTAGTTATAGGATCTTAAATTATAGAGAATAATTAAGGATTCCTTTCATAAATTCTTGTATTTCAAGTACTTTTCAAATCTCCAATGTTGTTATGTTTTATGTTTCTTCCCTTGAGAAGGAATAGATTCACATTTATATTAATGTAGTTGGAAAAGGATATTCTTGCATGAATGAGGCCTCGTCTTCTTGATCTTCAATGAGAAAGATAATATTTCTATAATGGAGAAGATTTCCTTTAAAAGAAACCTTGGACGATTGAAATTCTCCTTAGGATCATGCTTGAGATACAATATTGTAGGAGAGAGATTGAATTATTTTCATCTTATGTCCAAATGAGGAGAGGTAGGTTTCTTATATACCTCTCAAAAACATTTTAGAGCTCAAAATTTGGAGAGGGTAGATGAGAACTTAGATTTCCCACTTAGCCATTGAGACCAACTCCCAATTTATTCTTTGTAGAAAATATCAAGGAATAAGATGAAAGGTCAACCAGGTCAACCTATTACCCCCAAAATTATTAGAAATTTGGTTTAGGGGTCTTGATTATTGAGAAGATGGTAGAACGGAAAGAGGAATCGAGGTTGGATCAAGAATAATGAACACAAAAGCCTAATAACACTAACATAGCACCTAACTAATCATTTGAGTATAGGTGAGTACAATTTAAGATGGTACAACTATGTAAATAGAAGAGAAGAAATTACTATGTACTCTAACATTGACCACCATCTCACACTAAATTGATTATATTCTGTAGAATTTTTCTTTGTCTTAATTTATTGATATAATTACTATCTTAATTAATATCATTGTATTTCATCTCTAAATATGATCACTAATATTTTGATTAATATTCATCATCAAACACATTTCTTCTATAATAACTTAGGTTTCTCACTTAATTACACGTCTCATTCTGTCCACTTTGGTTGTCCATTTTTAATTCTTTTGTGTTGGTCCTCATGAATTCACTGATCAAAATGTCATTTCATGATCTTGTATGTTTTTCTTTTATTCATTCTATCACCATCTTTTGTCATAAGCATATAAATGTCAAATTCACCATCATAATTGTTGCCCATTATTACTATACATTATTATTTAGTTAATTAAGGAATGAAAATGCATTTGTTTCAAATAATAAACCTACCAAGAGTAATAACAATAGAGGGAAATGAGACAATAATATAGTATCCCCTACCCAAGAAACTTCTCCATCATTCCATTCTTTTACTAAGCCTTAGTCTTACCTTTTCATTTGTCTCTATTCATTTCTAGAGGAAAGTTTAGTCATAACATGATTTTTTAAGTGATTTTCATATGTCATTCAATTATATCATAATTATTATCTACTATTTATTATATCTTATTTAATTAATTAAGGAAATAAAATGCATTTGTTTAAAATATAAACTTACCAACCCAAAGAAACTTATCCATCCTTCCATCTGCTTACTAAGCCTTGGTCTTCCCTTGTCATTTGTCTCTATTCATTCCTAGAGGTAGCTTTAATCATAACATAATTTTTAAAGAAATTTTTACATGTCATTCACCATCATAATTGTTATCCATTATTTATTGTATCAAGTATTTAATTAATTAAGGAAATTTTTAAAAAAACTATTAAACATAATGGAGCTACCAAACCAAACAAACTTTTCCTTCCATCCTTTTACTAAGTCTTGTTTTTCCCTTGTGAATTGTCTCTCTTCATTCTGAGAGAAAGGTTTTCTCATAACATGATTTTTTAAGTAGTTTTCATATGTCATTCACCATCATGATTGGTATCCATTATTTATTGTATCTTATTTAATTAATTAAGAAAATAAAAATGTATTTGTTTAAAATAATAGACCTACCAACCCAAAGAAATTTCTCCATACTTCCATCCTTTTACTAAGCCATGGTCTTCCCTTATCATTTGTCTCTATTCATTACTAGAAGTAAGTTTAGCATGTAATATAGTTTTTAAAGTAATTATCACATGTCATTCACCATCATTATTTCATCCATTATTAGTACTTGCCCATAGGCTAGCAACACTTTTTGGATTTCTCCATTAACTAGTGATTAAAACCAATTCTTTGCACCAATTATAATTTAGTATTTTCTTATTTTGTTAAAAATAACACATATTCTATAGTCTAAATGTAATTTTTTTAAGTTTATAATTTGTAAAAATTATTTTTTGATGATATGATTGGCTAATACATTTGAGGTCTTATAGGCCACTTTTTTAGGAATAAAGAGCATGAAGAGCTTTTTTTTTTTTTAATTGAATATTTTAAAGTTTTTGAAAATTTTAATTGATTTTGTTTAAATTTTTTACAATTTTTTTTACCAAAAGTATTATATTAAAATAATATTGGCTATTTTTGTTACATTATAAAATATTGAATATTTTTTGAGTTTATTTTAATATATTATATAAATTTAGATTTAATAGAATAACATTATAATATTGTGAAAAATAGTTATTTGGCCTAAATATTTAATATTAAAATTAATTATAAGTAGAACTATTTTATAATTTAAATTAATTACAATTTATATTTTATAATTATTTATAAAATTAAAAAATATTATTAGAACTATAATTATAATAATTTTATAATTATTTATAATTAAATAATTACTTTACATATAAATTAAAATTAAAATTAAACCGTGAACCCCATTAACATTTTCAAATCCCACTCACATACAAAAGGCTCCTGAATTTTGAATTTTATTATAAAATCTAGAGGAGTTATTAACAACCTACTCACTTGGGATATTGGGATGGGTGATAAGGCCCTTTTTTGGGAAGATTCGTGGGGAGGGCTTCCCCCTTTATCTAAATCAGGTTTCAGACAAGAATTTATAGAAAGATGTAAAGCTATTAGGGGTAGTTTTGTAAAGGATTATATCTCTACAGATGGAGATTTAATATGGAGAACAATAGAGGATATTCGAGTAGAATATAATGAAAGTAAAAAACTTATGGATATCCTCAAAGATAGAGTGATCTCACACAAAAACAGAGAAGATAAATTGGTATGGGCTGGTTCAAATATAGGAAATTATAAAGTTAAGGATGGCTAGATAAGACAATTATGCAGGAACAGAATGTGGATTCCCTGGATATCCCTTTGAACTTATGCTGGAACAAAGCTTGCCTCTCTAAGGCAGGAATATTCCTATGGGCAGCACTGCAAAAAATAATTTTGACAGCAGATAGAATTCGGAAGCTAGGTTTTGAAGGTCCATCAAGGTGTCCTTTATGCAAATGTCAAGAAGAGGATGCAAATCATTTACTCCTTAATTGCACTTATACTCAAAATTGTTGGAGCTAGTTAAGTAATTATTTAAATTGGCACTCAGCTATGCCCTATGATATAGTGGACTTTCTCAAAGTGTGGCCCTCTTTAAATAAAGGAAGCCTGTACAAAGATATATGGATAACCTCTCCCTCTATACTATTATGGGAAATTTGGAAAGAGCATAATAGGAGAATATTTATAAATCAAAAAATGGACTAGAGAACGATAACTAATAAAATTGAAGCCTCGATTATTGAAGTAACTAATAAAAAACTTAGAAATCAGATTAGTTATGAAGATTCATTTAAGCAGTGGGATAATAATATCAGAAAACTTTGACCAAAACTGACTATCCCTCCATTATTTGGGAAGGGGGGAAAAAGAACAAAAACTGATAGAAGTAATTGCAAATGGTCACCCCCTAAAGATGGCTGGTATAAACTAAATTTCGATGGTGCATCTCGAGGTAACCCAAGTATAGCAGGAATTGGTGGAATTATACATAACTGGAAGGGAGAAATCATATCTAAATTTGCTAGCCCCATTAAACCTACAACTAATAACATGGTAGAATGTTCGGCAGTCTTAGAAGGTCTCAAATTATGTAAATGACTAGGACTGCCAAACATAATAATTGAAGGAGATTCACAAATAATAATTAATGCAATCAGAACTAGGAAAACTCCACATTGGAAACTCAACTCAAAATTAGAAGATATTATTAAAATTCTTGACACTTCCACAATATGATATCAAACACATTTATAGAGAAGGTAATATAGATGCTGACCATCTTTCAAATCAAAGTGCAAATGGTGAAACTTTGTAGGCAGAATTTAGTACATCAAGGTAGTCTAGTTTCCCCCCATAGCCCTTATTAAGTGTCGCTAAAGCTCAATTAAAATTATGTATATTAACACAACCTCAATAGTCCAACCTATCAAAATAATATGTAGTATTATATAAGATTTTCAGATTAACTCAAAATTATAGGATGCTAAGATTTCACTTCAAATTCAAATATATACAATTCAAAATATTGCTTTAACGATGCATAATCATATATTAAAATTATTAAGTTAAATTAATATTATAAACTATTATTGAGACTAAATCTGCCAAACTAATCACTAATCTTGACCTGGTAAGACAGATTCATATGCTCAACTCCTACCTGTCGGAGTTTACCATTTCTTAAATTTCATCTTATATATATCTGATAATTAATTAGGATCCTCATCCTCCCTTAGATATACATGCCTGCAGTTATCCTTATAGGCTAGTATTGTCTTTATTCAATGATTACTTTTGATAGGATCAACATAGGATTAGACCCGTTAGTAGGGATAATTAGTTCCATCATGTATATGTTTTCAGCGCACACCTTTTCTAAGACTAATGAGAGCTTGAGCTACTTCAGTGGTCTTATGCTTTCTAGCTACTATATTATTTTTGTTTCTTATCCTATTCACTTAGGTGCTTAGTGTCAGAGTTATGCCCTGTCTATCTCTATTATATAGTTAGCAGATTCAAGAATCAAGTATCTGAGAGTACCACTATAGACTTAGGATAAAGTCTATTATACTAAAGTAATGAATGCATTCTGAGCCCTTCTGGGCTCAAAGCTGGATTTAGGTTTGGATTGAAACAATTAGCTCTCGTAGGATAGGGAAAGGAAAGCTTCTAGATTCAGACCTATACTTGAGTAAAGGGTCATATGTACCAGATATGTTTCCTCTCCACGCATGGGATAATAAACTTTAAATTCTACATACATAACAACTTATATCCCAATATCGAAAGCAAGGATTAACAACTTGTAATATTACATTTATAGCCCCCCGAGACCTTCACCGGATACCTTTCATTACAAGCCTTTTGTAACAATTTGTAGAGCCCAGTTAGATTTGTCATAGTATAGATAGATCAGCCCTTTCCCCTTTCATTTTAAACAATGATTAATCTATTTTAATTTCTAGGTTTTTAGCTCAGCTCTAAGTAGTCCAGTCATTTCATAATCAAGTAAGTATTATTAATAAGCTTAGCTACTACACACATAATTGAGTCTTATTCTTAGATATAGCTTTGCCCCTCGACTTAGAGGAATCATATGCCAATATTAGATACTAGATAATTATTAATATATGTAATGAGATATAGATATAATAATTAGATCTAACACTAACTAGCTTTCAATCTTCTTAGCAAGGAAGGAACATTCTGGATTAATGAGAAGTGTCCTACCTTTTAGGCATATTCTATCATGATAGGATTAGGAGATCATGCAGGAATTTACAATCACGTATCGATGTAATTAATGATTAGCCACAGAAGATGTGGCTATCAAGGATTAATTGATATGACTCTAAATAATCTTGTCTATAGACTTTAACCCCATAGCTGCACATAAACTCTCTACAAGCTAGTTTACAGAACTAATTCCTCTGAGTTTCAAACATCCCTGAGCAATGGAATCAAAATTGATTACCTTTGCAACTAAAGGCAATAGGGCTATGGCATTTAGAGGCAGCATCATGCCGGAAAAGTCGAACCAGATTCTCAACCCTCTGCTGAATTCCACAAGAAGAGCGATAGAAAAAGCCACGGGAGATCACTTTTTCGATAACGAATACACTTATAGAACCAATGGGGTGGTCATTGGTTAGTTTATAGCTATTTCAGTCTTTGTAGGAAGAAAGAAAGAAGACATCCTTCAGGTAGCTAGGACAATCTTTAACGAAGATCATCTTGGAGGTCTAGAAAGAATGGTTCTTTGTATCGATAACCAACTTACCATTCCTTATCTGGAAATCACAATGAGAACTGAGATTAACAAGTTAGAAGAAATTTCGCAAGCACAACACATCCCCATGATGACCTTTAAAGATGAAGAGCGCTTCGATGCCCATTGGCCTGAGATGCTTAGGAATTTGGATTTCCTTTACATCAAAATTCTTCAAGGAGAAATGGACATAGTAGAGATCCTCAAGTACTGGAGGAGTGAGGGCTTCAACATTCTGGGTGATCTTGACAAAGTTGAGGCAGAAAATCTTCACATTATGGCTCCTGAGATCCAAAGGTGCACTCGACATTCAAAAAAGATGGCATCTGAAGATGAATGCATCGTCATTATGAGAAAGGGAGAGAATATCTGGAACTGTAAGGCGGTCCGCAAAAGTGATGCCATATGAACAACAATACCTAAAACCTCCTTTTTTTTATTCCTACTATATTGAATACCAACAAACTCTGTACAGGTAGTGAATGATTAGTAGTTATCTATAGGGTTATATAAGACAGGCCATTAAGATCTATTGTAAATTTTGCAGTTTAAATCATGCAACAGACATATGTAAGTATCTAGCATCATATTATATCCAGCTGGAAAAAAAATTTATGTTTATCCTTTGCAAGGTCCCTCTCAAAGTAGGTTTTTTTTGATATGATCTCAACTATATATTTTTAAAATTCCTTTAAGAGCGTGGAAATTATGACCATTACTTACAAGCATCTACTAGCAGCTTTACATTAATCTGATGTCTTCTCTTTGAACTCTATAGAATTATATACATAAGCGTTCCCTATTTTCCATGTCTGTTATGCTATCGACATATGAAAAGTTAGATAAAAACTAGAGTGAATTAAATTTAGCATATCCTCTTAAATGTAGAGATCTCTTCGCCTTCCCTTAAGAAGCTGAAATAGTATGGCTTAAATAGGCCCAGTAATCTGAATAGTCATAGTTTACCAATAGTCAGGTCTTCAAAGGATTAGACTTTATAAATAGTTCCTAGGCTCCCTTTGTGTTCCCCATATTGATCCTACACATCCTCTTAAGCTATCCTTTATGAGCAGGAAAGCATGGAAACTCCAATTAAGCTTACCTATAGTAGGGGTTAGTTGGCTTTTGTAGGTAAGATTTTGACTAAACATGTTAAAAAAGTGATGATAGATAAACAAGCCCTCATTATCAAAGCCACCCTCAGTATCTTAGGCCCTGAATTTATCAATAATGAGGTTAGATATAGAGTCCTCTCCAACATCACATCCATGTTTGTAGCTATCATCTTCTTCTAGGGTTTTCATAAACAAGAGATATGGAGACTCTGATGCAGGATCTTCAAACGAAGATTTCTTGGCAATTTAGATAAAGCCCTTCAAAACATTAAAGAAGATCTTACTATTGTCATACCTAGGAATTATGATATGGTATCTATTAAGGGGAATTTCCTCCCTTCTACGCCTATCATAGCAATAGAGGACAAGGAAGCCTTCAAGGATAGAGAAATCATTGTAAAAAGAAATACACTCTTTCTACTACACTACTTGCACATCCGGAAGCCTGAGAAGGAAGATTGGTTCTATGTTTATTGGCACCTAGATGAAGTTGGAAATACAGATATGGAGTGTTTCTTAGAATCTGAGTCAGAAAATCTAGTGGATCTATGGTCAGAGGAAGGAAAACATCATAAGAAAAAGGAAAAAAAAAAAGATTCCTTACTGCAGAGAGCTCAGATACACTAGTTAGGCACCAATAAAGATAGTCTGTGGTCGGTTTCATGTTAATCTCTCATAAACTAGACTTGTGTAGATCTCATGAATTTTAATATTTGATTTCTTATCAGTTTGTGATATCTGGATAAAGTAGTACTCTGCAATATCGTAGCATGATCTAAGTTTCACCTTAATGGAATAGTGGTAATATTGTTCAACAATACTCATTTCAAATAAGAACAAAATGAATAAACAAATTAGTAATATTGCTAAATTCCCTAAGAATAGAGTATGAGAAAGCTAGATCTCCCAAGTAACATTCAGTCTAGCTAATGTAATATATACATATTTTCTATAAGACTGCCCTGGCTACTATACACCTAACCTACTAATGGTTGGGACTATATATGGAGATAGAGCCGACTACTTGTATACATCCCTCAACAATTTTCATTGGCATCAAAGGACTAGTGATCATGGGTCTCGAGTAGGAACTCCCGTTAACTTATAACTGCTAGGTTGGGTATGTCCTAACATGTACATTATACACAATGCTGAGATAGAATAATATAGGTAACTAATATTGGAAACAACAGATAATGGGATAATATAAACTATAGCTAGGTGCCTGTAAATATTTGATCAATGAATATGTCCCTTTTACTACATTTAGAGAATGTGATTTTTCCCATAAATGTGTGGAAGCAGGGTCCTAAGACATCCCCACTTAGCCAAATATGACTTAGAGCCAAAGTAGTAGAATTAATATGGAGAGAGTTGAATGTTACTTTCCTTTCTAACCAGAGGTAATGCATTTTTAATGTATTAATGTTAATATGGTGACAAATGGATTTATTCTAGCTAAGTGTACCTAATTTTAGGAATGATTATCATTTTGAAAGTTCTTGCTCCCCTCCCTACCTTTCTACTTTAGGCTCAGGTATATCATAATTACAAATGAATACTCCTAGATAATTTGTTACCGCAAAGACAATATACATATACATTCTTGTGCTCAAGGGTTTTATGTTTCAGTGCTCCTCTGCCTTGGTTGTATGATAATGTGCATAGTAGTTGTTACTTCAAATTTCTGGATGAATAAATATGTATTGGTGCTATGCCTAAAAGTCCCTTTAGATCAGTGTATGGATGACTCTTCGTAACCAGAATATGTATGCAAAGAAATGTTTATTAGATTAAAACATAGTATATCCCAGTGTTGTTTTACTTCATACAGCCAATTTGAAAGCTTACATCTATTAAGTTTAATGGATAAGCCTTTTATCTTCATTCTGATTAGCATATTTCTTAAGCATAGTTTATGGACCATCACTATTTTAAAGTGAGCTATCTAAAAAGTGTACATTACATAAGTGCAAGTAGATAGTACTTTAGATCTAGTTCAGGTATCAGGACAACGAGACCAACCATTTACATTAAAATAGGTGGTATAGATAGAGGTAAAAGTATCTTCTTTTTTTTAGCAAATATTTCTCTTCTAAGCTATTACTGGACCCTATTAATAGCTTTCAAAATTTTGGATTAACAAAATTAGTATATGGATATACTAACAAAGATCATAGCCAAAGCTCTGAATTTCAGGATCAAGAAACATCTTGAGGAACCATCTTTTAGGTGGATAATTAGGGATCCAACCCTAAGACAGGCACAGTTCTTCTCATAGATTTACTTCAGAAGAAAGGAAAGGGACAAAATCACTAAATACAAATACCCGAAGGAAGGCTTACAAGGGACATGAGAACTTTGCAGAAAAGTCTAGATTTAGAATAGATGTGTATGAAGTATGTACTTTTCTATCATGTATTGGATCATGGAGGGTATACCCTCCTGAAACTCTTATGTATCAGAATCCAGACTATGGTCCTAGGCAACGCTGGAGGTTTTCTCAACCCCGCTCTTTCCTACCAGCGTCTGCACAGAGTGGGGCTACTTTTCATTACTTGTATTACTGCTTTATTAATTAATAAATTATTGGCTTTGACCTTTTATCGATAAAAAAAAAATTAAAATTAAAATTAAACTTAGTTATAAATTATTATAATTAAAAATTCACTTTACATATAAATCAAAATTAAAATTAAATTTATTTATAAAACTAAAGGCAAGTACTTGGCCACTACGTGACACTTGTTTATTTTATCTTATTTAATTAATTAAGGGACAAAATGTATTTGTTTAAAATAATAAACCTACCAACAAAATGAAACTTCTCAATCCTTTTAATAAGCCTTGCTCCTTCCTTATCATTTGTCTTTTTTCATTCTTAGAAATAGGTTTATTCATAACATGATTTTTTAAGTAATTTTCATATATCATTCACTATCATAATTGTTATTTATTATTCATTGTATCTTATTTAATTGAAAAAAGAAAATGTATTTGTTTAAAATAATAATTCTAGCAAGAGTAATAACAAAAGGGCCCATGACATTGATGTCTTATCTCCTACCCAAGAAAATTCTCCTTCCCCCATCCTAGTTTTAAATTCTTCCACCTTGGAAACATGCAAGGAGACAAATGTTGGCTCTTATAAAAATAGAAACCTTGACTTTCTAAAATCAAATAGTTAATTATTAATCCTAAAACCTTGACTTTCAAATAATTAATTAATTTAAGCTGTGTTCACGTTACATGATTCTCTTTTCAAACAAGAGCTCTGGTTGAGCTGGAGTCCATGTCTTATGTGACGGTTAAAAAGTACATGAGGCGTGTGCAATTTTTTATTTCCAGTGTATATTGAGTGGTAGAAAAAGTTATCCAGAACAGAAGTAAAATTGCAACAAATGTCAATGTTACATAGATCACATGCATTGCTTACATCCCAACAGAGAGTAAAATTTTAACAATGACTTTCATTATACAAACAAAAACTACAAGCAGAGGATGAGTAACCGGCCAATTGCAGTCACATTAAAACAACTATATGGTGATGGATGCAACTTACAATAGATTGTCTACAAATAAAACCACTTAGGAGACTTAGTGGACGGTTTGTTACCAAAATATTTGTGTATGCAACTGAATTAGTATCAGAACGAATTCATGCACATTCAATGTTGAGGGAATGGAAAGCCACGAAGAAATTCATTTTTGAGGCTAACATAATTCTGAGAATAAATAACCGGAAACTACCCTTTAAAGAGAAATCCAGTTGAGAAAGTAAAGAATGCTCCAGCTGACTGAAAAATTAGTATTTTGATTGTGATGAGCAAAAATAAAGGCTTAAAGTAGTGCAGGCTCAACAACCTGAGATCCATAGGCAGATTCAATGGCCACTCACACATAGTTTAGACAATTGTGACCAAGTACTTCAAGCTGTCGACATTAACAAACTCAGATTCAATGACAAACTTGATAGTCATTTACAAAGAGTTTAAGTGATTCTTATGTGAGGCTCTATGTTCATTATTAGCTTTTGAGTTTTGTCTGTCTTCTTCATTAGGATTTAGTGGCTGGGCATTAGCATGTTTTTTTCTCCACTTCGAGGAATCTTAGGAGTAGCAATCTTATTGAATGTCCCTTTAATTTTCAATCATAATCACTACTAGATCCATTTGTAAGTCAAAATTGAATAGAAACAATTAGTTTATGAAGAGATAAGGGACTACAATTTGTAGCTAAAATTGATTTTTGTAAAGGAGAAATTTTTCCTAGTCTTCAAACTGTGGTTTGAGTCATTTGCAAACAAATAATGAAGACAAAACAATGGAAAATATACAAGTATATAGATTGATATTATGTATAGTTGATTTGAGATGAGAAGAGTGAATAAACAAATACACACAGACAAGGAACATGATGTGAATAGAAGGATGCATCTCTCTGAATGCGGTCTACCAACTAATTAGGATTATAAGCGTATAACAATTCTATTTATATACTATTGTAAAATTATAAATAGAATTCAATTACCTGAGTTTAAAAGGGGAAAACTCAGCAAAAAATTAGGAACTAAATAGCATTGCCTTAGTTGTAAAAACAGAGGATGAATGTATTTTGTTGCTTCATGTCAATTATAATCAAGAACAAGACACGGGAATGGGATTTTACTTTCTTCCAAGCCCAAAAGCACAACAATAACAGTGTGAACGCATTCACTGTTAAAGAACCAGTAGCCTATGCATCAAAATCTGCACAATAAACATGAATCGCACGGTGCTTCTTTGAAAGTAGTCCTCAAATTTGTCTTCCAATTCTAATTACTACAAGTCTTTGTCTAGCTTTCACAACTACCCTCCATATAGATAGAAAGTCGATACATGAAGTTAAGCAGCCCCTCACAAATGCCATCTTGCTTGTTTTAATACAAGTGCAGCTTGTTCGGCACTTGAAAGAGTCATCAGTGGATGACTTGTGAGGGGAATCCAAGTGTCAGTATATTCAGATCTTTGGCCCTAGACTTTGGGGTAGTCTGTGCCTTCTACTACTGTATCACGAAACTCATTTTTTCCAGGTTAAAAACCATGAAATTTATAGTTGAAATGCCCAACTTGGTGGCAACCCTAGCAGTCTAGAACGTCACAACATACATGACAAAATTTGGGAAGAGTAATTTCAGCAGGGCTCCAAAGGGTTTTTAGCAAAGTTAAACATTGAACATAAAAATTGTACAAAAGATCATCGAGATTCATGATTTTTTTTTTACAAACTAGGATCATACAAAGAGTCACGAGAGTTTTTGCTGCTTGTAGATAGAGGTTTTGATCTCAAAGATAAAATAAATAAGCCTATAAAATCCGGAATGCGTGAATGTAAGTTTTATTACCATATTTCATTCAAGCTTCATTAAAAGAGAAATTAGAAGGCAAGAACATGCGGTTCTTTCACCAGTTGACTCTCATGCTGGAAAGCCCTCATTTTGGGCTCTGTTTTCGCTTAGATATTAGGGCTTTTCCTTGTAAGGAACTTATACTCCTTGTTCAGAAGCAGTAGTTGAAGGATACAAATTTCTGACATAAAAGAGTCTAAAGAGTAAATTGAAAGGATACAATTTTTAAAAAATATCAATTCCCTGCACAGACGGAAATTTCTAGAGTAGTTTCTATAACATCGACTTTGACGTCATGGGTAATTTAGGGGAAAAAATTGCAGACTTCAGGTTTAAGTTTTTAACTCATTCATAGTTATTGAGAGACAAAAACATTTGGATGAAAATGGCGTCCGGGATTTTAAATTAAAAATCATAGATATTTCGGGCTATCACAAGAATAACTAATGAATTAGAGATAAAACTCAGTTCTGTAAAATTCATAATTGCGGAAAGTAGGAAGATTTTAAGAGAGATAAAACTTACAGTGATGAGTTCAATGCTGGAACATGCAGCAAATGAGTACGTGGAGTGCAACTCAGGTGGAGTGGAGTGGAGCGGAGGTAACAGTTGGAGCATGAAGAAATCCATCCAATTGCACACCTGATACGATCATTTCTATTTGCAGACTCTGTTATCTTGTCTGATAGGCAAAGAAAATACTAGAACATGAGGGGAAGATTGGAGAATGAAGTTAAATTTTATTTTTTTTTGTTATTTTTTAAGTTTCAAGAACAATTAAACCCCGCAAAATTAATTCTGACCAATAAGAAATTAGAAATTAATGTGTAGAAATATATTTTAAAAATAAAACACTCACTACAAACTTTAGAATGTTAGATTCTTTTTATTGAAAAATTAATAGATAGGAACTAATGAAAACATTAGTTCACTGCCTATATAGAGACAGGGACTAATAAATCTTAGTTATAAATTCCTTTGCCACTTTAAAATATGCAACAAGACAAATCTTAGCTCTTTTTAAAAAATATTAAGTTGTTGAAGTTAAATGATCATTTAATTGATTTAGACAAATTAATCCTACTATTGTACAGATATGTCAAGTATTTCATCTTCAGCCCTCGACGACAGTTTCCACATACTGATAAATATTCCACTTCCTAAGTAATGTTGATGAGAATATGGTTGATAGGAAATCCATATAAGTTGTATCAGCTGCAAATATTTGTCCTTACGCTTTTGAGATTATAAGTTGTGTGAGGTGCAAATCCTTTCCATACCCATTTGAGGCCTCAAGATTGAAGTAGAATAAAAATGGCCGGATATACTATCCTAGGTGTCATAGGATCAATCCTTGCAGAAGTGGGACTGGAGAATTTGAAGAAGGGACTAGAGGAAGCCTATGGATCTAAAGAAATGAATCCAACACAGGCAAAGGACGCACTAGTGAAATTTGTTGAAGAGTCTGACAAAAGAAAAAGGTATGGTTTAGTCAAGGGTTATTGCCTGTCGATAGAAGATTTATTTAATAAACTGAGTATAGAAGAATTGTACGTAGTTATGACGGCTGATAGGGATACAAAGGGAACAAACGCACACGAAAATTGGAGATATTTGTCAGGGCAGTGCTTAATCAATCATGATTGGCACCATGAGTTATATGATGGGCACCCAGAAGGGAAAATGTTCCTCAGAGTCCATCTTCATGTCTTACTTGATGTTGTGGGATTTTCAGACATCGAATACAGGGAAGAGGTCATAGAAAAACATTGGGGTGATTTGTTGCCTATCGCAAAATGGTATGAATACGGAAAGATCTGGAATATGTATTTTGCATATGGGAAGCCGCAGTGATGGCAATGGGTTGACGCCCATGCGGGAACATTGTATGGAGCTGCATACTGGAAATGGCTCACCACTGTCTTAAATATGTATGTGGATGTGGTGGGCCTTCTTCACCAACAAGGAAAGATAAAGAGTCCGATCCTTCATAAAAAAGATGACTATTATGTTATATCTTACTTTGCATCAGGAGCGGGGCAACAAGATATTTATTGAGGGTAAATGTTTATGCAGTGTAGATGGTTTCTGTGGGTGTAGTATTTAATTTTGTGGGTGTTTATATAGAAGTCCCTTCACCTTTGCTTTCACCAAATGCCTTCTTTATTTACCCAATCTGTGCTTTTAACTCTATGGTTAAAAGTGTCTGCAGTTTTGGGTGCGATAATGATTGCTTCAATAAATATGTGTGCACTTCTAAGATTTTCATTTTGGTGGGCTGCCTAATTGCTGATTTTTGATAGCCCACTATCTGTCTTTTTAACCAGCCTTGTCGTTGTTCTCTCTATAAGCTGTAAGTTGTCTTTTTTATTAAAGTTCTTCAAATGAATAATTTGTGCGGAGATCATTCCAGACAAAAAATTGTTGGTTTCAAATAAAGTTTGGTTTCTTGTTCCGTTTATTGATACATATGGATCCTTTGAATACGAAGGTGAAAGATCTCCATAAATACGCACTCTTTGTTAAGGTTTGGGGATTCATTATAAGTGCTTTGGAACTCTGTACTGGCAGGTTATTTATTCCTCTATTCTTGTGGTTGTTTTTCTTATTCATTTGAATCTAGAAAATATGCTTTCAAAAAGCCTTTCTTTTGGGTTGGGAAGAGTCTGTTGTTGACTTTCAGTGGAAGCCTCATTTTAAGCCTGTTGAGGACATTTCGTCCATGCAACCTGTTTGGTTTGTACTTCCCCAGTTACTACTAGAGTTTCCAGATCTGAGTATTTTGTGTAAGGTTGGGGGATCCTTGGCGGTCATTTCAAACATGGATCTTTCTTTAATTGATGACTTTTTGACCATTAAGACTTTTGTGCTTAGAGACCCTAATACCGTTGCTCCAAGAACCCTAAATTTGAAATCTGTGGATGGGGTTTGGCGTCAAGAAATAGTACAAGATTCATGTGGGCTTTGTAGATCTAAAATTATTATGGATGGGAATTTTATTTATTTTTAAATGCTCAAACCCTAATGCTAACGAAGATATTCTTGTTACCAATCCTCCTTTTATTGGATTGGTTAAATCAGATTTGGGTCAAAGTTATCTTAATGCTCTTGAAATTGCTTCTAAACTTGTCGATGATCATATTGATAATTTGTCTAATCTTGATAATCAGAAGACTGTTAGTTTTAAGGATAATCTATTGATATCTTCTAAGAGAAATTTGTCTAATTTGGTTGGGGATAGGGTTAACCTAAATATTTTGAACAATAATCTGTTATTAGACCATTCTCGTGTTGTTATGCGGACTACTGATTCACTAGTTTTCCAAAACAAGCATTCGGATTTTTTGTTTTCATTGGTTCACCAGAATTCTCCATCTTCAAAAATTATATTAGATTTGATCTCCACTGATAAATCTAATGTTGTCTCTATTGAATATGGACGATAATTCCAATGTGCCCAATATTAATGTTTCGGATCAGGAGCTTATAAGTTTGATTCAAAATGTTACTAAGGACTTAGATGTTCCTATTCCTGGAGTAACTACTAATAAAGGTATTCAAAATTTTGAATATGATTTGGCTCAATTAGAATCCCAAGTTCCTTGTACTTCATGATGGATTGCCAATGGAATCATACCCTTGCTCTTTCCTATGGAACATTTACTCCTGTTTGAGACTCTAATAAACAACACTTAAACTGTCCATTGAGCTCTATGGGCACTCCTTCCTTCTTACAAGTAAACTCGGTAATGGTTTACCTCTCCAAATCATATTTTGACATCCCTACCAAAATAATTTTGTAGGTTGATCCCATTGGTGATATTCTTACTGAGACCATATGGTTAAAGTGAATTCTTGCAGACTTAGTGTAGTTATTCTTACTTTTTTAAAATACAAGAGAAACAACATCATAAATGGCATGGAGGAACTTATTTCTACGCCTTCCTTAGCTTCTTACAACTCTTTAGCATGTGCTCTATAATTTTTGGCTTCTTCCTCTGTCCAATCCCTGGTCAATGGTAGTGCCTCCTTAATCTCTGCTTTTGCTCTTCCCATACCTACTAAAATATTTGTATCTTCATCTCCATCTTTATGTCTATCTATCTCATTCTTTTTCAATGACATTTGTGCCCTTTTTTATTTAAACGGTCTGGTATTATTGTCTCATATATCCTATCATTTGTATAGCATTAACATTAGAATTGGTATTTTTATGGTTACGAAGGTTGGATAAAAATCATCTTGTTTCCTTCTTGATAACTTTTAACTGTTTTAATCTTTAATTGGCTCTAGGATTAGCTATAGAGTAACATGTGTCCCTTAGCTGGCATAGGTAGCTATGGCTAAGCAGTTTTTGTCCTTTAGTGAGGTTAGCATCTTTTTGCCTTCCTTTAGAACAGTAATCGATTGAGATTCGTTATCCTTTCTCTCACAGAGCACCCCCTTTTTAAGAGAGCAAGGGCATCAGAAGTGTCATCCTGTAGCCTCTAAATAGCAAAGTATGATGTCTTCCCCAATTAAGCTGAGGAGCTTCCATAAACAAATTGCCTTTGATGAGGCTATCTCCTCAAGCAGGATCAGAAGGATACTAATGATCAAGTTTAGTATCATTGTTAGAGCAGTTTCTATTATTCTGGGTAGTGAATTTAAGGAGAATTTAAATAAATACAGGGTTAATATGGATATCCTTGCAATGTTCCTAGCCTCGGCCCTCCAAGTAGACCTGGATATTGAGGCTATTGGTAACCTCTGTAGAAGGATCTTCAAGAGAAAATATCTAAGGGATCTGGACGAAGTCTTAATAAGCATTAGGTCAGATTTAATAATCCCAAAGCCTAATAATTATGAACGGAGTGCAGTTCCCACTTATCCCATACTAGAGGTAGAAGATTGGGATAGATACATTGAAGAAACTCCCTCTATTAGAAGGAATCTAGACTTTTTGTTTTTCTTTACTCATCTTCGTCCTCCCTCGGAAGTAAACTAGATGAATGGCTTTATAGTGGATGAAGGAATAGGGCTCAAATTGGTTAGAGAAGATAAACATTCATCAACATCTTCCTGCTCTTCTAGCTAGGAAAATAAGGCTACAGGAATAAGGAAGCTACTAATAAAACTCTCTTTCATAAGGTATATGCTCTGCCTTTCTACAAAAGATCAACTTAGAATAGAAAGCATGAGCTAGGACTGTTGTACATCTAATTATGGCTTTATTCTTTGATTTCATTCAGCTGGTGAAGTACTATATGATATGGTAGAGATTAACAAGAGAATGGTTTTCTTTCTATTGACTTTTGAAGTATTTCAGTTCTAATGTAATAAGACAAGCTTTTTAGAACTTCCTCTCTTAACGATTTAATAAATTCTTTCATTCAAACCATTTTTATAATACTTATTGAATTAAGATTAATTCCCATCCACAGGAACAGATATTAAAATGGAGATATTTGTATTGGTTCAAATATTTGATTTATATTTCTTTCTTAGGAATAGGCTTCTTCTTAACTTCTCTATCTAAGCTTTCATAGAAACACATGGTCTCTAGCTCGAAGGCATTTTTTTATATTAGATTTTCTCATGATTGTTTGCTTCTTTTCTTAAATTATTTTCAATAGTTCAGAAATGTTGGTAGAGTTATTCCCTATTGCTAATCTAACACTTGGAAAGCTTGCAGAGTTTTTCCCTATTTGAATAAAGGTGGACTGAAAACTCTTGACATAAGACTTAATATAGGCTCATTTTTCCTAGTTAGGAAGAGGGAGTTTCATATTTATACAGGTTTCTCTTCTTTGCTTTATACTTCAGGAGTTTGAGGTAGAGCATATACAGATTTGTCAACCGGGATAATCATTAATTTTGAAGTCAGTATAGGGGGTCATATACTGAATTCAGATTAGGGTTTATCTGGGGTAATGCTCTGGGCTAAGCTTTTTGGTATCTTGTGCCCCCTTCCTCTTTTATGAAGCTCATCATGCAGTAAATTAAGGTTTTATGCTGACTTATAGAGATACTTTCCATCTTTCGTAGGTTTCTTGGTTATCTCTCCGACAATCTATTATACTTCTGTCTCTACTGATTTATCAAGTTTAGTCATAGATATCTTGAAGCCACTTTTAAGAGCTTTATATAGTATAACTTTTAAGGGCTTTATGAAGTATAACTTATAGTGTAGCCAGGTTGAATACTAAGAGTAAGGATTTTAATTTCTTGTCTTCGAGTGTGGTAACTGATGTACGAATCATCCTTTCTCTTAGATATAGTTATGCTAACTAAAAAATAGAGTTTCTTAGTAATCTTGTAATATTTTGATGATTACAAGCTATGGTAGTAATTTTTTAGCAAGGAAGTTTCTAGAATATAATGATTACAGGGAAAATTTAGGACAAACTTTATTTCATGAAGCATATGCTTTATTAGTCTAAGTAAAGCTTCTAAAAGGATTTAGAATAAGGAATTATTGGCAAATTACAATGATTCGTAAAATTTCTTATTTATGTTTTCTCAAAGGCAACTTTGAGTTTTTACACTATAGAGTGTTTAGGAAGATCTATACATAATGGTAATTTTGAGTTTCAGAATAAGTATTCTGACATGCTAAGAATTATGTTATGTAGTTTGATTATTCATATATTGTTATAAGACATCTTAATCCTTTTGTATGGACCAGGTTGAAATACTTATTAATATTCTCATAATTTTACATACACATGTAGGGATTTTATATATTTTGTTAGTTTGAAGCTATATATTCTCATTTATTAATGTAGGTTTGAATTCTCTGATAGGGTTAAAATTGGTCAGAACATGATTAGCTTAATAAGTATGACAACATTCTAAAAAATCCTGAAAGTTATGACAATAGTATGAAATGATTACATAGGTAGTATTGTTGGTTATATAGGATGAATAGATGATTTTGTATTTATCTATCTCTTATCCTTTCTATTTCCACGAGTCCTTATAAGATTCTTTATTCTCCTTTATCCTTTATTCATACTCATAGCATTGTTGCCATGGACATGTATTAGTTATAGCTTTTAAATTTGAATTGACAATAATTATCTTAACCCAGCCTATATATTCATTTCATTCAATTTTGTGGCAGATAGTTTATAAGATATTCCTTTCTCTATTTTTTTTAGCAGCTACAAATACTAATTATAGGACTATGCAGTTGAATTTATTACACATGTTGTTCAATGCAGGGATATTCCTTGTTAAGTATAAAAACTGGCAATGATATCCTAACTATGGCCATAAATTAAACCCATAACTCCATGGCAAGGTAACGAAAGTTTATCATAAATACATGTTATACTCTAGAAAGAAAATTAATCTGAAAAGAAAGATTCAGATATGGCTACAGGGATAGTCACTAATTTTAAAGTCAGAATATAGAGATTATATACTAACCTCAAGATTAGGGTCTATCTGAGTACTATGATGTTTGTGAAAGGCAAATCATTTATGCTCTAAGTTAAGCTACTTGTTATTTGATGCTCTCTGTCTTATCAGGATTTGTACTTTCAATTCCATTACCATATTTTATCATTGCATTAAAATCACAAATTTCAGAACCTGTATATAGTCTCTACAGGGTATAGTGTTTTGTTTTGATATTTTTTGGTGAGCATTTCCATGGCAATTGGTTATCTTGAAGTCGGTAGATAGGTTAGAAATCAACTTCAGGTAAATGATTACCTGGGGAAAACTGCTTGCTTTCTTTCATTTCTCAATTATTAGCCTTTAGGATAGTCCTATTAGTTAGTAGGTAAGGTCTGGATCCTCCACAAATAAGTTGATAGTTTTTATAGTAATAAATGTAAATTGTGATTTTCTAACAAAGATCTCAGTCAAAATGGAGCTGTTTCAGGAATGACGGGTCAAATAGCACTCGAAGGAGCTATTTCAGGAATGATGGGTCAAATAAAGAATCAAAGAAGGGACCAAGGAAGGAAGGCATCCCAACATGGCAGTCTGACTAAGGCATTTGGATCGAAATTGGCTTTCAGCTAAGCTGATTATGTAAACTATAATATCTCTCCGGATGCGTTATGCAAAGGACGGGAATTCCCTCCTTTAATAGCTATGTACAGATTTCTAGACTATGGTCCCAGGCAAGGTTGGAGGGTTTGTCAACCCCGCTCTTCCCTACCAACGCCTACACTGAGTGGGGCTTATGTATTTTTGTTTGAACAATGAATAAAACTTTGGCCTCGGCCTTTTACCAAACAAAAAAAAAACATTAGAATTGGTATCATAGATTAATATCCTTATTATTATTTGAGATTTTGAGGAAAGAATCCTTTTACAAATGATTTTGGCCCAATTTTATAAATTATAACTAGCACTTGCACCTTCGAAGGGTGCAAGGATTACGCTAATAGTTTTATATATATATTAAATATCGACGGTGTATTGAATTTATGACTAAGAATTTTTTTACTCACACATAGACACTCCTTTCTCCCTTCCAATCTCTATCTTATCTCACCCCTCTTTACCTTTCACCTTTCTCCATCTATATCCTATTTCCTCTATTTCTCTTTGATCTTCTCTATCTATCTATTTATCTATCTATCACCTCGTATATTTTTATCATTTTATCTCTTCATCTCCATCAGTGAAAACTTTAGTGGCGATTATTCACCATTTGGCGAATGTCGCTTGTCGGCAAACCGTGAATTGGTGAATATTTTTCCCATATGGGATTGACCCTATCGCCCTGCATTTATTAAAATTGGGTCAAATGCTTGGGTCCATCGCCCAACGGTTTATTAAATTTTGTCCATTTCTTTCACATTATCGCCAATGGCATATACGTTTTGGGCATGATATATTTTTAACATTCGCCTATAATTTCAATGCGGCCCCAAATGGATGGCCTATATTCACCAATAGTTTTTTATATATATTTTTAGGTGGCCCCAACTTCGCCAGCCATTTTACGAACATGTGTCTCAAACCGATGGATTTTTGCCACCTTTATTAATCATACTAAGGTATTGGACGACCCATAATTGCCTAGGAAATAACCCAAGATGTGTTATAATTACGCAGGCTTCACCAAATATTTGGATACCGACCTAATACCTCCCGCTCAATTCACCAAAAAAGATTAGTATAAATACATTCATACAACAGTGTTATTGTACACAATTTGGATTAGTTCAATTTGATCGATAGAGAAGTTCAAACTGTTGAGTCTTGACTGCTTTGGCTAGTCTCGACTGCAATTGAATTTGTGGCAAAGGTAATTAATTATTATTCTGTGACTATGTAAACATTGTATATTATAGTTCTATTGCCATTTGTCACTTCTTCAACAAGTATACATTTTTTTTTACATTGTTTTTTTCACTAGTAGGCTGGTAGCCTTTATTTTGTTGAAGAATCGAGATGTCGAACAAGAATAAGGGTAAGGCTCCAGCATATGGGGAAAGCCAAGAAAGGCCAACAAAATGCAGAACCAAGTATCATCATACTTTGGTCATGGTGTTGGAAATGTTTCTGGCCAAAATCGGGAAGCTACTTCATCACAAGAAGATTTTCAAGATTCACAACCTGAGGCTGAACCTACATGATATATTGAAGAAGTTGACGAACCTGATATCTCAGATCATGATGAACTTGAAGAAGATTTTCAGTTAAATACCCAGAGTAGCCATAATGATATAATCGACTTGGATGAGATTGAGAATGTCAAATAAGATGATGGTGCAGGGAAGAAAAGAAAATACAAATCAAATAATGATAGAATGTGGGATCTGTCGAAGAATTTTTAAGTAGAATGGGTGTCAAAGTATCCATTCATTGAACCAGTGGATAATCCAATTAAGGGGAGCCTCCGGTAGAATGCAGATGTAAGATTTGCAGCTAGATAAATAAGAAGGAAAAGAGGTTGTAGCTAAAAATTGACACCATAGAGAAGCATATGGGTAAAGTTTATGAAAAGAAAACCATAGATGGAGTTCAAAAATCAGCGATAAGATGGAAAACAAAGGAGGAATCTCAGCATGTTAGCAATGCACAATTATATGAATTTCAGCATAATATAAAGATGAAACCTAGTGAAGTTAAAGGCTCTATTGAAGCTTATTTTGGAAAAGCATTGGAAGTAGAACTAATGGAAAAAGTTGTTTAGTTAAGTGTTGTGTTTAATATTTTGAGCAGAGGGCATCCTATGATAGACTACCCATCATTGAGTTCTTTATTACACTTTTTGAAAGTTCGTAACTATCCTAATAGTCACTGGTTAGTAAACAGTGGATGGGAATGGGCAAGTTGTCTTGTCGAGGTTGAAAAAGAGGATTTGAGGAAAAAATTAAAGAGTCAAATTTTATTGCATTGTCTTTAGACAAGGTTACAATAGTAGACAATACTTCTTGGGTATGCATGTATGTATGTTTATATTGTATAGAATTTTGTTCGCCAACCTCATCTACTAACTGTTGCTAAAATGAGGGATAATACATTAGAGGAAAAATTATTTGAACTAGTAAAGAGTTCTCTAAATGAATTTGGAGGTATACATGACATGACCATTGCCAAGAAGCTGGTGTGTGTTGGAGCGGATGGAGCTTCAGTAATGCAAGGCCAAAGGGGTGGTCTTTGCATAGAGATACAATCTTCTTATGCACCCTACGTTACTCCCATTCACTACATGGCCCACATAATGAATCTAGCTTTTGGAGTTGTCAGCAAGCATGCTCCAGTACAAAAAATTGAATCTTTAATCAAAGAGCTCTACCAATACTTCTATCGAAGTCTGAAATGATTGAGGTAATTTCAACACTTTGCCGAAGGACTAACCGACAGGAACAAGCTTCTTAAGGATAATGATACTAGATGGATCTCTTTGGATGGACCAGCACATCGAGTTTTTTCAGAATATCAATCATTGCTTGGTCTAATGAACTCAAGTCATGATGAAGCAGGGCAACTAAAATTTCCTATGCTACTGGCAATGTTAAGTAATGCAGAGACATTGTTAACATTAGTAGGTATTCTCCTCATGCTTGAGGAAATGAGAAATTTAATGAAAAAGGCCCAGCAAAGAGCTATGTATATTGCAGAATATGCTTCACTGCATAAATTGACATGTGTGACACTCGATAATCTCTATCAATTATGTGTCGATGATGTAAAATTTTCCAGCTAGCTGAAAATCATAGATTTGGACAATCCTGATAACTTTTTAAAAATTGGTTCAAATGGGGAGTTATGTGCAGAAGTTCATAGAGTTGAGATACCAATGCACTATTTTACCAGGATTGAGTCTGAGGAACCAGGAAAGAACCCCAGGAGCCGAGTATCAAGTATTAAAAGGGAAGATTTTACCAAGATCGTTGAGTCTGTAATAGCTTCTGTGAAGCACATTGCCTATGATATTTCCTCACAGATTAGAGCAAGATTCCCTCCAGTAAAACTACTTGAATCCATGGCTATTGTGTTTCCTCGATATTGGAGTATGAACAATCTGAAAGATTTTAAAACTAGGCTACTAACTTTGATAGATCATTTCTGCAAAACCAAAGAGTTAAATGGAGTAACTCTAAATGGAATTTTAGATGGAAATTTTTTGAGAGAGAAAT
This sequence comes from Chamaecyparis obtusa, assembly GCA_027943335.1. NCBI lineage: Eukaryota > Viridiplantae > Streptophyta > Pinopsida > Cupressales > Cupressaceae > Chamaecyparis > Chamaecyparis obtusa. The sequence goes on from BSBK01005486.1 coordinate 990,766, forward strand.
CAGGTCATTTTTCACTGACAATGAGGGAACAATATAATATTATGCAGAACCCTCGCCAAGATGGATCGGTATCAAGGCTTTGGAAAAATCTAGCTAAGAGCGAATTGTTGACTGATTCAATATCAGAATATTTCAAGCTTGTTGATTTATGTCTAACCATGATATTGAGGTCGGTGGAGGATGAGAGAGTTTTCAATGCTTTGGGATTCCTAAAGTCAAAGCTAAGAAACAAACTAGACAAGAATCTGGAAAATTGCTTGAGGCTCTATACATCCAGGTATGAAGTCAATACTTTTCCTTATGATAGGGCATTAAAATTGTGGAGGAAGAAATTTCAGAGAAGAGGGTTGGGCAACATTTCAAACCAAAGTGGGATTAGGAGTTGGAATGCCAGAGACAATGATGTCATTGACTCATGTAAAAGTACTGGTACTGCTAGCGGTGAACATCAGTTAAGCGGTGGTATGCAGAGTGAAGAAAACATATCAAAGAACCAAGGAAGCTATGAAGTTGATGGTGTTGAATCCGACGATCTCAATGATGATATGATGTGGCAGCTTGAAGTTGAACCATTGTAGAAGTAGCAAGTCCTAGCTATTTATTAAGCTTTTTCCTGAAGTCTACTGTTAGTTTCTATATCTCATCATCAATCATGCATAATAGCATATTCCAATGTCAAAAACATGAATGTGGTTGATAATGTCATCAAGATTCAATTCCAGAATTAATAATGGTTTTCATTTGTATTAATCAGCTCATATGGTACAATTCTTGTAGATTTTTCATTTTTTTTTTTGACAACATAGCAATTCATATGTTACAATTCTTAGAGTTAGAAATATTGATTCTCATTAATTTAATTACAAATATGATACAATGTAACAATTCATTCATTAATACTAGTAAGAACACAACTCTGTCATTCTGTTTACAAAAGTCAATGACTCAATACCCATTGGCAATTTCGCACATTGCCCAATTTTAATTTCATTACCCTAAGCCAATGACCCTGAATTCCCTTTTATAGAAACAAGGGAGCAACAACAGCTTCAGGTCGATTTGCCTAATGTGAAGTCTCAAAATCTAAATCAGTAAGACAACTACAAATCTACAACAACTCTACAACTTTAGTTGTACATTTCTGCAATTGACAGGCCGGTTTAGTAAATTAGCATTGGCAATAGCATCTGCAACACTGCAACATTGATCCTGTTCAAAAAACAAAGTTCAAACTTGTTACTTTAAACTCAATTCTAGACTCTAGTAATTAGGATAATATCAAAGATATATACTAAAGATATAGAGATGATTGAAACTAAAAGTACTTTCACATACTATGATTGATGAGATCAAGATGATTCTGTCAATTTCTTTAGTATGCTCCATTCTTCATCGGTTGGAAGGGAAAAATTTGTGATGTTATATTAAATGACCTACAACCTCGTCAGCCATCCATACTTGGAAGAGTGAGTTGAAAGCAACGTTCCTTCCATTACTGCATTCAAATTTGTGAATGTTTTGATGCACTTTGTAATGCCTTCATGAGTTCTGTCCCGAGGAAGGTTGCCTAAATTAGACATCATTGTGTCCTCCAACTTTTTATTGTAAGCTTCTCTTCCAATGAAATTCATTGATGAGTAATCAGGTCCAAGACTCGGCAAACCAAGAGATATCAATTTGGTTGTTTTACTATTCATCTTGGTGAGCTTTGGCCCGAATAAGCAAAGAGTTTCATTTGCTTCTGTTAGTTTCTAACATTTTTGAAAGATAGAGGTCACCTTTATTGTTGCACCAACATGGTCCTAAATTCCCTTGCTTTCCAAATGCCTGTCATTGGTTCTGTTGATTTCTTGCATAATCTGCTTTGCAATTTTTTGTCTCTAATAAAAACTTTTGTTCTTCTCAATGTGCTCTTTCAGCTTCCCAAAAATATATGTAAGAGTTTCATTAAGTTCAAATCAATCACACAAGCTATCACCAGACATCTTTATTTTCCCCCAGAAGAATTTTTTTATTTTCTTGATTGTATTATTTACATTGTCATTCAAGATGTTTTCATAATTTTTAATTGTATTATTTTCCTTCTTTAGGTCTTCTCTCATTTCTGAGAACTAGTGTTCATCATGTTGTCTTATTTGCTCTGCTTTCTCTTCCCACTCTTTTTCTTTCTCTTCCCACTATTTTGTTTTTACCCTCTCATTCTCCAATTCTTTCTTTAACTTATTGTTTTCCTGTCCTGCATTCTCCACGTTTTTATATAAACTTAATGAAGAGGCTTTTTCATCCTCAAGTTTTTTTTTCGCTTTGTTCCAATTTTTCCCTCAGAGTTTTCAGTTCTGCATCCATATGTTCTTGTTGTCCAATTGCTTCTTTAGAGGATGAATTTTTTATCCTTCTCTCTAATTCTTTGCACCTACTTTCTGTTTCTTTCTTAGTTGCCCTTATATTTGCCAGGTCTTCCTTTAACTTATCTATTGTGCCCTGAAATTTTCCTTTCTCTCTCTCCAACTTCATCAGTGAGCTGTAGACCACTTGGTTGGTCATTTTTGACACATTTATATTGTCCACATTTTTTATTTTGGATAAATCCATTTGGAGGGTGCTAACTTGAAATTGAGATGGATCTAACTGACTCTCTGGTGGATTGTTATCTCTAGCTGGGGGCATAACAACCATGAATTCCTTCATATCTTTATTTGGGTCATATGTGGGAAATAACCTATTGGATGTAGGTTCTGCATCACGAGCTATAGCAACTGCTTCCATCTTTATTTTCTTACTATTTTCTCTATTCCTATTTTTTTATTGTTCATAGTTAGTTACAAAATCATTGTAATGAAAACCAGGGTTTTGTGACACAACTGAATGTTTGAATGGTGAAATAGCACTTGCACTAATGTACGAGCTTCCACCTATGTTGCCTGTGGTTCTGCTAATTCCACCATGAGGATTAGCCACACCCTGACCCATTACAAGTGGAGTTTTTGGATTGTTCTGAGGGATTTATCCTGAAGGTTGGGTAATTGTTGGACTCACAGTCACCATTGGCATTGTTGTACTAATACTTGTCATAACCTTTTGCTTCTTTACACTACCTTGATCTCTGGGAACAATTGTTTTCATGTCTATATGTAATGTCCTTTTCGGACCACTAGTTGTAGTTGTACCCATGACATCTACAGCTATGGGAGTGGCAATTGATTCAGATTGAATCTGAGTGCTTGTAATAGGTGGAACTATATTTGAAGCTAGAACTAATGGAATTGACTGAGTTGATGAATGTGGTGATTGAACTCCAAGCCCAAGGCCTGGTTTCTCACTATGTTTTGGTGGAGCTAGTGGGTCAAGTGCAGACCAAACCCCTTGTCCACTGGGACCTAGACCACCAAAACCTTGGTAGCCCATTTTTTGTATAATATCTACCCCTTTGGTATATTTGTCTTTTGTGGACTTATCAACTCTTGTACTAATTGTGGGATTCACATTGGACATGGGATCCATAGAATCCTGGTCATAGTCATCATCATCGATGACATATGATTTAGCTGGATGCTCCTTATTCCAAAAGTTGTTAAACATTTTATCCTCTTCCACCTCATAAAGATCTTTAGAGGTCTTTGGCTCACCGAGATTCTTCCTCATTTCCCAAAAAACATGAATTTTGGTTCGAGTCCAATTATCATCCATACATTCATCTATTAGGTCATTTGGAATAGATTTTGTAGATGGTTGAGCAACTTTCTAGTAGAAATTGTATGATGTCATGGCCTGCACTTTTCCTTTCTGTTTGTGCAATGCCATAATTTGTGATGACAATTCCTGTATTGACATATTATTTTCAGCAACATATTTCTCCATCTCTTTTTTGACCTCGTCCCAAGAATTCATGTTTTTAAATTTTTCAATCAATGGCATACTTTCATGTTGACATTTGCTTGCAGATTTCCCATTCTCTCTAAGCTTTGTTCCAATTATGTTGAGTGGATCATACTATCAGTGACTATTAACATCAAAGTGAAAAATTGTAAAAAAGGTTTGTGCCACTTTGAATCCTCTTCTCTCAAATGTGAACCCTCCAAATGAGAAAGGCAAGGAAGGAAATATCATTTTCTTTTGCTAACCATTAAAGAGTACTTCTATGCTCTCCATTTGTCATACATATTCCAATGCAAATACCCTCTTTGTGACATGTATTGGGAGTTTGTAGGATTCTACCACTGAACCATAAAACCTTAACACTGTGTACTCTTCCATGAAGTACCAGTTAGCCAATTGTATGTTACTTCCAAGTTGAATTAAATCTCTATAAGTAGTAGGCAATCTAGGCATTGGAGTGCTTGTAATTTTATTGTACATTGGTGCCAAAAAGAAGTCTACAAAATTGTTGTAGTTCCTTCTGTTATCAATCATCCTTATCTGAGGTGTCCACTCATATAGTAGATTTTGGCCCTGACTGCAAAGCTTGTTTTTTTGAAATATTGCATGATGCTTTTCTAAGAGAAGATAGCACAAGTAGTTTGTGAATCTAAATGTCTTATGTGAACCTATTTTAATCATTAGTAATTGTTCTTGCATGCAACAAATAATGTGCTCAATAAAACAATATTTTATTGGTTCTTTTTCAAAATGAATATGAAAAAGCATTTCAAGAATGTTGGCACCCACTTCTTTGTTACTATCCAATCCCAAACAAAATGCTAGCAAGGAAATACTGCCCTGAACCCATGGCACAAAAATTTCATAATCATAAGGAGGCATATGATCTGGACTCGAGCTAGAACCATTTTCTATTCCTCTGATATAAGAATCTCTCTGTGTTGCATCTATTTTTTCATAATCCTCTGCCAACTTTCTCAGGTCAATTTGCATGTTTGAGTTTTGTTGTTCAAACCCTAGGTTCAATAGACTAGCAAATTCACTCTCGGTTATGGACAAAATTTCCTCCTGAGTATTTTTATTCACAATTGTTTTTCTATTTTCATCATAATTTTTGGCGTAGACCATGACAATTTCTAGGCAAGGGAATACTTGAGGTAATGTCATGCATGCCCACCAAGCACTCCACGATGCAAGTTTATTTGTCGTTGCATTTACCTTGGGGTTAAATGAAGAAAATTTTGAACCCTTATTTGGATCGTTCCACTTGTTTTCAATTGTAAATCTAATTTCCATTATTCCCTTATTTCCATGAATAAAAGGATCATAAATATCATGGAATAAATCAATGAAACCTGGTATTTTAAGTAGATTTTGGAATTCTATTATCTGACTTGGCTTTTTACTCATAGTATTATTCTTGATATTTTTTTTGCCCATCGTGGTAAGCTAGTAAGTGGTAACTGGTAACCTAAACCGGTATCACTATTTACTCATAGGAAAATTCAAATATTTATACACAACTACAAGCCTACAATTTACAAGGGTGATTCAAAATTAAACCCTAACAAGTAATAAGATTAAAAAATTTCTATAATATAAACAGTAAAATTGTAAATCAAGAGATTTGAAAAATTTAAAATGCGGGACCTACATGTTCAGGATTTTAGTAGTTACTCGTTACCCTTAGTTTTAATTTTTGTAGACTATGACTGGGAAGAGACTCGAGAGCTAAAATACTTTTTTTCTTTCCTCGAACCTCAATCCTTAACCTAGAAATGTATATTGCAAACTACTTAATAACTTATACTTATAAATGAAAAATTAGATTGGAAACTTAAAGCGCAAAAAGTGTACAATCTACAGTCATCACACTTGTCACTGACTGTGTGAGTGGACACGCATCATGAATCTAGAATGGGTTTGCAAAGAAGTTGTATTTCTTTTCCCTTTCAGCCCAAAATACAGCTTCAGTCGTTGATCTACAATCATCCAACGGTCATAATGTCAATCCAGCACAATGTTAGTCACTATCTGGTGTGGTGGCACTGTGGGTCCCATTAACTCACCTTGTCACCTCACACTTGATGGCTGAGTCACCTCACAAGTCAGACGTGTCATGTCATCATCAAATGACATTGTTGGTAAGCTATGTAAGGCTGTGAGTGGAACATGTTTAGTGACATGTCATGATTCTGGAACAGATTTGAAAAGATGGGGTTTCTTTTTCCTTTCGGCCTGAAATACAACTTCGGTCGTTGATCTACAATCATCCAATGGTCATTATGTCATTGTTAGCTACTGTGGTGGCCATGTGGGTTCCATTAACTTGCCTAGTCAGGCTAACTCACCTCATGAGTCAAACGTGTCATGTCTTCATTAAATTGAAATGACATTGCTGGTAGACCATGCGAGACTGGGAGTGGAACATGTTTAGTGACACGTGTCATGATTCTGGAACGGGTTTGAAAAGATGGGGTTTCTTTTTCCTTTCGGCCCAAAATACAACTTTGGTCATTGATCTACAATCATCCAATGATCATTATGTCATTTTTAGCTGTTGTGGTGGCCACGTGGGTCCTATTAACTCACCTAGTCAGGCTGACTCACCTCACGAGTCAGACGTGTCACGTCATCATCAAATTGAAATGACATTGTTGGTAGATCATGCGAGACTGCGAGTGGAACGTGTTTAGTGACACGTATCATGATTTCAAAATGGGTTTGAAAAGATGGGGTTACTTTTCCCTTTCATCCTAAAGTCCATTGTACATCGTCGATCTGTGCTCATCCAATGGTAGTTATTTGTAACGAAAATTGTTAAATGTTATACTGTTATTATTTCCTTTATAGATATTAGTTAATAATGGATAATAAGTTAATAACATTTAAAATTTAAAGTTATTTAATTGAATAGTAACTATTCGAAATACACTATTTTTTTAATAATATTACTTAAGTTAGTGTTTAGAGATTACAAGATTTCTCATTTCTGTGGTCACTGACTCTCTAGGTCTCCCAAACATGAATTATTAGTTAAAGTAATATTTTTTATTGATTATATAGTATACTTAAAGTTAAAATGATATTTTTTATTGATTATAACTTTAACGTTGATAATTATAATCTCATATAATTCTTATAGGTCTTATAATTAGAAAACCATAAATTCTTTCTCTAACCTTATTAATTCATTTGTCCTTCAAATTGATTATATAGTATACTTAATGTTAAAATGATATTTTTTATTGATTATAACTTTAGTGTTGATAATTATAATCTCATATAATTCTCATACCTTATAATTAGAAAACCATAAATTCTTTCTCTAAACTTATTAATTCATTTGTCCTTCAAAATTCTATAAATCTTTCATATTAATTACAACTATCTACATTGTACAACTGTGATACATTTTAAATATTCAAATTTAAAAATGGAAATGACATCTGCATCATTTGAACATTTTCTTATTTCTACTAAAACATACTTACAAGTTACATCATACATGTCAAATACACAAATAAAGCAACTAATTAAAATATTGCAATCATAGTGACAGAGAAGTCTAAAAACTATTTTTTGTACCCATAAAACACAAATTGAAATGAGCTAAAGCTTGCAAAATTTTCATTGTACTTTTTCATAAAATTATAATTACATTGTCCACTTCCAATACAATACTACAAAGAGAAACCTACTATTATACTATAAACAAAAAAAACCCAAAAAATAAGGTATGTTTTTATTAAAAAAAACCACTAGTAGTCCACTAGTGATTTTGCCCTTGGGCTCCATCTAAGTAGAATTCTACAAAGAGGATTAACTGTGAGAATTCATCGAGCCACCCGTATTGCCCCACTTGAGCCTTGTCTTCATCAAGCATAAACCGCTTACAAAGAAAATCCCTGGCAATCAACGCTAATTTCCTATGGCACTTCAACTTCCCAGCAGTCAGGCCCAACAGAAAAGGTTGCATGGCCACATTCTGGCCTAGGAGGAGAAGCTTGGGTATTTCACTTGCCGAAGGGATCCCCACCCCTATTTCTATGAACACGACAACATTAATGTTGTCACCTAGGTATTCTTCTTTAAAAACCCTCCTTAACAGCATTAACATGTCCACCTTGTCTCCTCCGAGGTCGAGAAGAAATGTCAGAAAATGGGACATAATGTCTGTGTTGACCTGGTGCCTATCTTCATTGTTCAGAAAGTCTCGGCCTAGCACCATTTTCACAACCTTTATTACGAGAGGCCCACCCTCCTTACAAATAGATTATAAAGTTTCATCAGAAAAGGAACCTAGAAAGGCCTTGTGGGCCTCCTCAGATGTGCATCTAAGCCTAATTGGAGTGTCCATCTAAAATAGTAAAACTTCAGAAAACTTAAAAAAAAATTATTTGCAGAGTGCAGACTGCACACCCTAAACAAATAAATTATCTAGCAAAGATGAATCGATGAATAACGAAGCTAGATCGTCTATAAATAGCCATTGAATCCTTTATCATTACTTAGCAATAAATTGTTCTTTCTTTAATGGTATTAAATTCATTGTCCTTAATATGCCTCTAAATCTTTCATGTAAATCTTTCCCCTAAATGCATGCATGTGAGAAATTAAAATTTTGTCCTTAATCTTTCATATATGGTAGTAATTCTTTCCCATTTATGCGAAACTGTCAGAAATTGGTTAGATCATTTGTACAATTTGGAAGTGTTGCATGACAGCTAAAGAATGTCACTTGTCACTGACAAGGCATTTATTTCTTACCGAATTAAGAGGTTACAAGTTGCACTAAGTAATAGGACTATGATTATTGATACCAACACGTGTACACTGTAGTCTGCAGATAAGTTACCCTTATTTTATACGTGTCAACATTTCGGTGACTTCCTCGACAACTCTATTTCCTTCAAGAAATTGGGGCCGAAATTAAAATTCAGCCATTGATCTTGGAAATTGCCAATAAAATATATTTTTTGCCATAATTAACAAATGATTAGCCAATAAAATAAATAAATTTTCAAACGGTACATAAAATTTGCCAATACAATAATTTTTTTACCCTTCACAAGAATATCATTCGCCTCATATATTATAATTTTTTACTTCATAAGAAAATTATCCACCTCAAATATTATAAATTTTTACTTCAAAAGAAATTTTTTTACCTCATATATTATAATTTTTTACTTCAAAAGAAAATTATTCACCAGTAATTTATGAAATTTTCATTTGGCAAGGAAAAAATCACCAATACAAACTATAAAAAATCATGGATTTGAAAAAAAAATTCATCTGCATTAAAACAAATTCCCCCCTAAAATAATGTATGATTCGCCAAGATTTTACACATTTTTCAAAAAGGGGGTTTCTTAAAGTTATCCTTGATCTCCATCCTCTTCTCTTCCTGTTTATCTCCCTTCATAACTATCCCCACTTTGATATTTGATTTTGATCCACCTATCTACACACTCTCTCCCCCTATGTTTCCCTTCCTATTTTTACATCTATCAATCTTTTCACCTCTCTATGTCTCCTTTCTCTTTCTATTATTCAGTTTACTCATTATCCCCCATCTCCTCATTTCTCTCCTTATATTTTGTTATCCTTCTAACTGCCATTTTCTATATCCAATGGACAACCTAGCATTTTGAAATCAATAATTTAAAATTGACTCTACCACATCATCTTTATCTCCTCTCCATCTTACTCTATATCTCTTTATCCCCATCTTTCCTTTTCGATCTCCATACCTCTCTATCTTTTTCTACCCCTCCATCTCTCTTTATTTATTTTTCGCTCTCTTCCTCACACCCCCTCCCTCTCCCTCCCTTCACCCCCCCTCTCTCTCTCCCTCTCCCTCCCTAAACCTGTATGCATATATCTATTTGTATCCTTATCTCTATTCTTCCATATTATTTCCTCTTCTATTTTTCCTTCTTCTTCTCCTCCTCCTCCTCCTTTTCCTTCCCGAAAATATAGTAAGTATTATCATGTACTATGAATCCAAAGTATTGATTGGGTCATAGGTACACAATATCACTCTATATTTAGCTACTTTTCATTTTGTCTTCTTCTTCTCTACCTCCCTCTACATATATTTGTCTTCTTCTTCTCTACCTCCCTCTACATATATTTCTTCCTCTCACCCTTTCAGACACTCTTCTTGCTTGGCCAAATAATAGTATAAGAAACTTAGAGCAATGGACTGCCTATTTTAGGATTGGACACCCCAAATGATTCCTAAATGGATTACTTGGTCTCATTTAATTATCGACCAGGGACGTAAACTTGGAATGACATTTGCAAAGTATATGCTTCAAACCTTCTCTTTCTAAGGCTATCTATGGAATTCAAATTCTTATGCTTCAGGAAAACTATGCTAAAACTGGTAAAAAAATGTATTCTAATCAAAGAAGGGAATTGCGGCTAGGAACTACTCCAACCGACTGTGCTGTAGGAACATGCTACTAATTCTGTTATCAGTAGCTATAGGAACAACAAAGTTCTAACTACTTAGAATTGAATAGGAAAATGAACTCTACACTAATAGAACAATTCACTCATCAAGTGGGCCCCCTTGAATGAGTGAATGAGAAATACAATCAAGATGAAAGATACAAACTTGAAGTGAACATTCTATTCATCCATAACAAAATGATTACACTTTACTAAAAATAGTATGTAAGAGTTCTATTAAAAACCAATTTGTTCGACTAACTCCAAAAGAGTCACAATAGTTGATTATTTAAAAGGAAGCTACAACTATCTCCTAAATCTACGATCACTTCATAAATGAGGATCGATTACAACTCATAAAGTTTCAAAATAGAAACATCATTGACCATGAATATTCCCAGAAATATAGCACACTAAATCTACGCATTGCATGCAACAGAAAGTATCAATTGACTTTCTTGCTTGTGAAGATTCTGCAATCCACAGTTAGCTTTGATTATCCCCAAGCCAGTATGTTGATCTTTGAATGTCTATGGTCAACACTTGCAAAACAATCAATGTGCACACATCCAACCATATACATATATATCTGCATCATTAATATTAGGAAAAGGTGTAAATCTTAATTAGCACTCTTGCAAGTCCTACGACTATAGGAGGTAACTACCCAAAACATAGCTTAGGAAAGGAAACATCCATTAACATGTATAGCTATTGTATTTACCATTCCCGTCAATGAATTTAAGAAGATATTATGTCTTTAACAGTATCCATATTTCCATCTTATGTTCACACACATATATAACATATATATAGAAACCATAAGTTCATATGCTTAAAAACCATAAATTCATGTCTATGTGCAATCAACTGTCCTAGAAAGAGGATAAAAAGTACTGAGAAATATGGCTATTTTAGAAGCCCATCATTCCCCCCAACTGAACTATTACTGGTCCCTAGCAATCATGAAGTTTTGAATCCTAGCACGGACCCTCAAGTCACTAGTTGTTCTCTGCCCAGACTCATCATGAACATAATCAAAGTATCTGTGAGTTTCTTTGAGTCTTTCCCATCACTGGACTTCAACGGCCATGTCATAATCTGGTGCACTATCATTCATTGCTAGCAATGGCTATAGGAAGAGTGGAGGCTGAAACCTTAATGGAAACCAGTGGTTAAGGAGTGTCCTTCCCAACGTAATGTACCATGGAACTCTCCTTGTAGCAAGAGTTAAATTATGTGATGAATGACGTTCCTTTGACTTTAGATCATGTGGCATCCTTATCCACCTCTACCTAGAGGCACTGATTGTTGTGGCAACATCTCATGAGGAATGCTGGTCCCGGTCTGCAAAAGCTTGTTCTTGCACTGGATATATCTTATTGGCTCCACTAGTGTTTGTTGTGACAAAAAGCTAGTCAAAATATGTTCGTCTGGAATGCTGAACTTCAAGCCTCATCATCAAAGGAGATGACATCTCATTATTTATGTATGGTGCAACCTGATGTTCCCTACTTATTGAGTTTTGCATCCAAGACATAACTGCTCTTAACTGTACATCCCCTACATAAAGGAGTGAATTCCACTCTATATCATCAGGAACTGCTAGGTTATGTAGATATAATTCACACAATAGGTTTTTTAGAGTCATTGGAGCAGACTGAAAGGCATAGTAAAATTCATGGGGAGTTGATATAGAAGGATTGATTCCTTCCATAATTCTTGTTAATTTGAAATTAACAAGTTATTCTTTAAGGAATAATGCATACACCAGAGATGGTGATCTGCATTCCTTTAGCTCTGGAATTAATTATGTAATTCGATCAATCCTCTGTTTCAATACCTCAATCTGATTTGATTTTTGCTCCAACCGAGAACCCTACTCACTAATGACTCATTTCAATTTTTCCTTTTCTAATTCCCATTATGTCTTCTCCCATAACAATTGTTGGTATAAGTTTATCCCTACAGCCAGGGGTGTAGACAAATTTGGTGGGGGTAAAGGTTCCTAATTGAGTATATCCACCCTTCCAGATGGGAAGTGAGGAGTTTTAATTGTTTTCTTTGGTGCAGAGGACTCTCCTTTCCATAAAGCAATTGTTTTTACTACATTGATTTCCTCACTAACATCAGTTGCTACCTTAGCCAGTGTTTCCAACCCATCCTAACTACTTTGTTGGGGTACTTCTTCAATAATTTTTGTCCCAAAGTCAGGGGTTTCTTCAGAATTCATACTAAAATCTTGCCCGACAGAATTATCTACAAATTCCTCTATGTCCTTAGAGTCCTTGTCACTATCAATAAGTACGTAGTTAACTCCAAGGTTAACTTCTATTTTTGGACTATGATCTTTTAATGTAGTGTCATTGGCTGCAGTTTGATGAAACATTTCCTCAGAAGAAGACTTTTCCAAAGACTTATTTTCTACAGATTCATTCACTACAGACTCAAAAGACTCAAGGTTAACAATAGAAACAGAAGCTTCAACATCTTTCTCAAAAAGCCTTCTACTTCTCATCATAGGGGGTATGGATGAGCTCGAAGGACTCTTCCATTTTATTCTTTTAGTGACTACTTCCTCTGCAATTGTTTCAGTAGGGTTTTCAGAATTTTATTCCCTAGGGGAATGTAGGGTTTCTTCCACATTGTTAGTATTATCACCAGGCTATGGTTCTAATATTTCTTCTTCTGGATCCTTTGTTTTACCCTTATCCTTCCTAGATGTAGACCTAGTCCTTACAGACGGTGATGATTCAGGGATACTAGGAGCTTCTGTACTTTTGTTTTTCTTCCTCTGAGAAGTAGAGGCTCCAGCACTGAAAGTTCTTTTCTAAGGTGACTTAGAAATGGAAGGGGAGGCTTCAGGATCATTTTCAATTCTTTGAACAATTTTATGAGCCCCAGAGGATGTTTTCTTTCTCTGACCAACATCGTGACCTCTAGGGCTGACCACTCTAGTTTCAACCTCATTCATTTGCAAAAATTCTTCCCATGTCCCAACCTTTTGTCTATTTAATTCTCTTTCTACAATTAGTTTTATCAAGCAATGATGTGAAATAGACTGGTTTCTTCCTGACTAGACTAATAAAGCTTTATTTTTCACAATGTTAAATAGGAAGCTGGGAAGAGTTACCAGTCTATTGTCATGCTAAAGATGACTGAGAATTTTGAAATGCAAAGCATGCAAATACTTGTAGCGTCCCTTGTAGGTGAAGTACTGGATAACAAATGCGGCTAGTTGAATGAACTCTAGAGGCAAAGATAATCACCAAGTACCTTACTTCCTGTCGATATTTAACTAGGCATCACCGTGCAAAGTGAACTGGGCCCTCGCCAAATGTAGGTCAAAGTCTTTTACCCATTGCTCACCTTCTTGTGGTAAACCAGTCACTTCGGCTACTACATCTTGTGTGAATTCAATCTTTAAGCCCTTGACCTCTGCAAATCCATCCTTCAAGGTAGATAAAAATTGTAGAGTGACTTCCTCATCAAACCCTTTAAGGCTTAAGCAATAATCCAGCCATCCTCTTCTTCTAAACATTTCACAAGTGGACGCATCATCTAGAAAAACCCTGTGATCCACTGGCTCATGCCATTGAAGGTCACCTCCCATTGCTACTCTCAAACAATTTTGAATTTGCAGAACTACAATTCCCATAGAGCTCGACAATGGCAAGTCATAGACCTCAATGCATTATGGAACAAGATGTTGCAGAAGAAAAGATGATGTACAAACTGCAACTTGCTTCATGGAATTAAAGATTTTTGCATGAAATCTAATGATATATTTTTGCATAACATCTCATAATAGCTCACATGTGCCAAGGCTGCCACCCCGAACACATCGCGAGATATCATTAGAAATTAATATCAACCTTTAATATCTTTAATTCACTTCAAATGTGATGACACAATCATAAAAGGATAGATCATCAAGTCATGTCGCAGACATCTTTCAAAGATAAGAACTTTTAATTTTACATGCTAATTTGAAAATTTTTGAAAATAGAATAGTCCCCCCCCCAACTAAGTAATAGAATGGGTCCCACCAGGCTAGGTTATGCAAGAGTGTAAAATTAAAACAACAAAAAATCTTAAAAATTAATCAATAAAAATAATATGTGTATGAGTATATGTGGCACAAACCTGGAAGCGCTGTAGGAAGAGTTGTCCAAAAAAATTGCACCTGCAGGAATGAAGTGATGGGATGGGATGAATGGGTGGAAAAGAGAGAAGGTAAGATGAAAATGATTATGGAGAAATTATTCACAAAATGTGAAATGTTTATTATGGTCTTCTTGAATGGGACCAAGAATCGGCGGAATGCTGGGTAGAAGACCCAGATTCTTCGGCTATAGGATCACTTGCTTTAGCTATTCTCTGGAACTGCTTCAAGAACTCATCACTGCTAATATGTTTTTGGTAAAGTTTTAGGTGTTGTCCATTGACAAGTAACTTAAATCTGATAGGATCAATGGTTGAAAGTTGGACGGCTCCATTGTCAAATACTGATATTATCTCATAAGGCCCAAGCTATCTGGTATGAAATTTCCTGAGTATGTGCTGGTATCTTGAATCATACAATAGGGCCCAATCACCCACAGAAAATTTCTTATCATGAATGAATTTGTCATGCCATTTTTTTCTTTTTTGTTGTATCAACTCTGTATTGTGGAGGGCAGACTTCCTATATTCATCCAATCCATTTAATTGCAGTAAATGGTCTTCTTGTGCTTTGGTGATATCAATATCCAAATCTAAGGCTGTGCAAAGTGTTTTATGCTGGAACTCAATCGGCATAGAGGCTGATTTTCCATACACCAACTCAAAAGGAGTAAACCCTATGGTGGTTTTCCATGTGGTGCGGTAGGCCCGTATGGCTTCAGGAAGGCATGTAGCCCAATCCTTTTTGTGCATAGCCACTGTTTTGGTGAGAATAGATTCTATCTCCCAGTTTGTGATCTCAGCCTAACCATTGGCCCAAGGATGATAGGGTGAAGATTTCCCATGACACACCATGTACTCCTACATCAACTCTGTAATAAGGTTAGAGGTGAACTGTGCTCCCTGATCTGTGACAATTTCCCTTGGTACTCCAAATCTGGTGAATATGCATTCATAAAGAAACTCAGCAACTTTTTGATCTTTGGCATGTCTCATAGCTTTGGCTTCAACCCATTTTGTGGCATAATCAGTACATACTAAGATGTAAGACTTCCCATGAGAAGAGGGTTCAATGGGTCCAACGAAGTCAATACCCCACTTGTCAAAGGGTGTGACAACTACCTGCGACTGCAGGGGCATTTCATCAAATTTTGTGGGATGCCCCATACACTAGCACCTATCACAGTGTCGGGTATGTTTTTCTGCATCTTTATGCAAAGTAGGCCAGTAGTACTCGATTGTCAAAATTTTGTAGGTTGTCCGCTTTGTTGCAAAATTTCCACCACATGGCTCATCATGACATGCCTGAAGAATGTCATAAGTTTCATCCTCTCGTACACATTGCCTTGTGACCTGGTCTGGTCTTGTATAAAACATGAAGCCTGATATCCAAGAGAAGTTAAAATTCTTCTCAACCAATAGGCGGTGTTGTTTAGGAGAGAAGTGAGATGGTGTTCTACCTATAGCAAGGTAGTTGGCTAAGTCTGCATACCATGGATTAAAAGAATCAATAGAAAATAAGTGCTCATAAGGGAAGCTATCGTAAATTGCTGTAGGATCATCTGGTACTTACAATCTTGACAAGAATTCGGCCACTACATTAGCCTTTCCTAGTTTGTCTATTATCTTTACATCAAATTCCTGCATGAGGAGTAACCAGCGTGCTAATATACCACTAATGGCAGGTTTATTCATTAAATACTTGATTGTTGAATGATCAGTATAAACAAATAATTCATAACTTGTGATATAGTGCCTAAATTTGTTTAGTGCATAGAAAACTACTAACAACTCTTTTTCTGTAACAGTATAATTTAATTCTGCTCCTTGCAAATTTTTACTAATATAGTAAATTGCATGTTCAATAATACCTTCCTTCTGTCCAAGGACTGCTCCAATAGCATAGTCAGATGCATCTGTGTGGATTTGGAATGGAAGCTTCCAATCAGGTCCTTTGAGAATAGGTGTTGTTGTTAGAACATCTTTCAATTTCTGGAATGATGCTTCACATTCCTCTGTCCATTCAAATTCAGCCTCTTTCTTCAACAAGTTGTATAATGGTGCTGCAAGTTGGCTAAAATCTTTTATGAATCTTCTGTAGTAACTAGTGTGGCCAAGGAAACTCCTAACATCCTTCTGTTTAACCAATGTGGGAAGTGTGTTGATAACTGCAATTTTTGCAGGGTCAACTTGAATTCCAAAATATGAAAGGTAGTGCCCCAAGACAACTCCCTCCTCCATCATCATATAGCACTTCTCACTATTAAGAGAGAGGTTATAATCTTTACATCTCTTAAGGACCTTCTCCAAGTTAGCTTGTGCTTGTTCAAATGTGGTTTCGTGAGTGGTGAAGTCATCCATATAAATTTCAACACAATCAGCAGCAATGTCAGAGAAAATACCTAACACTGCTCTCTGGAAAGTTGCAAGTACATTGCACAACCCAAATGGTAAGATTGAATAAGAAAATGTTCCTCAGGGATAGGTAAATGATGTCTTATCTTGGACTTCTGGTGATATTTGTATCTAATTATACCCATTGAATCCATCTAGAAATGAAAAATACTTTATGCCCGCAAGATTGTCAAGCACCTGGTCAATGAAAGGTAATGGAAAGTGATCTTTCTTAGTGGCTTTGTTAAGTTCCCTATAGTCAACATAGACTCTCCACTTTCCCCCCTTCTTTGGAACAATTGCAAGAGGAGAAACCCACTGACTGTTAGAAATAGGATAAATGAAACTCGCACTAAGAAGCTTTTGCAACTCGGTCTTCACTATGTCTCTCAAAGCAGGGTTAATTCTCCTTTGAGCTTGCCTCACTAGCTTGTATTCTGGGCTTATATAGATTCTGTGAGTACAAAGTTTAGGATCTAGTCCTTTCATATCAGTGTAGTCCCATACAAAGGCTTTCTAACTTTCTTGTAAAAGCTTGAGAAGACAAGACATCTGAGATTCAGTGAGGTTGTTATTAACATTCAGCTCCCTTCCTGAAGCAATTTCAACTCTCTTAACTTTTTCTAACATTTGGACTTCTGCTATGGATGGAGACTTTATCTCATGGAGTAGCAAGATGTGGAGATAATCAGGTGTTGTAGGAAGCTGAGATGTGGTTTTCTTGGGCATTATTGTTTGAAGGGAAAAATTAGGATCATCACAAGATGACTCCGCAAAACTATATTGATTGGTAAGGATTGTTGCTAGTATATCATCTTCTTCTTATGATACCATGAATGGATTTCTCTCAATGACCATAAGTTTTTGCACAGAATTTGCTTCAAGGGCAGCATCTCCTAAGTATGGCTAGACAACCTGATCAAGATCACCTTGGGGTTTTGCTGGAGAATACATAGTTAACTTCTTGGTATTTATTCCATCTGATGTGGTCATCTTTCCTGAGCAGCATGCAATGCAAGCATTAGCTGTGGCTAGGCAAGGCTGTCCTAAGATTAATGGGTATCCTCCTAAGGTGGCTTTGGGTGACAGAACTATGAAATCCAAAGGGTAATCTAAGGAATCCAAAGTAACAATAATATCCTCGACCATACCATTTGGCTTGACTATGGAATTATCAGCTAACTGCAATATTGTAGGTGTGTCTCGTAAACCAATGATACTAAGTTTCAACAGAACTTCCCTAGTCATAACATTGATTGATGCTCCCAAGTCAATTATGACATTTTGAATTTGGGTACCATTAATGTAAATGGTGACCACTGGACTTCCTGGGTCAGAATACTTAGGCATTACAACTTTTCTTAGCATGAGATCAGAGAGCTAGCCTAAGACATGGACAGTATCAGGGTCTTTCTTCTTCCTTCTAGGTTGTTTGATATAGGCCTCTTTAATTGCTTTGGTATAGACTGGAATTTCTTTAAGGGCATCCAACAAGGGAATCTGCACTATCATTTGTTTGAGTTGATCAATCAAATCAGTTGCTACAGGATTTTGTTTTGTAGGAACTGACTGAGACAATCTTTGCGAATAAGGAGGATTTTTAGGCACTGGTGCAGTTTAAACAACAAGTGGAACATCAACAGGCTAGTTCACAGTTATGTCCTCAGCATCAGCAACTTCATGTTGTTACCTTACTAGTTACTGAGAGGGGGGGGGTGAATCAGAACATACCAATTCTCTTATGTTTAAAAATTTATAAATAGATTCTTGAATGCAAGGCAAAAAGTCAACAGTCATTCACAAGCAAAAACTGAATCACATAGATCTACACAAATATTTGTACGTGGAAACTCTCGGTTAGAGAGAAAAAACTATGATGAGACAGAGCTCACAACTTCACTAGTTCTAGATGAAGGTGCCCTGTTAGGAGCATACAAAGCACTTGCTAAGGTGCTACCTAGTTAAGGGATTTTTACAAAAGATCATTTAGGATCTATGCCCTGTTAGGAGCTTCCTGGTTACAGGACTTTGAACATCAACAAGATGTTACCTTGTTAAGGGATTTTTATAATGAACTGATTAGGTTCCCCCTTCTAAAGGGATTTGAGTATCATGTAATACTTTTACAAAAATAGTGATCTATGATGACACTGATTGTCTGATTAGATCGTATCTGTAGATTTCTTCCCATGTTTGCCTGGTTGTTGATGTTCTTTCTTTCCTTCACCTTTGTGCCTGTAGCACTTCTCAAAAGATATCTATTCTCTGCTCTCTTTAATTTTCAATTCTCAAAAACAACACCATACTTTGCATCCTATGTCTTATATTTATACAAGAGTGATCCTCTTGACTCATAGAACCATCGGGGAATAAACTTGACCATAAATTATGCAACACAAGAAAGTTGTGTGTTGTGATCTAGAGTTTATCTTGAGATCATCTATAGAACTTAAAGCTAAATTCTTGTTTGAAAAGTTAACTTCACATCAGAGTAATGGATATCTCACATAATCAAGCTCTTTAACTCAAACTGTAACTCAAAGACTGGACCAAATTTTTCTATCAGTTAGGTCAGTACCGGTTTGTCATCTATTAGTTAGATTAGTACAATTTTGTCATTTAGATGCTAATCAAGACCGATATTGAGTATGTACTTTAGTCTTCCAGTGTATCTAGCTACTTGGTTGACTGGTGGATATACTTATATGCTTTATCTACTAGTGTTATCTAGGTAAAGCGAGTGACCAGTGATCTTTGATCGGTGTGAATGGTTTTGGTGAAATACACTAATGATAACTTATATTGCTAACAATATTCCCCTTTGTCATTAGTGGAAAAACCACAAAAAAAAACATTCACACTTACTTCCCCTACCTGAGGGCTCTGGTGGTGGTGATGTTCCTCTCTTCTGATGGTTGTTCTGTCTCGTTCTACTTCATTCCTCTCTTTCTTTGTTCCATCTCATTCTGATCTTCTTCTTCCTTATGTTCCTATTCATTCTCGATACCGGTTTGCTTCTTCCCCTTTTTGCCTCCAGAGGACAAAGGATTATGGCTTCATTCACATTTGAAGCTGTGTGAAAATATCCTTATAGATATTCTTGGCTAAATGCAGAAATGGTGCCCATTGATTGGTTACATGTTCAATGTTGTTTTGGGTAGCTTTGAGAGAAATGATGATGTTCTCCATTTCATCGATAGTTTTGTAGTCCAGTTCATTGATCAAAACATAAGTTGAAGTAGCTATCTAGTGCATGATATCAAGAGTTGGGGCTAAAAACATCTGGAATCCAACTATGTCTTGAATTCTTTTGTTCTTTTCTTCTGCAGTCTTTCTGAGGACTAGAGTAAGACTAGTCATTTCTCTACTAAAAGTTGTAGCTATTTTGGTCTTGATGTCAAATTGGTTGGAAAAAGCTTTTATATCTTCTGAAGTCTTTGTAGCTTTGTCAGTTAAGTCAGTCATGAAAATTTCAAAATTTGAAGTTCTGCTTAACAAATTTTCTGCAAGTTGTATCTGTTGTTGAAGAACTTTTAGATTATTTAGCAGAATAGCTTTAATGTTTGCAGCTTGCTTGTGAAGAAGCTCCACTCTTTTCTAAGCATAATGATCAGTGTCCACTATTTCTAGATCAGTTAGATCCTCACCGATGCTTGCAGCCAGCACTTCTAGCTGGTCAATGACCGGTTTATCTTCATCGATATCAGCATCCGGCACAAAGTGATACAGGATATCTTTTACTTTATTCAGAACCATATCCTGTTTCCTTTTAGTGAGTTCTTTCAGTTATCTTATTGACATTTTGCTGATGTCAACTATTGTATCAGTTTCTTTGCTCCTTTTTGCTTCAGATTCTCCTAAGGTTGTGATCTTTCTTTTAGAGGAGCTGGCAAGAGTTTCTAGATCCTTCTCTCTACTCTGTTATTGTGTCTTCGAGGCTTGCTCATGTTTTTTTTCATCCTATTGGTCTGTCTTGTTTCCCTCTTCTGGTCTAGCTTCTGGCTGCTGAATGTGAATCTTAGGTATAGCACCTTCTACTTGATGTGAGGGCTCTTATGACTGCAGCTGTTCTTCAGCTATATGAAGATCATCTGTAGGGATCCCTTCACCTCTTTGATCTGATTATTCAATAGGAAGATTGACAGAAGTCTACCCCAATGTAACCGGTTCACTAGAAGTGAAATTTTCTATGATGACTTCCTGCTCATTAGATATCGGACTCTGTGTAGCAGTAAACTGAACAGGTGGATCCAAAATTGTGGTGGTGTGATCCAAAGGACCTGTTTCTTCAAGGGAACTAAAATCATACTGCTCCTAGAAATCCAAGGTTTCTTTAAAGAATTCTTTCTCATAACCATTGAGAATCTTGGTGACTCTATAATTTATGTCTAGATTCATAGATGTAGTGCCTAAAAGAAGTGAGACACTTTTATTACTCAAGCCAGGTCTAGATTTCTTTAGTGCTTCTTTGTTGATTTGAGAATTTCTCTCCAAACCAGTTCTCCATTTTTCTTGAAGCTTGCCATTCAATTCAAGAGGAAACTTGCCTCTATAATCTCTGGGTGTTTTCATGAAGTCTAGAAGACTTTCAACAAGAGCTTTTTCAATTGCATGTTTGTCTTCCTCAGCCAACACACTATACCATTTGGCTGCATTATCTATTTCTCCAAAATTGCTAATTTTAGCTATAATGTCATTAATAGTAGTGGTGTGAGCCTTAACTTTTTCTAGAGATACAAGAAGGGTAGGATTTATCAGTTCACTGGTAATGTCAATGATGACCGGTTTCTCCACTCTGAGTATTCCTTTACCCTTTCTGATGTCACGAACTAGTGGAGATATTGCCTTTTGTTGTGCTTCTTCAACTTGTTGTTGTGTCTAAAGAAGGTTGCTCCAAATGGCTACTCCATCAACATGGACTTTCTCGATTTCACCGATCAGCAAGAGGTTTGTTCTTTTCTTTATCAAGAAATTTTGCTGGTGTAGTTCAGATTGTTGACCCGCTTCTTCTAGAGTGAGGTGATTTTGTACTTCTAGCAGAGCTTGAATCCTTAGCTCTTTTTCTTTTTCCACAGAGGCATTCCACTTGCTTTGAAGAATATTCAACAGATCCTTTGGCAGTACTTTTTGAAGTTCTGTAGAGCTTAGATTGAACTTATACATGCATTCAATAATAGCATCTTCAATTTTCCTTCGATCTTCATTGTTTGCCAATGTATATCTTCTATCAACATTACCCATTCCTCCAGTTTCTTTCAGTCCTATTATGAATTCATCTATTGTTGGTTTACCTTTTCTTGGTGGATCCACCTTTGTTTTCTTACCGGTCTTCTTCTTTCTTTCACTGAGCGGAACTGTATCCTTCCAATTGGTTTCTTCTACTTCTTGCTCCTATGTGCTCGGCTCTGGTTGAGCTTTTCTCTTTTATGCTATTTCCAGTTTCTTCTTTAGCGCGGGTGATCTTTTGACATAGACATTTTTTATCGGTGCTTGTTTTAAATTCTTCTCTATCTCCTCATAGGTTCCAAACCATTGAGCACCGAGATCTAGGTGTGCTTTTTCCAGGGCCTCTACATACATAGTGGCAAACTTTGCTGTGATTTCATATTCAAACTCAAGTGCATACTCTTTTCTTGGTTCTACTACTTGAATGATGCAGGCATCGGTAGACACCAGAAAACATACCTCCTTTTTGTATTTTTCAATAATAGTTGATGGGATTCTTTCTCTGGTATGCATTTTTAGTTGAAATGCATTGAAGTAATTGGCCATTTCCTTATCAAACTGATCTCCCAATTCGTTAGCCATATCTTGGATTTGCATCATGACCGGTCTGTCTATTGTCCATGTTACTTTTCCTTTCCCGGGAAAGAAATTAGAATGGTAGAAGTAAAGACAAAGTAAGAGTGTTCCAAATTTCAGTGATTTCTTCTTGACGATGCCCAGCTTCTTCATGTTTTCAAAGATTTGTCCTCTTAGCATTTCACACAAATTGTATTATGCATTATCGTGAACAATCCTATGGGCTACATGTATGCCTCCACCTAGTATGCTATTGAGGTTACTAGATTGATATACATGTAACCAATTACTGCTGATGTGAACCGAACAACTAGATCCTCAATGTCAGTTATGGTCATCAAGTCAGATTTTGATTTCGTCAGGTTAGCCACCACTGCATTAGATATGGTTCTTAGTGTAAGTGCCTCTCCCTGATTGCAGAACCCAGTTACCCTGTGAATATCCTCTTTAGTGATCAAAGTGCAGATTCCCCTCATAAGCCAAAATCTTGGATCATGCACCCGACTGACCACCATTCGAATCCATTTAGCTTTGAAGATAATTGGATACGAGGCACCATTTATGATTCCAAATGATACCAACTTTTTGTAACCACGGGGATGATTACCACCTAAGCTCAATGAGCAAAACTCACTTTGTATGTACGATTCTCCTAGCTCCTCTTGCTTGGCATGAATAAATGTAGTTACATCTTCAGTCAGGAGCACTCCTTTGGGTATTGAGGAGAGCACACCAGCCATGTCAATCTCCCTATCTTGATTAGGCAAAATGCCAAAAGGACTACGATCGGCTTGTTTTGTAGAAACAAGCTTAGCTACAGTTAATGAGGATGTCATTGCTCTCACTGGGTTGCTGGAGATGATTAGATTAGTTTGCCAGGTGATCTTACTTAATGATCGAATGCAAGAATATTTCTCAAGCAGAAATTAGATTAAAAAAATTGCAAGGTAAAAAGAAACGAGTTATCCTTCTTTTCTTATATAGGATTAGGTCATAACAGTAATTACCAAATGGTAACTATTTGTTAAATGGCTATAGTAATAAATGCTTTACCTAACCTTTCTTGACACTTTTTCAAACTGACAGTCTAGCCTTTTTTATTAGGCATGTCCCGGTTGATCACCTTATGTCTTTCCGGTCTGACTTGTAGTTTGAATAAGAAAGGACTCACCAATTCTACCAGGAATGATAGTTGTACTACCGATTCCCTCTAGGCCTTGAGGACTCAATTAGCAGAAGAAATATCACCATATTGTGATGATGATTTTTCCTCTATTGCCTCCTCAGCAAAGTTCTTTGATTCCTTGACAAACCAAAATTTCTCTACTACTTTCTTGGTTTCTTTGTCATTGTTGTTCCTTTTGTTAGAATTCAAGATCTTCACCACCGATCTGTCTGATCCTTTATTTCTGTTCTTGATCTGGTTCCAACAGTCCTTGGCATGGTGACCGACATTGTTGCTATAGTGACAGACTATACCAATTGCTTTCCATGGATTCATCCCTCTCAGATTAGGTGGTTCACTC
The DNA here is from genome assembly GCA_027943335.1 of Chamaecyparis obtusa. Lineage (NCBI taxonomy): Eukaryota > Viridiplantae > Streptophyta > Pinopsida > Cupressales > Cupressaceae > Chamaecyparis > Chamaecyparis obtusa. The sequence goes on from BSBK01005486.1 coordinate 1,014,990, forward strand.
CATGATTCTGTGTTGCAATGCATCCCTTTGTTTGGATGGTTGGTTGTATTTTGATTTCTACTTTTCTTTGAGAATACCAATTTGGGTGATCTGAATGCCATAGTCTTTGATTTGAATTCTTTAGCCTTCTATCTAAATTTTTTGCAGGCATAACGGTATCCCTTGAAGCTTCCCCTACTTCCAGTGGACACGGATATGGGATTGGACCAGAACTCATTGGTCTTGTGGCCCATTTTGTAACAGCTTTTGCAGTGACTATTGTTGGTTCTTACTAGTGTATTTCTACAGTCATTAGCATCATGACCTGGTTTCCCATTGAGCTTGAGAGAGGTGCAAGATTTTTTCCTACCTCTTTGTGCTAGTGTCTTCCTTTTGTTGACTCCATCGGTAAATCTGAGACCGGTGTGATCATTGTGCCTTTGTTGAGCATTGAGTTTCTCTTCGAGCTTAACCGAGCTTTCATTGTATCTTTCAAGTATATCATTCCTTCTTTCAAGGGCTTTCATTTGTTCCTTGAGTTGATATATGTCGATCGCCAGCTTCTTGCATGCTTCATCTCTAACCTATCATGCTTTATGCATATTGGGATTTTCCTGGGTGGCAATCAACAAGTCCTCTTGGAGTTGCATAATGAGGAGTTCATTAGCTCTTGCAGCTTCTTCTGCCTGGTTCATTACTTTTTCAGAGGCTATAGATGTCTTGACTACTGCATTCCTTTCACTTTCAATTTTTCATTTATGCTCAATCAGTTCAGTCAATCTTAGAGCATTTAACTTTTGCTCCTTTTTGAGATCAGCAATCTGACCAGTTAAGATCTAATTCTTTTTCATAAGCTCAGTGACTACTTCCTTGGCCTCATCAAACCCACTCTGCCCAAAGAGTTTTTCGATGGTTTCATTGCTCTCATTTAATTGCAGAGCCATCTTCTTTATCTTTGCAAGTGACTTCCTCAGTCTATTTTCCAGTGAGGCAATAATGTCGTTGGCTTCCTCTAGCTATTTCTGGTATCAGTAACCCTCCATGATATTTTTCTCAAGTTGTTAAACTTTTATTATATAGAGAACCAAAGGCTCTGATACCAATTTTTGTTACCTTACTGGTTATTGAGAGGAGGGGTGAATCAGAACATACCAATTCTCTTATGTTTAAAAACTTGTAAATAGATTCTTGAATGCAAGGCAAAAAGTCAACAGTCATTCACAAGCATAAACTGAATTGCACAGATCTACACAAATATTTGTATGTGGAAACTGTCAATTAGAGAGAAAAAAGCACAGTGAGACAGAGCTCACAACTTCACTAGTTCTAAATGAAGGTGCCATGTTAGGAGCATACAAATCACTTGCTAAGGTGCTACCCGGTTAAAGGATTTTTTTTAAAAAAATCATTTAGGATCTACGCCCTATTAGGAGCTTCCTAGTTACAAGACTTTGAACATCAACAAGATGTTACCCTGTTAAGGGATTTTTATAATGAACCAATTAGGTTCCCCCTTCTAAAAGGATTTGAGTATCATGTAATACTTTTACAAAAATAGTGATCTATGATGACACTGATTGTCTAATTAGATCATATCTGTAGATTTCTTCCCTTGTTTACCTGGTTGTTGATCTTCTTTATTTCCTTCACCTTTGTGCCTGTAGCACTTCTCATAAGATATCTATCCTCTACTCTCTTTAATTTTTACTTCTCAAAAATAGCGCCATACTTTGCATCCTATGTCTTATATTTATACAAGAGGGATCCTCTTGACTCATAGAACCGTCGGGGAATAAACTTGACCATAAATTATGCAACGCAAGAAAGTTGTGCATTGTGATATAGAGTTTATCTTGAGATCATCTGTAGAACTTAAAGCTAACTTCCTGTTTGAAAAGTTAACTTCGCATCAGAGTAATGGATGTCTCGCATAATTAGGCTCTTTAAATCAAACTATAACTCAAAGACTGGACCAGATTTTTCTATCAGTTAGGTTGGTGCCAGTTTGTCATCTATCAGTTAGATCGGTACAGTTTTGTCATTTAGATGCTAATCAAGACCGATACTAAGCACGTACTTTATTCTTCTAGTGTATCTAACTACTTGGTTGACCGGTGCAGATACTTATATGCTTTATCTACCGGTGTCATCTAGGTAAAGCGAACGACCGGTGATCTTTGATTGGTGTGAATGGTTTTGGTGAAATACACTAATGACAACTTATATTGTTAACACTTTGATTATTATTGGCTCCTTGGGTGTAGGCAGTGTAGTTCCTAATCTGAGATGGATATCATTTGTTTGCAAGGAATAAGCTTTTTGCTTATTATTAGGATTTGGAGTTGGCTAAGTAGGAAGTTGAGTTGGCTTTTGAGGGTTGCTATTGGCTACAGGAGGCGGTGGCATAATAACTTGCTGCTAAGGTGGAGGCATTATTGCTTATTGTTGACTAGACTGATTGGATCCCCACTCAGGTTGTGGTTTCCAATTACCATGAGGTGGCCATTGGCTAGTTTGCTACGGCTATTGATAGGAGTTATACTATTGTTGGTATGGGTTAAATGGTGGTTGTTGTGGATAGGCTTGGTTATATTGTGACTGTTGATTAGACCAGTTATAATTCCAATTTTGAACTTGGGGAGTAGAATTTTGGGGGCTATGGTTTGGCCAATGACTACTATTATTACTATAACCAAAATTACTCAGTGGGTCTGGAGGCATACATTGTCTCTGAGCCCATGGACACCTTTGAGAAATATAGAAAACTTCTCCATCCTCCTCATCTATGGCTTTAAACTCGGTGGGCATTGGGTTGATGTCCATAGATGCAACTGTTTTACATTTACAGTTTCTCTTCTTTTCTCTGCAATGAGAAAAAACTCAGCTAGCACAGCATCTGACTCTTCCTTCTTCCTCCTCGCCTGCATACTATCTAGCTGAGTGGTGACATCATTAATGATATCCTGCTTGAAGTCAGATAGTAGATTAGATAGCTTGATTTTGGATACTCCTACACCACCATTGGACTTATGCGGTAGGTCTCTAAGTCCCCTGCCCTTCTTCACAGTGGCCCTTGAATAATTTTAACATATATTCTTTATGTCAGCCCAACCTTTTTGTGTGATATCTCCTCCTTCCATAAGGTCTAGAGCCTCAATACTTCCATCATTCACACCATTTAGGAAAAGGTGTTTCTGAGATGCCTCATTTAGCTAGTGTAGTGTATTATGCTACAAGTTGAACATGAATCTTGATACATAATCCTCCAAGGTTTCATCCTCCTTCTGAGACATTTTAAAAATGTCATTACCTTTCAAATCTTGACCCCTACAGTATTCTTTATACTTTAAAAGAAACATAGTGTGCATGGAATTCCAATCTGCTACAACATTAATGCCTAACCCCATGAACCATCTCAAGGCAGCCTCTTTTAGAGTTGATGGAAACAACTTCAGCTTGTGGACATTAGTGGTATAGTCATAACTCCAGAAAAGGATGTCAAATTCAAAGAGGAAGGTCTCAGGGTCTTCTGTAAGGAGGCCATAGAATTTGGGAAGCGCATCAATAGGCATGTTCTTCAAATTTTGGTTACCTTGTTGTTGAGGTATAGGAAAAGGAAAGGGAGCCTGAGCAGCCATTCCGGGAGGAGGACCTAGTGGTGGTGGCTGATAGATAATAAGAGCAAGTGGGTTGTCTTGGTATTCAGGTTCAACAAATAGGTCATTCAAATGCTGTGATTCCTCAGATGATGAAGAGGATATGTGTTCCTAAGCATCAGCAAATGGATTTTCAAAGGGTTCTTCTTCTTCATTCTCACTTTGGGGTTCTTCAACTTGAGGATTAAATAGATCAAATGGTTCTTCTTGGATATTATAGGGAAGAAATATCCCAAGGTGATCTCTCCTTCTATGCATAAAATGCTTACTTAAGACTAAGTGCTAGATTAAAACCAAGAATGCAACTACAAGGATAAGTTTGAATTAACACCATAGCCGACAACAGTGCCAAAAATGCTTGGCCAAATAATAGTATCAGAAACCTAGAGCAATGGACTACCTATTTCAGGATTGGACACCCCAAATGATTCCTAAATGGATTACTTGGTTTCATTTAATTATCGACTAGGGACGTAAACTTGGAATGGCATTTGCAATGTATATTCTTCAAACCTTCTCTTTCTAAGGCTATCTATGGAATTCAAATGCTTATGCTTCAGGAAAACTATGCTAAAACTGATAAACAAATGTATTGTAATAAAAGCATAGAATTGTGGCTAGGAACTGCTCCAATCGACTGTGCTGCAAGAACAGGCTACTAATTATGTTATTAGTAGCTACAAGAACAAAAAAGTTCTAACTACTTAGAATTGAATAGGAAAATGAACTCTACAGTAACAGAACAATTCACTCATCAAGTGGGCCCCCTTGAATGAGTGAATGAGAAATACAATCAAGATGAAAGATACAAACTTGAACTGAACATTCTATTCATCCATAATAAAATGATTACACTTTACTAAAAATAGTATGCAAGAGTTCTATTAAAAACCAGTTTGTTCGACTAACTCCAAAAGAGTCACAACAGTCAATTATTTAAAAGGAAGTTACAACTATCTCCTAAATCTATGATCACTTCATAAATGAGGATCGGTTACAACTCATAAAGTTTCAAAATAGAAAGATCATTGACCATGAATATTCCCAAAAATATAGCGCACTAAATCTTCACATTGCATGCAACAGAAAGTATCAATTGACTTGCTTTCTTGCGAAGATTCTGCAATCCATGGTTAGCTTTGATTATCCCTGTGCCAGTATGTTGATCTTTGAATGTCCATGGTCAACACCTGCAAAATAATCAATGTGCACACATCCAACCATATACATATATATCTGCATCATTAATATTAGGAAAAGGTGCAAGTCTTAATTAACACTCTTGCAAGTCCTATGTCTATAGGAGGTAACTATCCAAAACATAGCTTAGGCAAGGAAACATCCATTAACATGTATAACATATAGATAGAAACCATAAGTTCATATGCTTAAAAACCATAAATTCATATCTATGTGCAATCAACTATCCTAGAAAGAGGATAAAAAGTACTGAGAAAGATGGCTATTTTAGAAGCCTATCACTTCCCATCTCTCCTTCCTTTCTTCCCCTCCTCTATTTCTCCATCCCTATCCATCCTATCTATTTCTCTTTCTATTCACATATTTGTTTATCCCTCTCTCTTTCTCCCTCCCCCTCTATTTTTCTCTCTATCTATTTCTCTTTCTATTCACATATTTCTCTATCCCTCTCTCTTTCTCCGTCCCTCTCTATTTCTCTCTCTATCTATTTCTCTTTCTATTCACAGATTTCTCTATCCCTCTTTCTTTCTCCCTCCCTCTCTATTTTTCTCTATATTGCTTTCTATATGTTTATCACTCTATTTTTATCCCTCTATCTTTCTCCCTCCCTCCATCTCTCATCTATTTTTCTATTATTTATTTTACTCACTCTCCCCCTCTCTCTTAACCTATCTCTATATATCTCTCCATCCCTCTAACTATCATTTCTATATGATTTATGCACAACCTAACTTTTTGAAAGAAAGAATTAAAAATTACTTTCTTTCTCTCACTCACACACACACTCTATCTCTCTCACCCACACATAAAAAAAATTGTGCTCCATGTTTGGATTTTTTTTAAAAAATATATGTACTTTTGTTAGTACCCCTATGCACTCCATTTTCAAACAAGCTCACAAGATTCCACAGGATTGATGGAAAAATCTAAAACTGCAAATTGCAAAATTTTATGCTCATTTTGGTTTAGCATGGTTCTCAAAAGTTTGGTTTCATTCAAATGTCAAGATCCAATATGGTTAGTTATGTATTGGAAAGGTATAATATGGTTTATTCACTTCAGCCAAGGTCAAAGTAGTGCAACAAGTTCAATGGTTCAGCAGCATTAACACAACAAGTGAATTGTTTTGACAGTTTTATATACCTCCACTCAAAGATGCATAACTTTTTCCTCAGATAGAATTTACTCATCGCTCCAGTCAAGTTGTGTGTGAATAGGATTGTGACAACATATCCAAATCTTAAGAAACTCCAACGGTGGAATAATTAGTTATGGCCCCCGCACCGAGACCCAATTTGACTGTCATGGAAAATCCGCCCGGCATCAAAAATATTTTTATTTATGTCTGATGTATTCATATGCCACATGTCAAAAGATATTTACATCTACATTTTGATATGTTATATATCTTCATTATCAGCCTTATAGCTATAATGTAGATAAAACAAAAAGCATTGGGCTTAATAAACAAAAATAAAAAAAGGAAGAAGCCATCGAAAGGAATATGGAAGAGAAAAGAAAAACAAAAGATTAATTAATAATCTTTTCAAGAATTAGTTACAACAACCAAAAAAAGGTTGGGGAAGATTATAAGAGGGAAGATTTTCCAATTCAGAAAGGTTCCACTTCTTTTTCCGGAGACTGTGTGCTGCAGGAAAAAGGATTTTTAATTATATTTTTTTTTTATTTGCAGAGGGGAAAGATATATTTGGTTTTTTTCCAGATTGTAATTTGTGAGGATGGAAGCAATTAGATCTTTGTCATCTTTTTGATATTCAAAGAAAATGAATGTTTGTATGCCAAATCTTTGACTTTGGATATTTATTTTTTGATTGAGATCAATCTGTGAATTGATCCAATCTCTTGTGAGTATAATTCTGTCTCGCACAATTACATGCATGATAATCTTTTGGTCTTTGAGCCTCAGTTATTCATGTATTGGAAAGAGAATGATATGTTTTTCTTCTTGTATTTTCTCTATAATGTAAGGTCTGAAACAATGGACTTTGTGCCATTTTTCTTTTGTGCTTAATTGATAGTTTAGCTTCTTTACATCTTTTCTATGTTTACGGATAGATGTTTGTATACCTTTCTTGCTTTCAGGTTAAAAGCATCTTTGTAAGTGGTTTTAGTTGATTCATTGTAAATCCTACGCGGGGAGCTGTACCCAAATAATTCAGAGGGCACTTAGAATTTTCAATAGCGAAGTGACCCAACTATTGGTGCTAGTTGAGTCTTCTTGTTTGGGTATTTTAGGGTCATTTTGTAGGTGTTTTCTCAGAAGACAAGTGTGTTCACCAACAGATTTTTGGTGACTCTACTGGAGAAATGAATCACAATCTCAGTGCTTTCTTTTTCTCAAAAATTTTAAGGTACCTCCCTGAGGATGGAGGTTGGTGGCTCTATTGAAAATGAATACCATGAGGTATATCAAAGATATCTAGAAATGTTAAAAGATTGAGTTCCAACAAGAAATGAAGATATCTCTGATATTTTTATCTTTATTCCACCATTTAAAGAAAACCCAATCAGAGAAGTTATAGAATGCTTGGCAAAGGAAGTAGGATTTCTAAAATCCTTCTATGGTGTTGTCCTTATCAAGAGAAAATTTGTCGTGCAAAAACCATCAACAAGCAAAAAAGAGAAAATTTATGCTGATGAGCTCGTGAATTCAAATGACAAAGTTTTGTCACAATCTTTCTTCAGCTTGGAAATAGAATCCCTCAACTCCATAGGTATGGGATGTCATCTAGATTCAAGTAGTTCTAATAATAAAGATTTTCAGACTAGTATACAACAGTGTGAGACTTCTAGTTTCCATGAAAGAACAAACAAGGATGATTCTTTGCACTTTGAGATTTGTAATCAGCCAACTAAAGAATCTATCAATGGTGATAGTGAAGCAATATCATGCTCCCCTATTAGAATTTGTGCTGATAATAAGATGTCATATGTTCATGATAAAGATTTATCCAGTTCTGAAAATCTATTTTACAAAAATAATGTTAAGATGGAATAGGAAGATGACCATGCCTATGAGATGTCACATCAACAAGAAAGATCAACTATCAAAGAAGAGAACCCCACTGTGAATATTCCAGAATATAGAAATGGGGTTGAGCACCTTGATGATTTGATAAATGAAGAAACAGACAGGATGCTTGGTATGAATAATGATGATGTGCTTCTTTCACAAAGTAAAGTAGTATTCTTGTGAAAGCAAATTTTATGCTTAATAAAACATCTTGCTTTGCTGAAATATGTCATGATACTAGAGATTTTGTAAAAAATGATGATCTTGGTATCATTTAATTTGAAGATTATGTATTTTCCCTTGAGGAGGTTTCTAGACATCATTTCTTTCAGCCCAAAATTGAAAATTATTTGGGAAATGATATGAAAAAAGCCCATGAAAAATCAAAAATTTAAGATGAACAATGGCTTTTTGGGTGTGGATGGTTATTCAAGAAATTTTTGCATGCTACTAATATGATATATAACATTAATGGAGTCATCAAATGGCATTTTTTAAGAGCTACACCAAAGAGGCACCATCAGTTTCTCCATAAAGGCTCATATTTCTCTCAATCAGTGGATGGTTTTGTGTAAGTTATTTATTTTTCTATTGTTGTGGTAGGATTTTCCTACCTATGTACATGTTTGTAAATATGTTCTATCTTTGCAAGTTTTTGGTACATGCGTAGTTTAGTCCGCTTTGTTTTGGCTTGTTGTTTGTCCTCATTTTTGGCTTGTTAGTTTAGCCCTTCTCTCCTACACCCGCATTGCAAGCAACTCCCTTTTCTCTATCTTTTTGTAACTCTTTTGCCCAATGGATGCTAGGCACTATTCTTTTACCCAGAGAATGATGGAGTTCTCTATTTTTGTATAAAAAATAGTCCTCCTGTAGAGAAAATGTTAGTACCCCTATGCACTCCATTTTCAAACAAGCTCAAGAGGTTCCACAGGTTTCATGGAAAAATCTAAAACTGCAAATTGCAAAGTTTTATGCTCATTTTGGTTCAACATGGTTCTCGGAAGTTTGGTTTCATTCAAATGTCAAGATCCAATATGGTTAATTATGTACTGGAAAGGTATAATATGGTTTATTCACTTCAGCCAAGGTCAAAGTAGTGCAGCAAGTTCAATGGTTCAGCAGCATTAACACAATAAGTGAATTGTTTTGACAGTTTTATATACCTTCACTAAGAGATGCATAACTTTTTCCTCAGATAGAATTTACTCAATCTCTCCAATCAAGTTGTGCATGACTAGGATTTTGACAATATATCCAAATCTTAAGAAAATCCAATGGTGGAATAATTAGTTATGGCCCCCGCACCGAGACCCAATTTGACTGTCATGGAAAATCCGCCCAGAATCAAAAATATTTTTATTTATGTCTGATGTATTCATATGCCACATGTCAAAACATATTTACGTCTACATTTTGATATGTTATATATCTTCATTATCAACCTTATAGCTATAATGTAGCTAAAAAAAAATATTGGGCTTAATAAACAGAAATAAAAAAAGAAAGAAGCCATCGAAAAGAATATGGAAGAGAAACGAAAAAGAAAAGATTAATTAATAATCTTTTCAAGAATTAGTTACAACAACCAAAAAAAGGCTGGGGAAGATTATAAGAGGGAAGATTTTCTAATTCAGAAAGGTTCCACTTCTTTTTTCGAAGACTGTGTGCTGCAGGAAAAAGGATTTTTATTTATGTTTTTGTTTGTATTTGTAGAGGGGAAAGATATGTTTGGTTTTTTCCCAGATCGTAATTTGTGAGGATGGAAGAAATTAGATCTTTGTCATCTTTTTGATATTCAAAGAAAATGAATGTTTGTAAGCCAAATCTTTGACTTTGGCTATTTATTTTCTGATTGAGATCAATCTGTGAATTGATCCAATCTCTTGTGAGTATAATTCTGTGTCGCACAATTACATGCATGATAATCTTTTGGTCTTTGAGCCTCAGTTATTTGTATATTGGAAAGAGAATGATATGTTTTTCTTCTTGTATTTTCTTTGTAATGTAAGGTATGAAACAATGGACATTGTGCCATTTTTCTTTTGTGCTTAATTGATAGTTTAACTTCTTTACATCTTTTCCATGTTTACAGGTAGATGTTTGTATACCTTTCTTGCTTTCAGGTTAAAAGCATCTTTGTAAGTGGTTTTAGTTGATTCATTGTAAATCCTATAGGGGGAGCTGTACCCGGATAATTTAGAGGGCACTTACACTTTTCAATAGCGAAGTGACCCAACTGTTGGTGCTGGTTGAGTCTTCTTGTTTGGGCATTGTAGGGTCATTTTGTAGGTGTTTTCTTGAAAGACAAGTCTATTCACCAACAGATTTTTGGCGACTCTACTGGGGAAAGGAATCGCAGTCTCAGTGCTTTCTTTTTCTCAGAAATTTTAAGGTACCTCCCCGAGGATGGAAGTTGGCAGCTCTATTGAAAATGAATACCATGAGGTATATCAAAGATATCTAGAAATGTTAAAAGATTGAGTTCCAACAAGAAGTGAAGATATCTCTGATATTTTTATCTTTATTCCACCATTTAAACAAAACCCAATCAGAGAAGTTACAGAAGACTTGGCAAAGGAAGTAGGATTTCTAAAATCCTTCTATGGTCCTATCCTTATCAAGAGAAAATCTGTTGTGCAAAAACCATCAGCAAGCAAAAAGGAGAAAATTGATGCTGAAGAGCTCATGAATTCAAATGACAAGATTTTGTCACAATCTTTCTTCAACCCGGAAGTAGAATCCTTCAACTCCATATGTATGGGATGTCATCTAAATTCAAGTAGTTCTAATAATAAAGCTTTTCAGACTCGTATATAGCAGTGTGAGACTTCTAGTTTCCATGAAAGGATGAACAAGGATGATTCTTTGCACTTTCAGATTTGTAATCAACCAACTAAAGAATCTGTCAATGGTGATAGCGAAGAAATATCATGCTCCCCTATTAGAATTTGTGCTGATAATATGATGTCATATGTTCATGATAAAGATTTATCCAATTCTGAAAATCTATTTTACAAAAATAATGTTAAGATAGAACAGGAAGATGACCATGCCTATGAGATGTCACATCAACAAGAAAGATCAACTATCAAAGAAGAGAGCCCCACTGTGAATATTCTAGAATATAGAAATGGGGTTGAGCACCTTGATGATTTGATAAATGAAGAAACAGACAGGATGCTTTGTATGCATAATGATGATGTGCTTCTTTCACAAAGTAAAGTAGTATTCTTGTGAGAGCAGATTTTATGCTTAATAAAACATCTTGCTTTGCTGAAATATGTCATGATGCTAGAGATTTTGTAAAAAATGATGATCTTGGTATCATTTAAATTGAAGATTATGTATTTTCCCTTGAGGAGGTTTCTAGACATCATTTCTTTCAGCCCAAAATTGAAAATTATTTGGGAAATGATAGGCAAAAAGCCCATGAAAAATCAGAAATTTATGAAGAAGAATGGCTTTTTGGGTGTGGATGGTTATTCAAGAAATTTTTGCATGCTACTAATATGATATATAACATTAATGGAGTCATTAAATGGCAGTTTTTAAGAGCTACACCAAAGAGGCACCATCAGTTTCTCCATAAAGGCTCATATTTCTCTTAGTCAGTGGATGGTTTTGTGTAAGTTATTTATTTTTCTATTGCTATGGTAGGATTTTCTTGCCTATATACATGTTTGTAAATATGTTCTGTCTTTGCAAGTTTTTGGTGTGCGTAGTTTATTCTACTTTGTTTTGGCTTATTGTTTGTCCTCATTTTTGGCTTGTTAGTTTAGCCCTTCTCCCCTCCACCCGCATTGCAAGCAACTCCCTTTTCTCTAGCTTTTTGTGACTCTATTACCCAATGGATGCTAGGCACTGTTCTTTTACCCAGAGAATGATGGAGTTCTCTATTTTTGTATAAAAAATAGTCCTCTTGTAGAGCCAATGTTAGTACCCCTATGCACTTCATTTTCAAACAAGCTCAAGAGGTTCCACAGGTTTCATGGAAAAATCTAAAACTACAAATTGCAAAGTTTTATGCTCATTTTGGTTCACCATGGTTCTTGGAAGTTTGGTTTCATTCAAATGTCAAGATCCAATATGGTTAATTATGTATTGGAAAGGTATAATATGGTTTATTCACTTCATCCAAGGTCAAAGTAGTGCAGCAAGTTCAATGGTTCAGCAGCATTAACACAACAAGTGAATTGTTTTGACATTTTTATATACCTCCACTCAGAGATGAATAACTTTTTCCTCAGAAATAATTTACTCAATCTCTCCGGTCAAGTTGTGAGTGACTAGGATTTGGACAACATATCCAAATCTTAAGGAAATCCAATGGTGGAATAATTAGTTATGGCCCCCGCCGAGACCCAATTTGACTGTCATGGAAAATCCACCCAGCATCAAAAATATTTTTATTTATGTCTGATGTATTCATATGCCACATGTCAAAACATATTTACGTCTACATTTTGATATGTTATATATCTTCATTATCAGCCTTATAGCTATAATGTAGCTAAAAAAAAATATTGGGCTTAATAAACAGAAATAAAAAAAGAAAGAAGCCATCGAAAGGAATATTGAAGAGAAACGAAAAAGAAAAGATTAATTAATAATCTTTTCAAGAATTAGTTACAACAACCAAAAAAAGGCTGGGGAAGATTATAAGAGGGAAGATTTTCTAATTCAGAAAGGTTCCACTTCTTTTTTCGGAGACTGTGTGATGCAGGAAAAAGGATTTATATTTATATTTTTGTTTGTATTTGTAGAGGGGAAAGATATATTTGGTTTTTTTCCAGATTGTAATTTGTGAGGATGGAAGAAATTAGATCTTTGTCATCTTTTTGATATTCAAAGAAAATGAATGTTTGTATGCCAAATTTTTGACTTTGGATATTTATTTTCTGATTGAGATCAATTTGTGAATTGATCCAATCTCTTGTGAGTATAATTTTGTCTCGCATAATTACATGCATGATAATCTTTTGGTCTTTGAGCCTCAGTTATTCGTGTATTGGAAAGAGAATGATATGTTTTTCTTCTTGTATTTTCTTTGTAATTTAAGATATGAAACAATGGTTTTTGTGCCATTTTTCTTTTGTGCTTAATTGATAGTTTAGCTTCTTTACATCTTTTCCATGTTTACGGGTAGATGTTTGTATACCTTTCTTGCTTTCAGGTTAAAAGCATCTTTGTAAGTGGTTTTAGTTGATTCATTGTAAATCTTATGTGGGGAGCTATACCCAGATAATTCAGAGGGCACTTACACTTTTTAATAGCGAAGTGACCCAACTGTTGGTGCTGGTTGAGTCTTCTTGTTTGGGCATTTTAGGGTCATTTTGTAGGTGTTTTCCCAGAAGACAAATATGTTCACCAACATATTTTTGACGACTCTACTGGGGAAAGGAATCGCAGTCTCAGTGCTTTCTTTTTCTTAGAAATTTTAAGGTACCTCTCTGAGGATGGAGGTTGATGGCTCTATTGAAAATGAATACCATGAGGTATATCAAAAATATCCAGAAATGTTAAAAGATTGAGTTCCAACAAGAAGTGAAGATATCTCTGATATTTTTATCTTTATTCCACCATTTAAACAAAACCCAATCAGAGAAGTTACAGAAGACTTGGCAAAGGAAGTGGGATTTCTAAAATCCTTCTATGGTGCTGTCCTTATCAAGAGAAAATATGTCGTGCAAAAACCATCAGCAAGCAAAAAGGAGAAAATTAATACTGAAGAGCTCGTGAATTCAAATGACAAGGTTTTGTCACAATCTTTCTTCAGCCCAGAAGTAGAATCCCTCAACTCCATAGGTATGGGATGTCGTCTAGATTCAAGTAGTTCTAATAATAAAGATTTTCAGACTAGTATACAACAGTGTGAGACTTCTAGTTTCCATGAAAGGATGAACAAGGATGATTCTTTGCACTTTGAGATTTGTAATCAGCCAACTAAAGAATCTGTCAATGGTGATAGCGAAGCAATATCATGCTCCCCTGTTAGAATTTGTGCTGATAATATGATGTCATATGTTCATGATAAAGATTTATCCAGTTCTAAAAATCTATTTTACAAAAATAATGTTAAGATAGAACAGGAAGATGACCATGCCTATGAAATGTCACATCAACAAGAAAGATCAACTATCAAAGAAGAGAACCCCACTATGAATATTCTAGAATATAGAAATGGGGTTGAGCACCTTGATGATTTGATAAATGAAGAAATGGACAGGATGCTTGGTATGCATAATGATGATGTGCTTCTTTCACAAAGTAAAGTAGTATTCTTGTGAGAGCAGATTTTATGCTTAATAAAACATCTTGCTTTCCTGAAATATGTCATGATGCTAGAGATTTTGTAAAAAATGATGATCTTGGTATCATTTATTTTGAAGATTATGTATTTTCCCTTGAGGAGGTTTCTAGAAATCATTTCTTTCAGCCCAAAATTGAAAATTATTTGGCAAATGATATGCAAAAAGCCCATGAAAAATCAAAAATTTATGATGAAGAATGGCTTTTTGGGTGTGGATGGTTATTCAAGAAGTTTTTGCATGCTACTAATATGATATATAACATTAATGGAGTCATCAAATGGCAGTTTTTAAGAGCTACACCAAAGAGGAACCATTAGTTGCTCCATAAAGGCTCATATTTCTCTCAGTTAGTGGATGGTTTTGTGGAAGTTATTTATTTTTCTATTGCTGTGGTAGGATTTTCCTGCCTATGTACATGTTTGTAAATATGTTCTATCTTTGCAAGTTTTTGGTGTGCGTAGTTTAGTCCACTTTGTTTTGGCTTGTTGTTTGTCCTCATTTTTGGCTTGTCAGTTTAGCCCTTCTCCCCTCCACCCACATTGCAAGCAACTCTCTTTTCTCTATCTTTTTGTGACTCTATTGCCCAATGGATACTAGCCAGTATTTTTTTACCCAGAGAATGATGGAGTTCTCTATTTTTGTATAAAAAATAGTCCCCCTATAGAGCCAATGTTAGTACCCCTATGCACTCTATTTTCAAACAAGCTCACGAGGTTCCACAAGTTTGATGAAAAAATCTAAAACTGCAAATTGCAAAGTTTTATGCTCATTTTGGTTTAGCATGGTTCTCGGAAGTTTGGTTTCATTCAAATGTCAAGATCCAATATAGTTAATTATGTATTGGAAAGGTATAATATGGTTTATTCACTTTAGCCAAGGTCAAAGTAGTGCAGCAAGTTCAATGGTTCAGCAGCATTAACACAACAAGTGAATTGTTTTGATAGTTTTATATACCTCGACCACTCAGAGATGCATAACTTTTTCCTCAGATAGAATTTTCTCAATCTCTCCAGTCAAGTTGTGCATGACTAGGATTGTGACAAAATATCCAAATCTTAAGGAAATCCAATAGTGGAATAATTAGTTATGGCCCCCACACCGAGACCTAATTTGACTATCATGGAAAATCCACCCAACATCAAAAATATTTTTATTTATGTCTGATGTATTCATATGCCACATGTCAAAAGATATTTACGTCTATATTTTGATATGTTATATATCTTCATTATCAGCCTTATAGCTATAATGTAGATAAAAAATAAACATTGGGCTTAATAAAGAGAAATAAAAAAAGGAAGAAGCCATCGAAAGGAATATGGAAGAGAAAAGAAAAAGAAAAGATTGATTAATAATCTTTTCAAGAATTAGTTACAACAACCAAAAAAAGGCTGGGGAAGATTATAAGAGGGAATATTTTCCAATTCAAAAAAGTTCCTCTTCTTTTTCCGAAGACTGTGTGCTGCAGGAAAAAGGATTTTTATTTTTTTTTTTGTTTGTATTTGTAGAGGGGAAAGATATATTTGGTTTTTTTCTAGATTGTAATTTGTAAGGATGGAAGCGATTAGATCTTTGTCATCTTTTTGATATTCAAAGAAAATGAATGTTTGTATGCCAAATCTTTGACTTTGGATATTTATTTTTTGATTGAGATCAAGTTGTGAATTGATCCAATCTCTTGTGAGTATAATTTTGTCTCGCATGGTTACATGCATGATAATCTTTTGGTCTTTGAGCCTAATTTATTCATGTATTGGAAAGAGAATGATATGTTTTTCTTCTTGTATTTTCTCTGTAATGTAAGGTCTGAAACAATGGACTTTGTGTCATTTTTCTTTTGTGCTTAATTGACAGTTTAGCTTCTTTACATCTTGTCCATGTTTACGAGTAGATGTTTGTATACCTTTCTTGATTTTGGGTTAAAAGCATCTTTGTAAGTGGTTTTAGTTGATTCATTGTAAATCCTACGCAGGGAGCTGTACCCAGATAATTCAGAGGGCGCTTATGCTTTTCAATAGTGAAGTGACCCAACTATTGGTGCTGGTTGAGTCTTCTTGTTTGGGCATTTTAGGGTCATTTTGTAGGTGTTTTCTCAGAAGACAAATCTGTTCACCAACAACTTTCAAACTAAGGAAGTGATTTGAAAGAAATAGAATTAATGCAAAGAAATGATTTTCTGGATTGAACAAATTCTGTATTAAAAAATGTCAATTCTGCCTCAATTTCTGCAACCAAATGGGGCCTTAGGGAAGAGGAGGTTTTTAAAAATATGGAAGACGAACTCTTCCACCTACAACATGAAAACTCTCTCTTTCTTTTTGAATGAACGGAGGTAGTGGGGAAAGTTCTTGGGAGATGATAGTTTTCTGAAATAATTTACCCTTTGAGTGTTCTTTTGCATGAGTTTTGAGGAGGGATGAGATAGTAACAAACAAGGAGTGAGAAGGGGCAACAACATCATTGGTAGAGTGGAGATAAGAGGAGAAAGAAAGGAACAAAAGCCAAAGGAGGATTTTGAATGAATCCAGGTTCTCTTCTGAATATATATATATATATACTACTGTTTATGTGTGTATTGCTAGAAGAGCTTATGTAATTTCTTGTGCTCACCTTAAATTTGTGTATTTTTGACAGAATTGATTTTATTTTGGAGCTCTTATTGCCTGCATGATAACCCATAGAAAATGCATAGTGGGTTGAAATTAACTATCAAAACCTTCTTTATCAGCCCATTCCACCTTGATGGTAGAGGAGAGGGCATTCTTGGGTTTCTAATCTTTTCGGAGCTCTGCATTTTCCTTTGTCTGACCTACTGCTCTGTTCTTTGAGCAACTGTATCTGCACAAAGTATGTACATGGCTTCTCTTTCATTTTTTTTATTATTTTAATCAATTTGTTATTGTACTTGTAGTGGGAAACGACTCAATAATTTAAATTTTGAGTTTCATCTTGTAATTGGTCTTAGTCTTTTCTGGATTAAAATTGAGTTCGCACCCATAGCTTTCATTTGGAATTAGTTACAACAATTTAACTTGAAACCCATATCCATTGATTTTAATAGCTATAAAGTGATATGAAACTGAATTGCTTAGAATATCCATATTAAATTTATTTAATGTGTGAATAGTGATCAGAAATTTATTTCATTTCCACAAACTATGACACCCATTCAAGCAACTCGGGGCACATAGCCAACCCCGTAAAACCTTGTTGGTCTTACGTAGAAAAGAATTTAGTAGAAAACTTCTTGGTCTTATCTACGTTTTTAAAGACAGTAATATGTATATTCTACAAAAGACAACAATCTCACTATTGGGGGAAAAAATGTGATTTCTTTTCTAGAAGAAATATAAAATAAATAGAAAACAAATTAGTCTCTCTACCAATTGCATACAGCTAGTTCAATTTATATGAGATTCAAAAAAAAAAAAATTCTTCCTCTTTATAAAAAGAAATGCGAAAATCCTTAAATTTGATTGAAAATTAATGAACCAAAAATAAATTATTGAAAAAATTGGAAAGACAAAGCAGATATTTTAAAATATAGGCCAAAAAAAATATTGAAACAGGCAGCAAAACAACAGCCATTGTTTACACAAAAGTTTCAAAGGAAATAGGAAGAAGTGTAAAATAAAACCATTAATCTTTAAAATAGATTTACAGAAAAAAAAATTATGATAATAGCTTGCCTGTGTGGAAAAAAGAAATTTAAAAAATCTTCAAAACATGCTTCGGCAATCCTCCTCCTCCCCCAACAATCTTGTGGCTTTTCCCTCTTTTTTTCCCTTGGATCATTCAATGTGCGAATAGTGATCAGAAATTTAAAAGTAGATGGTGACCTATTTTCC
Organism: Chamaecyparis obtusa; assembly: GCA_027943335.1. Lineage (NCBI taxonomy): Eukaryota > Viridiplantae > Streptophyta > Pinopsida > Cupressales > Cupressaceae > Chamaecyparis > Chamaecyparis obtusa. Next base: position 1,033,018 of record BSBK01005486.1, read on the forward strand.
CAGAAATGATCTCAGTCCGCTCGGAAAACCCTCCAAATCTGATGTGATCTCCTCGTTCGTCCCGTCATATAATTTTCCAATGGTTTTGCATATAATCTGACTTTACTACTTATCTCTGTATGTCTCTCGATTAACAGTGGGAAAGCAGAGGAACGAGAAATGAGTTGACGTGAGCAAAACCAGCGTGAAACATTTGGCAGGTGTATATTTTTTAATCTATAGAAAAAATTACAACATAGCACATTGCACACACGTGTTGGCACACAATCTTTGATGAATGGAAAGCGTCTTCCATTCGCTCACAAGCTCGCTATATGTTCAAAGACTAGCGCGTCACCTTTTTCACTCTCACTGGCAAAGAATTGTCCAACGAACTTTACCCTTTACCGATGCTTTATTCCGATAAGACATCCGGCAGATATTCCCGACACCGCTTTCCTTTTTTTACGGCGTAAGACTATCAGAAGTCTTAAAAAGCCGGTGGGCATCTCCCTGAGAGAAAGCCTATCGGCTTAATAAAAGGGAACAGTACAAGTTTGCACTCCCCTATTTCCTATAAGGATCTAAACTATGGATCTCCTTTAAATGAAAAAATTCAATGTGTATTACTCTCTTGGTGAAGATTGAAGATTGTTAATGAGGACATTATTATGAATAATATAGATATGAGTGAAATAATTTTCATGAAGATGTTGATTGAGATGGATGACAAGTAGAATACTTTTCACATGATGATTACAATGTTCTGTCATACTACCCACAACAATCACCACTCTAATATTTCCAATAGAATGGATACAAATTAATGAAAATATTGACGATTCCCTCAACAAGTTGATGATGATTGAAGAAACCTGAATGAAAGTTTTAATGCTAATGATCATATGATGAGACCGTATGTTGCTGCAATTGTTGTTTTCCATAATGGGCTTTAAAAAATGCTAGCAAGTTCATAGACATAGAATCACTTATCACATGGTACGGATTGGAAGTCTATATAATGCTACAACTTCATGGGACAACTTCAAGAACAAAATAAGGAGAAACATGAAAGACAAGAAAACATAAACAAAACCCGATTCTTCTATTTTTTTATGCTCCATGAGGAACTCATCATCTTCTTTCTAGTCTATTCCTAAATACTTCTACCGTTTCAAGAAAATTGTACCTATTTTTCTACTATCAAGCCAAGCAATAATCTACTTCTTTAATACCCTATAAAACTTAAAATAAACATTAGATTCAATATGGTGTGAATTTGATGAAAAGATAGGAAAAAGAAAAACCCTATTAATTTTTTAAAAAAATTAAACCCAATCATAAACTTGTCATCTTTTTTCAATTGTATTATTAAATAATTCTATCATTTGAAGAAAAACCTACGTATTTTACTATTGTGAGGTATGAATACTTGAATTATGTAATACTCTACAAAACTAAAAAATAAGTACTAAAATTGATATGGTACGAATTAATGAAAATATAGGGAAGAAAAAAACTCTATTGGTTCTATTTCTTAAACTTCAACAAAAAATCAACACCTTTTTTTATTATGTTCCTCAATAATTTGACATTTTCAAGAAAACCTATGTGTTTTCCTACTTTCAAGACAAAAAATACTTACAAATTCTATCGTTTAAATTTAATAAATGAACCAAAAAAAACCTTTTTATTCTATTTGTTTAAACCCCATCTCAAATTCAACATCTCTTTTCTATTATATTTTTCATTTAGAAGAAAACCCTACGTATAATACTCAACCTATACAATACTATATTACTTCATTATCCTACAAAATTAAAATCAAACATTAAGATTGATATGGTGTTAATTTGATATGCACCTTTCTCTTATTCTCATTTCTTCCCTGCCCTACCCCAGGTCAACCATTCCCTTTCCCTTACAGGAAACAAGTAAAAAAAACCCTACATGTTTTCTTTCTCGCCAGGATTTCTAATGCGCTATGTTTTATGGTCACACAGTTCAACAATTTTTCGCATTTTCTTTTATGTTTATCTCTGGTTATTTTATCCTTACACTTTCTCTATTTTTGTTTTGTCCCAACACTTTTCTTCCCACCCATTTTATCTTGTTTGACGTTCAAATTTCATTACCAATAATATTCCTCAAACAGTCTATTGTAGTCTTTAGTTACATGGCTGCTTGTGCATTTTGTAAGAAATATTTCCCTCTACACGGTTGACAATGCTCCGAGTTAGTCAGTCAATCATCCCACTTGCAGGTTACATTATATTAGCATGTATGGTATGCAATTTTATGTATGCAGGCTGCTTTTTCCTGTTGGAGTGCTATTTTTTTGGGATTTTGGTTGTCTCTGAATGAGAAGAGGGGTGGGGGCTCGAGTAAATAACATGACCATGAGGTTGGAGATTGCACTATTCAGAACTTTTTAAACTAAATTAAAAGCCACAAAATTGTAATTGAAATAATGTGGTATTGAGAAAGAAGACAAACAATCGATTTAACTATTCTCTCTAAAGTTGGTCCAAAAATTTTCAGTTTTTGTTTCTATATTTTGTGCTACTAAAAGTGCTTTGGGAACTCCCTACCCAATTTCAATTCACAGAAGAGCAGGATAAGTTGGTTAAGATGAGTACTATAAAACCTTCTAACTTTCATACCTTAGTTTCAAATTAGGACATAAAGATAAAAAAGTTCAAGAAAATCAAATAAAGAATAGAACCAAGGAGAGAATCTAAACAAGATCATAAACTGACATTCTCATGTTCATCTTCTAAAGCCTCTTCTTCTAAATATGACAAGTCTAAGAAGGAAAAGGTTAAGTGTGCCTTCTATAAGAAATTTGGTCATGAAAGATCATAAATGTCTGGAAAAAAAAATAGCTCATCTCACTCACACCGAATTCAACAAAGAAAGATTCATCAGTATCCACAAAGGCTATAGATTCTAGTAAAGAGAAAAGAAAGGGAAAATCCCTTGTAGTAGATTCATGACTTTATACTTGGGTTATTGACTCAAGCGCTTCTCATCACATGGCTAATAAAAAATAAATTCATCCTCGGAGCCATGCTCTATGCTTGACATTCTTATGGGTAATGATTCACAAGAAGAATTTCTTGGGAGAGGGTGTTGGCAATGAGACATTTCATGATGTTGTGTGTGTGTCTTCCTTGTTACTTAATCTACTGTTTATCGACTAAATCACCAACACAAGTTTCATCAAGTGAGTTGAATCACTCTAGATATTGGTCACTAGAGAACTACATAGTGGGTCTACATTTGCCTTGCGGAGGAAGATAATTAGTTTAGGCATTATTAATTTTATCACTTTGTTCTTGAATCTCCTTTGATAGCCTTGATTATTGATTTTGATGAAGTGATCAATTCGTGGCTTTAGCGATTTGGCTACTTGAACTACCATTATTTGCATTAGCTTATTTTGAAGGCATTGATTTGCAAAACAAAATCCTCAACAATAAGGAGTTGTACAATGATAAGATCAGTCCTTTAAAGAGATGGCTAATTGTATGATAGAATTTGTATCTTTGGCACCAACATATTGGGTGGAAGCCATCAAATATGCATAATATATACAAACTAGGTTCCTCATCAAGTTGTGAAGGGGTAACTCCTTTCAAGCTTGGATTGGTTATAAACCCCAAGTGAAACACTTTTGTATTTGGGTCCCTCACATGGATCCACATTCTAGCAAAAAAATGCAAGGCCATGGATCTACAAAGCAAGCCTTATATAGATGTTGGGTATGTAGATGGTGTTACAGGTTGAGCAGGCATTACAACCCCCATAGATGAACATTCTAATTGTGATTCCAATTGTGGGCTTGGGTAAGGTTACTCAAAATTATCACCAAAAATAGACTCATGAACAATACAAACCAATGGATCGGGTATACATATATATAACATGGGATAGAATAATGAATAGTTAATGATGGGCTTGTGATCATTATCAATTGGTACTCCTTGTTGTATTTCAATAATTAATATACACTCTAGTTGTTTGTAAACTAATTGACTTATTAATGCAACGAGGCTAAAAAATTCATGAGATACATACATATGTGGTTTTAGTAACTAATGTATGCTCTATCTTTGTGCTTAATAGTGGATATCTCCTCAATGAAATTGCTGTGTTTTTTCACATTTCAAGTCATTGATGGATCCTATTGAGAATAGTGACATTCTAGGATGCACATCTATGGAGACCACATACACTCATCTTCTCACAACTCTTCTTTCTTTTCTTGTTTTAGCCAAAGTAGTGGTCGCCCGAGAAGGTAGTGCACAAATGGGTAAATGAATAAGAAAAGGAAATTCTTTTTATAGAATGGTTATTCATTCCAATGATGTGGATTGTCATGATCAAATTCACATGAGAAGGAGAGCCTTATTTTGTCTATCTAATATCCTAAGACTGAAAGGAAGCTTGATAGATATGATAAACTTGAAGTTAGAAGAACAACTTGTGATGTTCCTCCACACCCTTGGCCATAATCTGAGGAACCACAAGATTGCCCATAACTTTGGACACTCGGGAGAGATAATTAGCCGATACTTCCACAAGGTGTTGAGGGTTATCTTAGCACTCCACGAGGATTACTTTATACCACCTGGTCTAGACACTCCTCCTAAAATTAGTGGTAAGGACCATTTTGATCCATTCTTCAAGGTAATTCTTGTATTGTTACAAATTTCTTGTATATATTTTTATCCTTATCATATTATTGGTTGACCGTACAATTGATGATTGTATCATATCATATAATATTATGTTGGAGCTATCGATGGAACCCATATACCAGTCATAGTTGATATTGACATGCATGGTAAATATGGTGATAGAAAAGGAAACTTGTCGCAAAATGTTATGGGTGTGTGTTCCTTCGATTATAAGTTTCAGTACTGCCTTGTTAGTTGGGAAGGGTCTGCTATACATATTCATGTTCTATCTCTAGCTCTATCAAGAGTAGATCCACTTGTTGTTCCCCTTAGTAATCCAAATCATAGTTTAATATACGCCAAGGTACAGTCAATGCTTCAAGTTTTAACAATCAACTTTATTTATGTAGGAAAATATTTTCTATTGTATGTTGGATATCCCAATGCACCTGGATTTCTTGCTCCTTATCGGTGTAAACTCTACCTCCTGAAGGATTTTTCAAGAGAAAATCCAATAAACTCTCGACAAGAGTTATTCAACCATCGACACTCCACTCCTCTCTTATAAATACAATAGACCGTACATTTTGTATAGTACTCAAATAGCATTTTCCAATCCTGAGGCATGCAACATCTTATTCTATCATGATACAAGCCCATATCGTATTAGCATGTTGCATACTACACAACTTCATTATGATAGAGGATGACATTCTATCATAAATTGGTACCGAAGTTGAAGATGATCGTAATGGGATAGATGTAGCAATGCTTGAGACATATGGGTTGTCTCAGCATGATAGAAACTAGCTGGCACAATTTCAAGATGATACAGCAAGTAGAATGTGGGAAGACTACAAATCCTGAGAATAGTTGTACTTTTATGGGTCAATGTATTTTATTTGAGTAAATTGATGTATGTAGATACTTTGATATACATGATGGTTTCCTTTTTCTTTTGTTCGCATCTGGAAGTATTGGACATGTTGGTTTTTATTTTCTATATTATATCGATGTATTTAGATACAATGATACAATGATATGTCCATAAATATGTTCCATGTGATATGTTTATACCATTAAAAATAACATGTACATTGTGAATAGTTGATCTAGACCATGGCATACACATAACTAATGATGAGCATGGAAGAAACCAATAACATGTAAAATATTGGTTTAAGTATCGGGTTGTATAACAATCCCGAGTTGGGATCATTTGGTGTAGCAAGGAATTGGTTAGAAACCCAATTGTAGATGCCCAATTACCGTATATCTTTGAACGAATGCATTAAGTCTGAAAATGGTTTTAAGAATCCGTTAAACACATCTTCTATCAGTTACGAGCCATGCAAAGATAGTGGGGGAAGATATCAAAGTGGGTTTTGTCAACGAAGAAGACGTGGAATGGTGTTTTAATTGCCAACCGTGGAACCACGTAATGGAGACCCAAGGGAAGCCGTGTTATTTGGTGGAGAATGGATTTTAATCCGGTTGTGAATTCTGGAATGTAGAATGAAGATTGAGAAAGATTGTATATGTGGAAAAGTCATTTGATATTAGTTATCTTTTCTTTATCATGTTTTGTTGGTTGCAAACTATTGGAAAAGGTGATGGATTTGTTTATGATGCGTGGAGCCAAAGAGACTCAGGTTTGATTGAAATTCTGGAAGGGGATCATGGGATACTCATAGGGTATAATAAACAGTGAAGGTAAAATGTCCATTGGTTAGTTTGATTCAACAAAATTAATGGAAGATAGTATTAAGTTGATGCTATTGTCTATTAAAAGTCGAAAGAAGAATGAAAGATGTGTCTCATAAAAACATAGTCTCAGTGAGGGGGCTCTATCTTCCAAACCAACTGTTAGATCTTGCTAAGATTCAAGTATGTTGGTGATAGCCTAATTGTGGAGATTCTCACTGGATTGATTGAGGAGTTTTTATTTGGTTCAAAAGTTATTCATCTTTGTGTAATAGTCTATCTAGAGTAGCAAGAATGTCATATTAGATTTGATGAACTACAACTAATTTAGAACCTAATTGAAGATCAGTGATTAGAAATCACCGAGTTGCTGATTAGATATGTAAGATGATTAAATCAATAATGTGTTGTCATTGATGTCAACTAGTTTTGACAACACTTATCTTGTAAGTTACAATACTTAAACATCTATAGAAAGGAGAAAAAGAGATGAAGAATAGATATATCTACATGAGAAAGATGAATATGACAGATGAGGATAAGGAATACATTGGGTAACTTAGTGATGAGTCTATGACCTTATGTTATTGACTTGATTATGTTGCATTCATCTATGATGAGGAAAAGAACATAAAAGACACAAGTTAGTGTGGTCAGTTAATGAAGCATTCCAGTATACATCGAGCAGTATAGTGTATACCAAGCATAGTATAAACCAAGCTTGTGCTCACCGACACATTTCTTTGTTAACCGAGAAGAAAGAAAGGAACTAAATGATTAGTTTAGCTGATGGAAGTTGATGAGCTGGAAAGTACCTCACGATCAGAGTTGGAGATAATGTTTGTTACGAAGATCAACGGCTAACAAAATTCCAAGAAGATCTAAGGGATGGAAACAAAATGTGTTACTGACACATCAGTCGAGGAAGGTTTAAGCGACAAAACCAATGAAGGAGATTAAGCGGCAAAATCTGATGGATGAAAAGAAAATGGTTTACTTGTCTATTTAAGAGACTAGGGTTTCATTATGAAATGAATGTCAGAGGAAAGAGACTATAGAGATATCACGTGAACAAGCTTCATGCATGCCTGATAAGACTAGTTAAGGAGAACCGAACTGCAGAGTTTACCAATCGTAAGAAAGCTATAACCAAGAGATAGTAAGTTACTGAATATTATTGAAACAAAATTGATATATTGATCAAAGGATTTGAATAAGCATAATATAGATCTAAACATCTATAATAGAAGTTGCATTGTAATCAGATCACCTACTGTTACAATTTAACCATTGTAATCAGATAAACCTCTTAAAAGAGTGGACTTGAAAGTCTTGTAATGTCATTCATAGAGTGTACATTTGTTACCCTGTCAACCCCATAGTGAATGTTGGTTGGATGATAACAGTTGTGTTAAATCCTCTAACAAGGTCACACCTTACAGTGTGTTTTGTAGCCTTTAACAGGGTTGGGTCTTCACCGACCTAACTTCATAAGAGTGAACAATTTTTAGGTTGTCGGTCCTAGGTGGTTTTTCCCTTTACAGGGTTTCCACGTTAAATCTTGTGTGTTATGTGTTGAGTATGATGATTGTTTGATTATCATACTTTACATGTTACATATTGGATTTGGTCGGTAATCACTTTAAGTTATTAACTAGTGATGTAGCACAAACACTCTCTGTTATCAATAAATTAAATCACAAGACAATTAACACAGATTTGAACCTTCAATATTTTTCCATTCATCCATCACTACTTCTACAATTTGTTGCAAACTCTTAAGTAACCAAAAAACTAGAAAAAATAAGAAATCCAAAAATTACCCTTTTTGGCATTTTTTTCCATAGCTATTTTTTGCCATTTTTGGTAATTTTTGAAACAACACCTAAAAACCTCATTTTTTCCCTAAACATGCCCTCAACTAAGTTAGAATCAATTGCCAACTAATATCCGAAATTTGATAACATAAATTCAGATTTATTACAAAATAGAACTTTCTAAAAACTAGAGAAAAAACACTAAAAGCTTATTTCGGAGCCCGAGATGAAACTTTCAGCTCCTAAAAATGTGTTGAAATGGACCCCAACCAATCTGAGATTAATGGCAAAACAAATGCCACCACCTGAGGCACGCACCCAAAAAATTTCAGCAAAAACCCAGACCCGAGTCAAAAGTTATGACCTCCAGAAGTTTTTGTATGAGTTTATGACCTACGGAAGGCCCTGCATCATTCTCCCCTTCTTTAAAGGAACACAACTCCTGCAAGTGGGTGTTTGTGAACTGCTGCAACTTTGTGGGGTCCAACTTCATCACTTCCCATTCTGAGATCCAAGTGCTATCTATTGCTGGTAATCCCTCCCACTGAATCAAGTACCTATTGTAATGACCATTCCAGGTGACTATAGACTGCTTGTCCAAAATGTGAGCAATCTTTTCCTTCTTTTTACTTGGAAGGTGGTGATGCCAATCCACCTCATCTATACTATTTGGCTCAGGTAGTTCTCCATGAAATGCATATAAATCAGAAACATTAAAGACATGAGAAATATCCAAATCATCTGGTAGACAAACCTCATAAGCATTATCATTGATCTTCTTCAAAATTCGGCACAGACCTATCTTTTTGTATTTCAACTTATGATATGTGCTAGTGGGAAATCTTTCACACCTCAAGTACACCATCACCAAATCACCTGCATGAAATATTTGCCTCCTTCTACTGACATCTACAACAGCCTTATATCACTCATTGTTATCCTACAATTTACTCCTCACATCTTGTTGAAGTTGTTGAAGGTGTTCAGCAAATGCTTCCCCATCATCGTTGATCCTATCTTGCACATGAAGTTGTACAAGGTCCAAAACACCCTGAGGATTCTTACCATATATGATTTGAAAAGGAGATTTTCCAGTCGATCTATTAACAGAACTGTTGTAAGAAAACTCTACTTGAGGCAATGCCAAGTCCCACTGCTTGGGCTTTTCACCAACAATACACTGTAATAGGTTTCCCAAACTCTGATTAACTACCTTAGTTTGACCATCAGTTTGGGGATGATAGGCACTGCTAAACTACAACTGTGTTCCCATCTTCCATAAGGTCCTCCAGAAATGACTCAAGAACTTAGTATCCCTGTCAGATGTGATAGTCTTTGGAATGCCATGGAGTCTAACAACTTATGAGAAAAATAAATTGGCTATGCTTGTGGCATCATTAGTTTTTTTACAAGCAATAAAATGAGGCATCTTAGAGAATCTATCAACAACTACAAAGATAGAATTTGTACCTCACTAGGTGTGGGTAAGCCCCAATACAAAATCCATACTCACATCTATCCATGGCTCGATGGGTACAGGTAGAGGTGTATACAATCTTGTGTTTTGGGAGTGACTCTTAGCCACTTGACAGATCCTTCACCTTGCCATGTACTTAGAAATGTCCCTTTTCAATTTTGGCCAATAGTATTTGTCTTTAACCAAGGCTATTGTCTTAACCTTCCAAAAGTGACCAGCCAAACCACCACTATGAAATTCTCGAATAACATTTTCCCTCATGGAACCAGCTAGTATACAAAGTTGTTTTCCTCTAAAGAGGTAACCATCCTACATAAAGTATTCTCCTCTCATGTGATCTAAAAGATTAGTTCTTGGTTCTTTAATCTTCTCTATAATTTCCCAAAAATCAGCATCAGCTTCATACAAAATTTTAATAGCATCAAAACCAATGACCTATGTTTCCATTGTAGTTATGAGTGTAACTCGCCAACTTAGGGCATTAGCAACCTAATTCTAGTGTCCAGACTTATGCTTCAAAACAAAATTATACCCTTGCAAGAAAGACACCCATTTAGCATGCCTACTATTCAATTTCTTTTGTGTGTTCACATATTTCAGGGCCAAATGATCTGTAAATAGTATAAATTCTTGTGGGACCAAATAATGCCTCCAATTCCTTAAGGCTTGAATAATAGCATAAAATTCTAAATCATAGGTAGAATAGTTCTTCCTCACATCATTTAACTTTTCACTGAAAAAGGCTACTGGTTTACCTATCTGGCTAAGAATAGCACCTATCCCAACATGGGAAACATCACACTCTACTTCAAATACTTTATCAAAATTTGGAAGTTCCAATATAGGAGCTTTAGTTACCTTTTTCTTCAAGAATTGGAAACTCTTTTCAGCATCTATTGTCCATGTGAATTCCCTTCCTTTTGTACAATCTGTTATGGGTGCTACAATACTACTAAAGGGTAAAAGCACAATAAGCTGTCACCCTTTTACAAAGGAAGAGGCTAACAAAATCAAAGCTGTTCAACTTCAATAGTATAAAAATGACACTTATGTTTGGAATTTTAAGATGATGTAAACTAATTAAATGTGATAAAATGGATGAAGTTTATGATTATTATTTTTAATATTTTTTTTGAATAAGAATTGATATGTTTTTTTAATTTTTAAAGATGATTTTTCAGTTGCTGAAAAATGCTGAAAATTAGGGGTCTAGTTCCCACCAAAAAGTTATATGTAAATAAACATATTTTCCCCCAATTTCAAAATATGTCATAGATGACATATATATCTAGTGCATAAAGAAATAAAAATTGGTTTGTGGCCTATATTTTCTCTTCTATAACAATTCAAATTCCAAATCACTGAAATCGACAGTTTTCATCTTGCAACATATTTTTCATAACAAATCTATCCCAATCAAAAAAAGAAATACATATTCTTGAAGAGGACTCTCTCCTCTAGTGCACCATGTGTTTTTCAAATTTATTTAATATGATTTACTATTTTTTTCTTTCTCCGAATCAACATCTCCTTGACTATTAAAATACCTACTTGTAATATTTTTTAATTACAATAAACTATGTCTAATTAAAACACTATAAAATCTATATGAGGATATTCTTGACTTTGATCTCTACAAAAGGGTATTTTTTAATTTTCAAAAAAATGTCATTAAAAATATTAGGAGTTATTGAAATGCCACTTTTCTAAAATAATTTTATTTTTATGGTAATTGGACCCAAAGTGGTATAAAACATGCATTTAATAGATATTTTCGATTGGAAAAGGTAAAGAACTTATTTAACTTAGCTATAATGAATCTAACTAGACCATATGTTTAACCAAAATTAATTTTTAGGTAGAAATACTAAAATTCAACTGTGCTGATAAGTTAGCCAAAAAGGTGACACCTGATTGTGCTTTTACCCTAAACTTATGAATGAAATTTCTATAGAAGGTTTCCAATCCATGAAAACTCCTTACCCTTGTTATGCTGGATGGACTAGGCCATTCTAGGATTGCCTTGACCTTTTCTGGGTCCATCTGAACACCATCATCATAAATGATGAAGCCCAGAAAAGTCAAACTATTTTGCATAAATCTGCACTTCTTTAAATTTGCACAAAGCTTCTCTTTGCTCGGTACACTCAGGATGATCCTCAAGTGTTGTAGGTGTTCCCCTTTTTTTTTGTTGTAAATTAGGATATCATCAAAATAAACTATAACAAACTTACCAATGTAGGGTCGTAAGATAGTATTCATCAATCTCATGAATGTACTTGGTGCATTAGAAAGGCCAAATGGCATAACCATCCATTCATACAATCCATCCCTAGTCTTAAAAGCTATCTTCCACTCATCTCCTTCATGAATTCGAATCTGGTGGTATCCACTTCGTAGATCGATCTTGCTGAAGTATTTGGCCCCTGCTAATTCATCCATCATATCCTCTATACGAGGAATAGGAAACTGATATTTGATAGTAATCTTATTAATTGCTCTACTGTCAGTACACATACTCCATGTTCCATCCTTCTTCAGGGTCAACAATGTAGGTACAACACATGGGCTCATGCTTTCTCTAACCAGGCCTTTCTCAACTAGTTCTGTTACTTGTTTTTTGAGCTCTGCATGTTGTGTTGGGTTCAGTCGATAAGCTGCTTGATTAGGAAGAGTTTCTCTAGGAAGCAGATCAATATGGTGTTGTATATCCCTTTTTGGTGGGAGACCATTAGGTAGCTCATTTGGAATAACATCAGCAAATTCTTCCAGTATCTTTACTGTAGCATGTGGTATTATGTCTTCTAGTTCTTCTCTTTTTACTACCAATGTATAGCAGCAACCTGTCACCTTCATTTCTTTGACAACATCCTTTGCAGACAACATGGTCTCATTCTTCCTTTCATCCTTAAGTGGTAAGAGAGTCACTTTAGAGCCATCCTTCCAAAAGGTATATGTATTTTTTTCTCCATCATGTATGATCTTCCTATCATACTGCCATGGCCTTCCCAACAAAATATGACAAGCATCCATAGGAATAACATCACACCATATCTCATCCTTATAGATTTTCCCTATAGTAAAATTAACCAAACATCTTTTATCAACAGTAACCTCATTTCCTTTCCTAAACCATGCAATACGGTAAGGATGAGGATGCTTCTCACATTGCAGATTTAATATCTCTACCATTTCCTTAGCTACCATATTCTCACAACTACCCCCATCAATAATAACTTGGCATACCTTTCCGCCTGAGGTGCATCTAGTTATGAAGATGTTGGTTCAAAGCCACAAATCATCACAGTTCTTTGCAGGGACTTCTTCCTTCTCTGGAATGATCATCGATCTCCTCATCATGAGAGTTTCTCCCACATCTAGTAGGACTTCTTGTTCTATTCCTGCTTCTATGAATTATGGGTGAACTAGGTTCACTCTAGGTTTTCCTCCTTGATTTTTTTCTGGTACATTATAATTTGAACATTCAAAGGTTTTGTGTCCTTCTTCTCCACACCTAAAACAAGTGAAAGGCCTTCTCTAATTTTCCCAGCCTCTTCTGCTTCGTAGCCTCGTCCTCTTTGAAACCCCCTTCCTCTTTCTTGATTTGGAGGATCTTGTCTAGTGTCTATATTTTTTTCAAATCCTTGAAAGGAATCTCCTCGACCACTATTAGAACCTCCCCAAAATGGAGTTGAGGTACCCCTACGACCACCTCTATTCCTCTGGATATATTGTCTATTCTACTTTTCTTTAGCCTTTAGGGCTAATTGGTAGGCTTCTTCCATACTATTGACACGATGCATGCTCAACTCATCTTGGATGGAGAATTTTAGGCCATTCATATATCTAGCAGCCATCTACTCATTATTTTCTTGATGCTGTATGGGCATTGATAGCTTGTAGAATTCATTTGTATAGTCTTGCATTAAAGACAAGTTCTGCTTCAAATTTTGGAACCTGCGAAAGAGGGTTTGTGAATAATCCATGGGTAAAAAATTTTATTTGAGCTTTTTCTCCATCTTGCTCCATGTCTTAATCTTTTCTTTTCCTTTTCTATTTTGTTCCTTTTGTAGATGATCCCACCATGTCATTGCATGTCCTTTTAATTTTGTGCATGCAAACTTCATCTTCTTTTATTCTATCATAGGCTTCCATTCAAAAAATTTCCCCATCTCGTTTAGCCAGTCTATTAATTCTTCTAGCTTAAGACTACCAGCATAGTCTGAAACATTAATCTTGATTTCTTCACTCCTTCCTTCCAAAGCCCTAAGAACTCGATCTTCATAACTCATTTCTTCTAGCCTCTCTTCTATACTTTCTTCATTTTGGTCAGCACCTCTTTGGTTTCCCTCTTCATCTGATTCATTCCTTGCTTGCATTCCTTGATTATCTATTCGATTATTGAGTCATTCAATCTGTCTTTGCATATCCATCATCAATCTTTGCATCGATGTGACACCTCCTCTTCCTCTTCCTCTCCTAGCCATCTTCCTGCTTTGATACCAAATGATGTAGCACAAACACTCTCTTTTATCAATAAATTAAATCACAAGACAATTAACACAGATTTGAACCTTCAATATTTTTTCATTCATCCATCACTGCTTCTACAATTCGCTGCAAACTCTTAAGTAACCAAAAAACTAGAAAAAACAAGAAATCTAAAAATTACCCTTTTTGGCAATTTTTTTCCATAGCTATTTTTTTGCCATTTTTGGTAATTTTCTAAACAACACCTAAAAAGATGAGTTTTTCCCTAAACATGCCCTCGACTAAGTTAGAATGAATTGCCATTTAATATCTAAGATTTGATAACATAAATTTGGATTTATTACAAAATAGAACTTTCTAAAAACTAGAGAAAAAATACTAAAAGCTTATTTCAGAGCTCGAGATGAAACTTTCAGCTCCTGAAAATGTGCTAAAATGGACCCCAATTGATCTAAGATTAGTTGGAAAAACAAATTCCACCACCTAAGGCACACACCCAAAAAATTGCAGTAAAAACCTAGACCTGAGTCAAAAGTTATGACCTCCGGAAGTTTATGTATGAGTTTATGACCTGCGAAAGGCCCTACATCAATTGGTAATCGGTAAAAGCATGGACAGTTTACTATTTTATGTTACTGAGCTGTAGAAGTTTATGTAAATTATTTTTGGATATACATTTTATATTTGGGACTGTGGATAACTGATTCACCCCCCTCTCAGTTATTCTAACAATTGGTATCAGAGCAATTTGGTTGCTTGGAACAAAGTTTTCAGGACTTCAGCACAAAGATCACAAAATGTATAAGAGGGAAGTGCCAAAGCTAAACAATGATAACTTTACAATATGGTAAAGCCTAATGAAGCTGCATGTATCTGAAATTGGGAATTCTACCCTCACTCTAATGGAGAATGGCTACCTTGCACCGCCCACTGGACCTTTGACTCTTGATTAGTTAAGAGATAGACATGAGTATAATGTCACTATGATGGATATTATTGTTGCTCTAACAGATGCCAAATTTAAAGATATCAAAGGTTGTACTACTGCTAAGAAAATGTGGGATAAACTTGCTCAAGTTTATAGTGGTGATGTAAATGTCAAAAGAGCCAGACCTGAAAGTTTAAGAGGAAGATTCGATGATATGAAGATGAAAGAAGGTGAAAACATAGTGCAGTATACAAACTGAATAAAGGAAGTTGTTAATGCAATAAGAGGATCTGATGGTGTTATTGATGAAGACACTATGGTAAGCAAAATTCTTAGAACCTTATTACCAGTTTATGCAATCAGAATATTTGCAATCCATGAAATGAGATCTGCACCTAGTAGTACTCTCACTCTTGATAATCTGATTGGTAAACTAACTACATTTGAGCTTAACAATTATGATAATAGTGTTGTACTGACTGTTGAATCTAATTTCATGACTTCTCTAAAGATTGGTAAGTCTAATAGTAGACATGATGATAATGATAGCAATACTGATAATGAGCTTAATGAACTTGAAGCTCTTATGTCTAGAAGATTACCTAAAGGTAAAGGTAGATATAAGGGTAAATTACCTTTAGCATGCTTTAACTGCAAAGAAGTTGGTCATATTGCTGCCAGATGTCCAAACAAAAAAGAAGATGATAGAAACAAAGACTGATTTGGTGAAGGAAGCTATGGGAGAAGAAACAACAGAAGTTACCGACACTGCAATAAAGACAACTGAGACAACAATGATAAAGGTAAAAAGGTATGTTACATTGTTGAAGAAGATGATATTGACACTGATTCAGATGATGATGTAGAAGTTGTATTTTTTGCTATGAAGGATGATTCTAAGGAAGAAGAAAGGCATATAGAAACAACACTGATTTCTAAAGTTATTAAAAATGATACATGGATCATAGATAGTGGTTCTACACATCACATGACTGGTGATGAAGAAAAATTTGATCATCTTGAGCAATACAATGGAGGATCTATAAAAATGGGTAATGATACACCTTGGATAGTTAGAGGTAAAGGATCCCTAATGATAAATGATAGAATCAAATGTGATAATGCTTATTGGGTAGAAGGACTAAACTATAACTTTCTAAGTGTGGCACAGCTGAACAATTCAGGTCACCGAGTTGCTTTTGAGAGCAAGAAAGTAAAAATATTTGATGATGGAGGAAGACTTGGTTGGAATAGGAGCACAATCGAAAGGTGACTTGTTTTATCTTAACAATGATGAGTCTTATTGCTTAATGATGAAAAATGAGGATGCTTGGTTGTGGCATAAAAGGTTATGTCATGTAAATTTTGATAACATGATTAAGATTAGTAAAAAAAAAAAAGTTAGAGGTCTACCTAACTTATCAAAGCATGATCATGTTATGTGTCAGGAATGTCAGAAAGGTAAAATGACAAAATCTAGTTTCAAAAGAAAAGATTATTCAACAAAGAAAATACTTGAGTTAGTTCACACTGACCTATGTGGTCTTATGAGAACTCGGAGTTACTATTGAGACAAATATTTCATTCTTTTTGTTGATGATTACACTATATTAATGATGGTCATGTTCTTGAAGGAAAAACTAGAGGCATTTAAGATGTTCAAGTGGTATAAAGCAAAAGTAGAGAAAGAGACTGGTAAAGAATTGAAATGCTTGAGATCTGACAAATGTGGTGAATTTATTTCTGATGAATTTACTAACTTTTGTAATGAGCATGGTATTAAAAGATAGGTCTCTACACCGAGGACACCTTAGCATAATGGAATTGTTGAAGGGTAAAAGCACAAAGTTGTGTCACGTTTCAGGACAACTTATCAGCACAGCTGAATTTGAGTATTTATAACTAAAATTATTTTTAATCAAACATATGGTCTAGCTAGATTCATTTTAGCTAAGTTAGATAAGTTCTTCACCTTTTCCAATTGGAAATATCTATTAAATGCATGTTTTATAACAATTACTAAAGAAATAAAATTATTTTAGAAAAATGATGTTTCAATAACTCTTACTATTTTTAATGATATTTTTTTACAAATATAAAAATATCATTTTTTAGAGCACAGAGTCAAGATTATCATTATATAATTTTTAAAGTATTTTAAATAGATCTAATATATTATAATTTCAAAATACTGCAAGTAGGTATTTTAACATTCGAGAACAAGATGCTTCAAAAATAGAAAAAAATAGTGAAGCTTATCAAAAAAATTGAAAATTTGTATTTAACACTAGAGGAGAGAGTTAGCTTTAAGAGTGTGTAATTTATTTTCTGAATGGTGTAGATTTGATAGGGGAAATTTGACGCGAGATGAAAATTGTTGATTTTAGGTATGTTCGACTTTGAGTAGTTATAACAGAGAAAATATAAATTAAAAACTAATTTTTCTTCTTTTCTGCACTAGCTGTACATTTTATCTATGACATATTTTGAAATCAAAGGAAAAAAAGATTATTTGTATATACTTTTTTGGTGCGGACAAGACCCTCATTTTTCAGCATTTTTCAGCAACTAAAAAATGGACTTAAAAAATTTAAAAACTATGTGAATTCTTGTTAAAAAAAAATTTAAAAAATTATAGGCATAAACTTCATCCACTTTTACACATTTCATTAGTTTACATCATCTCCAAATTTTAAACATAAATGTCATTTTTATGTCATTAAAGTTAAAAATTTTGTGTGTTGTTGACCTTTTCCTTTATAAAAGTGTGACACAGCTTTGTACTTTTACCCTGAAAGGAGGAATAGGTCAATTGTTGACTGGGCAAGGACATTGATGATAGAAAAGAATGTAGCTCAGACATACTAGAGAGAGGCTGTCAGCACAGATGTTTATGTTCTGAACTGAGTACAACTGAAGGACACTAAAAAAATACCCTATGAGTTATGGTTTGGCCACAAAACCATTGTAAGTTATTTCAGAATTTTTGGAAGTAAATGTTTTATTCTGAAAGATGAAATAAATGGAAAATTTGATGAAGGGATATTTCTTGGATATTTCAATAAAAGAAAAGCATACAAGTGTCTAAATAGAGTTACTAATAAAATGATTGAAAGTACTAATGTTAGGGTTGATGAGTTTGATGATAAGAATGTAGAAGAAAGAAGAAATTAACTGGAAGACTATGGTAGATTTACTTACATTGAACAACCAGAGTATCTACCAAAGCCGCAGACTATGACAACCATTCAGTAGGAAAACAATACCGAGGAATAGGAAAGAGAAACAGATGAGCAGGAAGGACCTACTGAGCAAGCAAATGAACCTGTATAGGATGAACAATAGAGAAGAGATCAAGTACTGGCAAGATTTGTCAAGAGACATCATCTTGAAGCCCAGTTCATTGGAGACAGACAAGCTGGCATGATGACAAGGAGTAAGATGAGATAAGGTACATGTTTAGTTTGTGAATATGAACCGAAGAATGTAAAAGTTGTATTGGAAAATGATGAATGGGTTAATGCAATAAATGAAGAAATAGAACAGATAGAGAAAAACAAGACATGGACTTTAGTACCCAGACCTAAAGATAAGAATGTTATCGGTACTAAGTGGATATTCAGAAATAAGCTTAATGAAAATGGAGAGGTAACAAGGAAAAAAGCTAGATTGGTATGCAATGGATTTGCATAGTAGGAAGGAATTGATTATGGTGAAACATTTGCACCTATTGATAGATTAGAAGGAGTCAGAATGTTACTTGCATATGTTGCACACAAAAAGTTCAAAGTTTACCAAATAGATGTTAAATCAACTTTTTTGAATGGGATACTTGAAGAAGAAGTCTATATAGAACAACCAAAAGGGTTTGTAGATCCAGACAAGAAAGATATGGTATGTAGATTACATAAAGCTTTATATGGTTTAAAGCAAGCACCTAGAGCCTGGTATGAAAGGTTGCATAATTATTTGTTGAGTATTGGATTTGTTAGAACTAGTGAGAATAGCAATCTGTATATGAAAGGAAATTCAGATGATACTATCTTGATTGCTAAAATATTTGTGGATGACATAATATTTGGAGGACAAGATCACATCTATAAATTATTTTCTGATGAGATGAGAAAAGAGTTCGAAATGTCTATGTTTGGAGAGATTAAGTTCTTTCTAGGCTTACAGGTTATTCAACAGAATGATGGTATATTCATCACACAATCCAAATATATCAAGAAAGTACTGAGAACATTTGGCATGCAAGATGCTAAACCTATTGGAACGTCGATGGCTACTGGATGTAAACTGACCAAGGAAGATGAAACTACAAAGGTAAACCAGACACTGTACTCATCAATGATTAGTAAGTTGATGTATGTAGTTCATAGTAGACCAGATATAGCACATGTTGTTGGGATAGTTGCTATATTTTTTGCAAGTCCTAGGGAGTCACACATGGTTTCTACAAAGAGAATCCTAAGATACCTAAAAAAATAGAGGATTATGGATTATGGTATCCAAAGGAAGGCAAGTTTGAACTCAAAGTCTACACCAATGCAGACTAGGCTAGAAATATAGATGATAGAAAGAGTACCACTGGAGGAGCATTTTTCTTTGGTGAAAGACTTGTTACATGGACAAGTAAGAAACAACCTTGTATTTCTTAGTCCACTGCCAAAGTAGAGTATGTTGTTGCTGCTACAAACTGTTCAAATATTGCATATATCAAACAAGTGTTGGAAGGTATGAATGAGGTAATCACTGAGTCGGTGATTATATATTGTGACAACACTAGTGCAATTAATATTTCAAAGAATCCAATGATGCACTAAAAAAAAAAGAGAATATCCATTAAGTATCACTACTTAAGAGAACAAGTACATGAGAAGCAAGTCAGATTAGAATTTGTTACATCTAAAGAACAACTTGAAAACATATTTACCAAGCCTCTACCAAAGGAAACTTTTGAATATTTGAGGACTAGACTTGGGGTTTGTCCCCTATCTACCAGTCACTAATGTGATCTGGAGGTTGCATCAGCCTAATCTTATCAAAAGATCATTCATGTTGATGCAACATAGTTCACACTTTGGATCTTGTCTAAAGTTGTGAAAGGTTTGAAGAACTGGAACAGATTGGCATAATTAGTATACAGAGATACAGTACAGAAATTGGACAACAGAGAGTTACATGGCTACCATAGAGTTGTATGTTTATGTGTTTCTTTGGCATTGTTGTCAAAGGGAGAGATAAACAATATGATAACCGAGAAGAACACTGAAACAACTATCAAAGGGAGAGAATTGAAATGAAAGGGAGAGCATTGAAGATTAGTTGATGAGAATAGAAGAAGGAATCTGAGAGCTGCAAAGATCTTATCTGTAGAAGATAGTCTACACCTGCAATGTTGTTAAGTAATGTAGTGATTAAACATATTAAGCTAGGGAAAGCTTATATCAAGTAAAAACATTTGTTTACAGAGTTGTAGAATACATGTTTGGTATGTGTATGGTATACTTCATATTGCTTGAGTTTCCATTAATGCCAAAGGGAGAGATTGATGAACTACAACTGATTTAGAACCTAATTGAAGATTAGTGATTAGAGATCACCAAGTTGATGATTAGATATGTAAGATGATTAAATCAGTAATATGTTGTCATTGATGTCAACTAGTTTTGACAGCACTTATCTTGTGAGTTACAATACCTAAACATCTATAGAAAGGAGAAAAAGAGATGAAGAACAAATATATTTACATGAGAAAGATGAATATGACAGATGAGGATAAGGAATACATTGGGTAACTTAGTGATGAGTCAATGACCTTATGTTATTGACTTGATTATGTTGCATTCATCTATGATGAGGAAAAGAACATAAAAGACACAAGGTAGTGTGGTCGGTTAATGAAGCATTCTAGTATACACCGAGCAGTGTAGTATATACCAAGTATAGTATAAACCAAGCTTGTGTTCACCGACACATTTTTTTGTTAACCGAGCAGAAAGAAAGGAACTAAATGATTAGTTTAGCTTATGGAAGTTGATGAGCTAGAAAGTACCTCATGATAAGAGTTGGAGATAATGTTTGTTATGAAGATCAATGGCTAACAAAATTCGAAGAAGATCTAAGGGATGGAAACAAAACATGTTACTGACACATCAGTTGAGGAAGGTTTAAGCGGCAAAATCTAATGGATGAAAAGAAAATGGTTTACTTGTCTATTTAAGAGACTAGGGTTTCATTATGAAAGGAATGCTAGAGGAAAGAGACTGCAGAGATATCGCGTGAACAAGCTTCATGCATGCCTAATCAAACTGGTTAAGGAGAACTTAACTATAGAGTTTACCAAGTGTCAGAAAGCTATAATCGAGAGACAGTAAGTTACTGAATATTGTTGAAATAGAATTGATATATTGATCAGAGGATTTGAATGAGCATAATATAGATTTGAACATCTGTAAAAGAATTTGTATTGTAATTAGATCACCTATTGTTACAGTTTAACCATTGTAATCAGATAAATCTCTTAACATAGTGGACTTCAAAGTCATGTAATGTCATTCGTAGAGTGTACATTTGTTATCCTTTCAACCCCATAGTGAATGTTGGTTAGACGGTAACTGTTAGTGTTAAATCCTCTAACAAGGTCAGAGCATACAGTGTGTTTTGTAACATACAGTGTGTTTTGTAACCTTTAACATGGTTGGGTCTTCACCAACCTCACTTTAGAAGAGTGAACAATTTTTGGGTTGTCGGTCCTAGGTGGTTTTTCCCTTTACAGGGTTTCCATGTTAAATCTTTTGTGTAATGTGTTGACTGTGATGATTGTTTGATTATCATACTTTACATGTTACATATTGGATTTAGTCGGTAATCACTTTAAGTCATTAACTGGTAATTGTTAAAAGCATAGACAATTTACTATTTTATGTTATCGAGCTACAGAAGTTTGTGTAAATTGTTTTTGGATATACATTTTGTATTTGGGACTGTGGATAATTGATTCACCCCCCTCTCAGTTATTCTAACAAAATTATGTTTTGAAGGAACTAGTATGGTGTGTCTAGAGAAAGATAGTTAGAAGATGCAAAAATTCATTATTATTATTATTGGAGTATATGAAGATTGAGAGCCTCTATTCTACGTGTATAGAGAAGAAAAGATATGATCTGTAGAGATAAAGATATCTTCGAAGCAGATTGAAGAAAGCCATTAAAGTATTTGTAGAGGTAGTAGTGTGTGATGATACTTCATTACATCAAGAGACCACTCCATGAATTTTCCCAAAAATTGACATTGTCACCCTTATTCACTTCCCATGAAACATATTTCTTGATAACCTCCCTAGGCAACATCATGAAGTTTCAAACCATTGATCCCATAGAAGGATCTAACATGGTAATCACTCTCTTTAAGGATCATCATTATCAAGATATTTTTGCTACATTATTTGGCACCATTTCTTTTCAGGTTTCATATACATATGCCAAACTAACTTACCACCAAAGGCTTTTTTTCCTAATTGATAGATTATGGATACATGCACCTCTAGTTGCTTTTATTTGTGTCATATCTTATAGTGAAACAAAATGAATCTTTTTTTATTTTGATATATTTCCTTTCCACACAAACTTTATTACCAATTTCTCGATATGATTCTTAATTGATGCATGGGTTTTAAGAGGGTGAACCCACAATAGTGGGTTACACTTTTTTGAAGGAAGGAAAAGTCCCAAAAAGTGTAATTGAATAAAAAATACATTCATACTTTCGATAGAAAGTTTAACCCGTACTTTCAATCGGAAGTTACTTTCGATCAAAAGTACTTTACTTACTTTTGATCAAAAGAAAGTGAGTACTTTCGATCGAAAGTTACATGCTAGGAACTTTCGATCGAAAGTAATAAATTAGGGATATTTTTGGCAGGGTTTCTAACCCACCAAAAGTGACTTTCACTGTCACTTTCGGTGGATTGAAAGTTCTGGCTTGGCTTCCGATTATTCGACTGTTGCTTTCAAGTTTTTTAATTTTTAATTTTTCATTATTTGAAGTTTTTGATATATACATTTAGTATATATACATGTATATATGCATGTATATGTATATATATACATGTATATATGTATATATGTGTGTGTGTGTGCATATATGTGTATATATATGTATATATGCATGTATATGTATATATATGCATATATATATGTATATATGTATGTATATGTGCATATATATGTGTGTATATGCATGTATACGTCATGCCCATATTTCTAAGAGCAAAAACACACCAACTTTTTTTTAAAAGGGTTAAATTAATGGTTGATTAAAGGTTAATGGTTTTCAAACTTCCGCGATGAATATAATTATTTAATGTATAAAATAATTTAGGTGTGATCAACTTACTATAATGCAATTATTAATTTATCGTAGTTGTCTTCTAGGTGATAGCGTAAATTTGAGTATTATAATTATCATAAGAATTTAATTTACTAAAATTAAGTTCTTTGATTAGGAATATGTCTCATGAAAATGTCGTCACAAGCCCAAATATTGACAATAATTAAATAGCTATAGTAGAAAGATTAATAATTTCTATTTACAAAAGTAATTAATATTCATGTCCAAGGATTTCTTTTTAAATAAGAAAATATAATTTACTTTAATGACTAACTAGCAAGTAATAAAATTTATTTGAAAGTATTAATCCTATACCCAAGAGTTTATTAAATCAATATCCCTACTAAGGACTCAAAACTAAATACAATCAACTTAGGGAAAACATTTCTCCCACACTTTAGTATATATATTTTTTTCCAAATATTTATCATGTAGGCATTAAGGAAATATTCTTTTCTACCAACATAATAAAGTCTAAAACAACATTTTTAAAAAAACATCTAAAAATGAATAAATTTACTTTAAGTCAAAATAAGCATTAAGTAAAATGGGAGGGAAAGTATATTCTAAAAGTATAAGGTCAAGTGGGTTGACCTATCATCCCTAACCCTAATTTCGGATTTAGGGTTAGGGTGAAATTGGCAAATCTTCAAAACTCATATTTCCCTCTCATTTTGCCTAAAAAACTTCCCCCTTCCAAACCCTAAGTGGGGAATGCTTCTTTTTCATTGTTTTCTTCTTGAAGGTATGAGTGAAGATCAACAAATGAGGGTTTTTTTTTTTAAGCCTTTATGTGCATTATTTTTACAAACATTTATACTCTTTTTGTATCTATGTTTGCAAAAAAAATGTGACATAATCTACGAGCAGCTCTCGGCCACTCAAGAACAGCTCAAAGAAGGGTATACCAATATTTGCTTAATAGATTTGTTAAGATCTTTTATTTCATTATTATAAGAGAGATTATATCTTTTGTTGTTTTGAAAAATATAGATTTCATGATGAGGTTGTGCCCCTATTTTTTTTTGGGTTAGAAAATAAACCCTATTATTATTTTTTGTTTTTATTTTAAAAAAAATGGGGTTTGGGAGGGGGACCAATAGCTCTACCCAGCTCCCTTCCACCACCCATGGTGGTTGTAGTAGGCTTCCATGTCGTGGCTCTGCCACAACCATGGCAGCAAATTCGTGAGCCTCAGCCCACGGCTGTGCTGCCATGGTCGTGGCAAAGCCACCCCATGGCAGTATAGTCGTGACCTTAGCCATGGTAGTACAGTCGTAGCCTTAGCCACGATTGTATTGTCACGGTCGTGGGCCTCTGCCACGGCCGAAAGTAGCTCGCGAGGTGAGGATGGGGGAAGGTTTGGCTTTGCCGCCCCCCCCTAAATTATTTTTATTTTTTTATTTATTTATTTCTTTTAATAGTTTTTTTTTAAAATAAATAAAGCGTTATGTGATAGTTTAGGAAATTAGGATGGTGATTTTTTTTCAGTTATTTATTTTTGTTCATATATAAAATATTTGTTTGTTTTATATAATGGACAATAGAACTAAAAATATACTTTGCACTATAAAACATGCAAATATGTGTATATATATATATTTTTTAATATTAACTATATAAAAGAAAATAGAAGATAATATGTGATTAATAATAATATAAATAATAAAAATTCTCTACTCCTTGCTCCACTTTGCTTTCTGCACATGACCCAATATCCTCTTTGTGTAATCACTCGATCGACAATTATTTGTTTTTTCAAGAATAAAATATACAGGTTTCTCTAGTGGAAGATGGAAGACTACTTATTCTACAATCTCTGGACATGACGATGGTCTCTCAGGATGGAAAATTGTTTCAAATCAAAAAAGAAATGCCTTCAAAGTTCCTGGAGTCCCCTTCTCCCTTTGCGTATCCAACAAATTCTCGACATTGTCTTCCTTTTCCCCAAGGCCCCAGCCTAGGGCTTCCGCACGTAATATCTGCTTACCTCCTCATCGAAGGCTTCAAAGCCCTTTGAAAAAGCTAGATGCTAAGCTCGGTAATCATCAAAATTCTAGAGCACCTTCTGATATCAAACAAACAATTTCTGGTAAGCTTCACCTTCATCACTCTCTGGGTAAGGTTTACTCCCCACCGCATAAAAGAATAAAGTAGTTGAATATAAAAAATTACAGTAATCAAAACTTAGTATGTATTAAAGATTTGAGAGAACTTTCTAACCCTAATCGGCAAGTTTTATCCATTAAGAATAGAACGGTAAGTAGCATACAGAAAATGTGTGCAAAATTTGGGCTTTTTATAGATGGAATGGTATAGGGGCCTCTACAGAAACTGTAGCAGCTTGGATTGAATCTGAGCTTGGTAATAAGGTACATACCACTATACTCCAAGATAAACTCATTTACATTGATTGATTTAGTAAGACTTTTAAGACAAAACTCATGACTAAAGGACTACCAAAATTTAGGAACAAAGGATTTTTTTCCTTCGACTGGATGCCTATATTCGACCCATTAAAATTAGAGAATTTTCTTATTAATAGAGTAATTTTACTCAACAAACTTCCATTTGAATTCTCATACATTGACTCCCTTAGGGAAATAGGCAATTTCCTAGGGCAATTTGTAGGGGTGGTTAATGACATGTTACATGTGGAGAGAATCATCATTGTTAAAATGAAAATTAACAAAGTAATCAACCTTCCTTTGGAAATTTTCCATGAGTTAGGGTTGATTATAATTCACCCTAAATTCTATGAAGAGGATCTAGATGAAGACGATTCCACTCTTAGGGTTTCAAATAATCCCTACTCCTGGCCGTTTACTCTTACCAACCCTGCTAATATTAACATCACTATAGAAAAAGAAGATTATGGTTAGTCAAAACTAAGAGGGGAAACATGGAAAACCAGGATCAGGATGCTCTAACCAAGGACCACAATAAGAATAATACAGAAAATGATTTTAATACATTATCACCATCTTTAGAGGAAGGAGAAATCTGTCCTTTCCCCAAATTTCTGAAGTCTGTTGATCCCATCTCGGAGCTATACTTTAATGAGAAAGAAGGGGGTTTATATTTTTTTAACCACTCCCCTGAGCAAGATAAATCAACAAGGACTAATAACTTTAATTAAAAATCAGGAGGTTCATCCCCAAAGACCTCCATTGAAGAGATCACCACTTCTTCACCTAAACATATTTCTTCCAAGACCCCTAAAAACATTAGTTGGTCTAACCCTAGCCAGCTCATAAAAGTCTCATAGATGAAACCCTTTTAACTTAGGTATTAGGAACACCAGGGCATCCTGCTAACCTAGAGAATAATAAAAACTCATCATTAAGCAAAGATAACATTGATTTTTTGCTTCTTTCTGATGATGAAACCAATGATATTGATGAATCGAATAGACAAAAGAATAGTCTCATTAAGGAAATTATGAATATTGATACATTGGTCACACTTTCAGAAATTATTGGGAAAACAACAACAATACCATTGTCTCCTCCTCCCTCCCTTGACACTCATAGTAGGTGTAGGAGTAAAATTCATTATTCTAAAAAAAATTTACAAGGGAAAGAGGAGAACAACTCCCTTATCTTTCCCTCCAAACTGGACTCTAAGCTTTCAGAAGATGATGAATCACTGGCCAGCAGTAGGAAGGAAGGAGAGGGAATTCAAAAGGAAGTATCTAAGAGTATTTCAAAGTTATTAGTGGATAGGAATTTACAAAATTCTGAGACTAAGGAAAAGTTACTTAGAGATGACCACATAAATCATCCTTCTCCTAGCAGCTGTTTGGGCTTAACTGAGTCTAATATATATTCATCAGCATTTTCTAGTAAGCCCAATAATATAGACCTGGCAATAAATGAAACAATCCCTGAGGATCATGAAGAAAAAATCAAGGAAGAAGTTAATTTAATAGAAAAATATTTAGGGGAAACAGTTACTGAGGAGTTAATGAAATAATTTTTAGAAGAAATCTGTGATCCGGAAGAAGTGGAATGATAGAAAGAGCTTTTAGATGATATAAACATTAAAAGAACCACCCTGGAAGGATCAGTTGAAGAATTGCTAATTAATTTAGAAGAAATAGAATCACAAGAGCAGGAATGTCTAGGCATTTCTCAACTCAAGGAAAGCGGGAAGACCCCAGATTGTGCTAAAAAAGGAAAGAAAAGGGGGAGAAAGCCCAATTCTGAATTAAGAAGTGTGGTAGGGGAAGCTTTAGGATAGGTCAAAATCACATCTATTCTGAATGTAGGGAAGGGGAAGAGCCTTCCCAAGGAGTCATGAATGTCCTTTCATGGAATGTTAGGGGCATGAATGCCTCTAACAAGCAATGTCTGATCAAGAACTGTATCAAAATTCATGATCTAGAGATTATGTTAATACAAGAGACTAAGTTAGACCACATAGAATCATAAAATTTCAAAAATAAATTAGGGTTGAGGGAAATGGAAGCTTCACTGGCGAAGGGTGCATCTGGTGGCTTGGCCATCATTTGGGACCCTAGGAGTACAACTTTTAACATTACAGAGAAAAGATAATTTTGGATGAGTGGTATAGTTAAAAACTTTAGGCTTAATCTAACCTTTATATTGATTAACGTATATGGACCCATACAAAATAAGGAAAAACTTTTAGTTTGGAAAGAAATTGAATTGTATCTTGAATAGTCAAAGGATAAGCTATGTATTCTAGGGGGAGATTTCAATGTGATAACAAAAATTTCTGAAAAGAAAGGAGTAAATTCCCTGTCAATAGCTTCTAAGGACTTTATACACTGGAGAGATAAGAACTCCCTCCTTGAAATCCCAACAGAGGATAATTCTTTCACTTGGAACAACAGAAGACTAGGTTTTTGTAACATAGCAGAGAAATTAGATAGATTCTTTCTAAAGGCAACCTGATTAATTTTGATCTATCACTTTCAGCTAACATCCTTTCATTATCTAGTTTGGGTCACTATCCAATACTTCTCAACATCCTATTACCATCTAAGCCTAAGAAGTGTGCCTTCAAATTTGAACAAGCATGGTTAAGGGATCCAAACATTCTAACTTTGATTGAATCCTGGTGGTTAGAGCCTAAGATATCAAGCTCCAAAATGTTTAAATTAGTAAACAAACTAAAGTGGATTAAAAGGAAATTGTTAGAATGGAACGCCTCTAAGTTTGGCAACATCTTTAAAAAAAAACTAGAACTAGAATCAGAATTGGAGAAAGTAAATTCTCAGGTTATCAAGGATGGAATGGATGATGAATTATATCATAGAGAGAAGAATTTACTCAAGGAATATGAAGAGGTACTGACAAGAGAAGAAATTTTTTGGAAACAAAAATCAAGGGAAACTTGGTTAGAAGCAAGTGATAGAAATAATAAATTCTTTCACAATACCACCAAACAAAGAAGAAACATAAATAGGATTTCTTTTATTATTAATGACAAAGGTGATACCATAGAGGATCCCAAAGGTATCGCAGAAGAATTAGTAAACTACTATAAAAATATTCTAAACAACAAAGAATCGTCAAATCTAGGATCTCAAACTGAACTTCTTAAAAATATCCCTAAGGTCATATCCAAACAAAAAAACCAAATCTTAAATGGTAAATTTACTATGGAGGAAATCCATCATGCTTTAATGCAAATGAGCCTTGATAAATCTACAGGACCGGATGGATTCTCAGCAATTTTCTTCCAAAAATGTTGGCACTTTATTGGAGAAGAGGTTACGGATGCTCTAGAAGGGGTCAGGAACTCAGGCATAATACTGAAAGAAGTAAATAATACCTTTTTCGCTCTTATCCC
This sequence comes from Chamaecyparis obtusa, assembly GCA_027943335.1. Lineage (NCBI taxonomy): Eukaryota > Viridiplantae > Streptophyta > Pinopsida > Cupressales > Cupressaceae > Chamaecyparis > Chamaecyparis obtusa. Next base: position 1,062,310 of record BSBK01005486.1, read on the forward strand.
TAAAAAAGAAAAACCTTCAAGTATTAATGATTTTAGACCAATAGCTCTATGTAATACCTTATATAAATTGCTTACCAAAACTTTAGCCCTTAGACTCCAAAAACTTCTCCCTTTTATCATTAGTGAAGAACAAATAGGTTTTGTCCCTGGGAGATCCATCTTTGATGGGCTAATCATAGCTCAAGAAGCAATCCATTCCATCCTCAAAAATAAGAATCCAAGTATGCTTATTAAACTAGACATAAAAAAGGCATATGACAAAGTAGATTGGAGATTTCTGTGTAAATGCATGGAAGCCTTTGGTTTTGCTAAAAGTTGGATAAACCTTATTTTCGAATGTATTTCTACCCCTATGATCTTAGTTTTAGTGAATGGGACCTCAGAAGGTTTTTTCGGCATTTCCAGAGGCCTTAGACAAGGGGACCCCATCTCCCCATTGCTATTCATAATCATGGCAAAAGCTCTAAGTAGGGCAATTTCAAAAGAAAAGGAATGTGGGGCAATTGAAGGAATTTCTATTACCAGTGATATAGACCCTACCACCCACCAGCATTTTGTCAATGATACTCTTCTAAATGGAGCTACTAATAGAAGGGAAGCAGAGGCTTTTAAGAAGGTTCTGAATACTTATTCTTTAGCTTCAGGACAAGAAATTAATCCAGACAAATCAGATATTTTTTTCTTTAATACGGACTCATTAACTGAAAGAGATATATATAAGATCCTTAATTTTAATCAGGGTAAAATTCTATGTAAATATCTAGGTCTTCCCTTAGTCAAAGACAATAGAGCTATAGACATATGGGATCCCATCATTGATAAGATTAAAAAAAAAATGAGCTCATGGAAAGGGAGATGGATGTCCTCTGTTGGTAGAACCACCATGGTAAGGTCATTTTCTGTGGCCATGCCTACCTATCATCTATCAGTTATGAACCTTCCTAATAAAAAATCAGAAATTACAAAGCACCTTAGAACATTTTTTTGGCAAGGAAGTAATGAAAATAAGAAAATTCCCTTAATCTCTTGGGATAACATCTGCAAATTAAAAGAGGAAGGTGGAGTGGGTCTTAAAAACTTAGGGGACCAAGGCAGAGCCTTGGGAGCCAAACTATTATGGAAACTCTTTTGAAATCCAGATGCTAAATGGGCTAAGATTCTCGTTCACAAATACTTGAAAGACCACTCTCCCATTAACATCTTTAGAGAATCTAATCCTCCTAAAGGATTGAGAATTTGAGATTTTATGATGAAATGTAGACATATTATTATGGAGAAATTAACATGGTGTCTAGGGTTAGGGGAAGAAATTTTGTTTTGGGATGATTCTTGGGGAGGTTATGAAATCATATCCAAGAAGTCAAATAACCCTTCTCTTATCAAGTTGTTAAAGGAGAAGAATGGCATCTTTCTCAAAGATTATACAACTTTCAATGGGGATCGTTGTGTTTGGAAATCCCTAAAGAATCTTGGGATATCATCTTTGGAGGAAGCAACAATCATGAATATTCTAGAAAATAGAAAGATTTCTTTAAACAACTTGAAAGACACACTAGTTTGGGACGGTTCAAAATCTAGAGAATATAATACTAAGGATGGCTATAAGCTCATTATCCAAAGCCACAAGAGACCCAAAACTACTTTACCTATCTATCTTTGTTGGGGCAAGGAATGCTCCCTGAAAGCTAGATTCTTCGTATGGCTAGCATTGAACTACAAACTCTTAACCACAGATAGATTTATGAAACTAGGTTTCCTGGGTCCCAGTAGATGTCCTCTATGTGAAAAAAGTGAAGAGGACATTGACCATCTTTTTGTTAATTTTCCTCTTACAATTAAGTGTTGGGATTGGTTGAGAGGAAACTTGGGTTGGTCTTCAGCCTTTCCTATTTCCCTCAACGCAATGTTGCAAGCATGGCCAATCATCAAACAAAAGATTATATATACCAACCTTTGGACTATCTCACCATCTACTCTAATATAGGAAATTTGGAAGGAACAAAATAGAAGAATTTTCAAAAATGAAAAACTAGAATGGAAATAGCTATGCAATAAAATAGGAGCTGCAATCATAGAAAATATGAATAATAGGATGGCCAAAAACCTCAAAAGTAATCTTAAAATGAGTCATTGGGATGGAAAAATGAGGGGAAAATGGGTGGGTCTAGCCCTCCCTCCTTTTATAGGATCAAGCTCACAAAACAAGTCATCAAAGAGAGATGAAAGCACTTGGAAACCTCCAAAGGATGGCTGGTACAAGCTTAGCTTGGATGGGGCTTCCAAGGGCAACCCGGGAAAGGCAGGCATTGGATTCTACATACATGATCAAGATGGAAAAGAATTAGCAGTAATTGCTGCTCCTATTGGAATTGAAACTAATAATTGGGCAGAATTGTATGCTTTAGTCAAAGGCCTACGAAAATGTGTCTCCCTGGGATTAAAGAAATTTGAAATAGAAGGTGATTCAGAAATCATCATCAATGCACTATGAAAAGGTGAGACTCTGAATTGGAAATTGAACTCCCTGCTATCTCAGGCAGTGAATCTATGTGGAACCTTTCTAGAAGTATCAATTAATCATATCTATCGAGAAGGGAACAAGAGAGCGGATGAATTAGCTAATTTAGGAGCAGATGGGATTACTATGTCATAACTAAAACTTCTATACTTAGACTAGAATCCATTCCTAATCTAGAAAACATAGTTTCTTTAAGAGAGTGTAACCAGTATTCATCAAACAGGAGCCAAACCTTTTAAAAGATTATAAAAATTAAACATTTTACCCTCTAGTAGTAACATATCCCCTTTTAACACACAATTATCACTTTAGTACTTAATTTTTGTGAGCCTTAATAGAGAGAGATTTTATGAAAAATATCATTTCATTTTCATGAAAGTAAGAGAATTCACCCATGAGCAAAGGTACTCAACCTTACACTGCGATCTCATGTAGAGACTCCCATGAATCAATTATAATAATGAGGCTTTTTGTCACCTTTCTGAGCTCGCAGAACCAAGCACTATCACCTAAATAAGATTAATTTTCACAACAACGGTCTCTATGAGTAGTATGCATTAATGATGATCTATAATGGTTCGTAAATTCACATGCTTCTAGACTTCACATCACAATTAAGCCGATCTTACCAAGAATGTTTATCAGCTTTGTTTAGCTTTAAGAAGGAAATTGAAGTGTTATTCCTCCAAATACTTGTCGAAATAGGGATTGCTCTGCTATGAGTCTTTGATCAATAATGGAGTCTAGGATAATCACCTTTCACACAAAGGAGAACCGGTAAATGGAATTTTGAGGAGCGGTAAAGCCAGAGAGATGGAATATAATCTTGGAGCCTTTATCAGACATAGTTTGTAGGGCTCTGATTAAAGGGCTTGGTGAGGAACATTTTGACAATGATTCTACAATTTGGGTAAATGGGCAAGTGATTGGACTTTTCATAGCTTTAGCGACCTTCAATGGAACTGCTAAAGAAAGAGTCATCAAGGCGGCAAGAGAAATCTTTGAGGAAGAATTTTTACTAGGCTTGGAGAAAGTGCTTCACGGCGTTGACAAAAATCTCACCATTCCTTTCCCAGAATTATATATGAAGATGGATTTGGAGGCACTTCCTTCTATCCTCAGCTTCCAGAGGTTTCCAATTCTTCTTCTCAAGGATGAAGCTAAGTTTGATGAAGTATGGCCCTCGATGAGGAAAAATCTAGACTTCCTCATTGCCACGGTGCTTAAGGAGGAAGTAGACCTCGACGAAGTCCTTAATTATTGGTGGGCGGAAGGGTTTGAAGTCCCACTAGATATGGACATGGAATCGCCAAGCAACATTAGGGTCATTGCTCCACCGGTCAAAAGATTCTCGAGGGAATACAAGGCAAAGCAGGAGGAAATTATCATCGTACACAAGAAGGATGCTGACTGGTGCTATAATATCATCTGTAAAGACTAGTAGGATAAGTTAGTCATAAGAATACAGTTGTTAGTATTTCCTTTTGAACTTTTGAACATAAGTCCTTTTAAGCATGTAAATTATGGAATTCAGTTACAATACTAGTTTAAAGTAAGAAAGACAATATCAGGAATGGAGACTTTATGTTATATTTTTTTGGATCTTTAATCTAAATCTAGCATAGTAATTAATATATTCCTACAGATTGTTCCCTAGATTTTCTTTTATTCCATGAATCTAGTATTTATTTATGTTATTTACAAGCCGAATAGGACCTCCCAGCCCTCTATTTTTCATGTATCAAGTATTTGGTTGAATTGCTGGGCTTCTTTAAATTTTGGGTATGGGCTAGATAGGAAACAATAGGATTATTAATAATTTTTCAAGAGCTATAAATGTATTTCTAAAATTTTATTAATTGACATATATCTTTTAAAGATTAAAATATTCATTACACAAAACATATTTCAAATATTTACAAATAATCATTTTAGGCTTATTTAGGGTCAGTTAAAATTGATTAAAATTTTAAAATATGGACTACCCTTACAGGCAAATATTAAAATTTATACCAACGAGGTAGGATACTAGTTTTTAAGAATAATCATACTTAGGAAATTAAAAAGAAGTAATGAAGGGTTTTTGTGATGCTAAACCACCAATGTTTCATCTTCACCTTTGACAAACATAGCCAAGAACCTCGGTATATAGAGATGGGACTCCCCCATTTTACCACAGCATCTCCTCTAACAAATGGTGATGCCAATAAAATTGAGGTGCTCAGATAAGAAGACAGCCTTTGAAGGGACAATTTTGCTGAAAAGAATTAAGAAAATGCTATTGATTAAATACAATATTGTAGTTAGAGAAATTTCAGTTATCCTAAGTGAGGAATTCTTAGGAAACACCATCATGCATAGGGTCAACTCAGATATCCTAGCTATGTTTATAGCCTCAGCTCTACAAGTTGACCTTGATGTGAAAGATATTGGAAATCTTTGTAGAAGAGTATTCAAGAAAAAGTATTTGGTAGATCTAAACAAATTAATTAAGAGTATTCGAATGGATTTAACCATTCCCAGGCCTAATGATTATAATAAAAGGATTGTCAACCGAAGCTATGTTGCCACATTTCTGATACTAGAGATGGAAGATTGGGATCGATATTTAGAAGAAACCCCATCTATTAGAAGGAACTTAGATTTCCTTTTGTATTTTACCCATTTAGATCC
>BSBK01005486.1:1672500-2020000 GCA_027943335.1 Chamaecyparis obtusa
TCAGGTAATTTAATCTCATATGCATTTCCACTGTCAAATTTCCTTAAAATTCTACAAGGTCCAAACTTCTTCATCTTTAGTTTCCCATATGTTCCAACAAGAAATTTACCTTTCTTCAAGTGAACCATCACTTCATCACCAACATCAAAAGTCTTATCCTTGATCTATGAGCTCTATCTTTGTATTTCTGATTACTCATTTCCAGCTTGTATTTCACATCTTCATGCAATGTCTTCATGTACTCAGCAAATTTCACTCCTTCAACACTTCTCTTACTTTCATCATCAATGTCTCTTAAATCAGATATACCTCTCGATTGTAAGCCATTTACAATCTCAAAAGGTGTTTTTCTAGTACTCCTATTTATTGAATTATTGTATGAAAACTCTGCTTGTGCCAATATAGAATCCTAATTACTCGGTGTGTCTCCAACTAAATATCTCAAAAGATTACCCAAACTTCTATTTACAACTTCAGTCTGTCCATCGGTTTGTGGGTGAAATGTAAAACTGTATTTCAACTTAGTGCCAAACTTCTTCCAAAGAGTTTTCCAAAAGTATCCAACAAATTTACTGTCTCGGTCAGAGATAATACTCCCGGTGACCCATGCAATCTTATAATTTCCTTAAAGAAAATATTTTCTACATGTACTACATCTGATGTCTTTCTACATGGTATAAAATGTGTCATCTTAGAAAATCTATCCACAACAACAAATATAGAATCATTACATCTTACTGTCTTCGGTAAGCCAAGAACAAAATCCATACTGATGTCAATCCAAGGTTTCTTAGGAACAAAAATAGGTGTATATAATCCAATATTCTGACTCACTCCTTTTGCAACTTGACAAACTCCACAACTTTTCACAAATTTCTAAACATCTTTATAAAATCAAGGCTAATAGTATTTCTCCTTAAGCAAATTCAATGTTTTATCAATGCCAAAATGTCTAGCCAAACCACTACTATGTTTCTCCTTTATCAAATTATTTCTCATTACTCCTCTCGGTATACACAACTGAATACCTTTAAGAAACATACCTTCTTGAATAAAATATTCTTCCCATTTAGTAGTTTGTTGATCTTGAATAGGTACTCTGCACTTTCCCCATGGCTCAGAAAAATCAGGATCATTTTCATACAAATCTTTCATCTCATCAAAACTAAGAACTGCAATTTTCATCTCGATCATCAAAGATCTTCTTCTACTCAATGCATCAGCAACTCAATTAGTGACTCCACACTTATGCTATATCACAAATGTATAACTCTGCAAATACTCAACCCATTTCATATGTCTCTGATTCAACTTATTCTGACTACCAAAGTACTGTAAAGCCTTATGATCAGTATACAACACAAATTCATTCGGTATCAAATAACGTATCCATTTCTTCAATGCTTGAACAATAGCATAGAATTATTGATCATATATAGAATATTTCCTTCTAGCATCATTCAACTTCTCACTAAAGAAAGCAACAGGTTTACCTTCTTGACTCAACACAGCTCCAATTGCACTGCTACTTGTATCATAATCCACTTGAAATGCCTTACTAAAATCAGGTAATGCCAAAATAGGTAATTCAGCAACCTTCTACTTCAAATTTTGAAAACTTCTATTATCTCCATGTGTCCACTTGAATTCTCTTTTGTCTCCTCTCATAATCTCAGTCATAGCATTACAAATTGAATTGAAATTCCTTATGAACTTTTGGTAAAAACTTGCCAAACCATGAAATGATCTTACCTCACTAGCATTCACACATGTGGGCCAATTCAAAATAGCTTCAACCTCTTCAGGATCCATTTTTAAACCATCAGCTGAAATAACAAATCCCAAGTACACAATCTCCTCTTTCATGAATGAACACTTTTTCAGACTTATCAGCAACTTTTCCTCTTTCAATCACTGCAAAACTTGTCTAATATGCAACAAATGTTCTTCTCTGGTCTTACTAAATATCATAATATCATCAAGATATACAATCACAAACTTACTCAAGAATTTCTTCAAAACTTCATTCATCAACCTCATAGAAGTACTCGGTGCATTAGTTAAACCAAAGGGCATAACCAACCACTCATACAAACCTTCTTTTATCTTGAAAGCAGTCTTCCATTCATCACCTTGTCTAATTCTGATCTGATGATACCCACTTTTCAAATCAATTTTGGTAAAATACTTTTCTCCGGTCAGACTATCCATTATGTCATCCATTCTCGATATAAGAAACCTATACTTCACTATTATCTTATTGATTTCTCTGGAATCAGTACACATTCACCATTCTCCATTCTTCTTTGGTACCAATACAACAAGTACTACACAAGGACTCAAACTTTCTCTGATCAAACCTTTCTCCAGCAACTCTTGAATCTATCAATTCAATTCCTGATTCTCGGTAGGTGTTAACCGATGAGGTGCCTTATTCGGTAAACTAGCTCCAAGGATTAGATCCATACAATGATCAATGCTTCTCTTCAGTGGAAAACCATTAGGTACATTATCAAAAATGATATCACTATACTCGGTGAGTAATTTTTCAATCTCCTTAGGAACACTATCCTCTGTCTTCTTACTTGATTTGTTAGGAATCACAGCAAAACATACATCACTTTTCTTTAAATCCTTAACAAAATTTCTTCCTTCCATCAAGAAAACTTTCACAGATGTGCAAAAATTACTAACAGGTTCTTCCATCAAAGGAAACAAGATTTGTTTCTTTCCATCAGCCAAAATAGTATACTTATGCAATCTTCCATCATATATAGCATGTATATCATATTGCCAAGGTCTACCCAAAAAAATATGACAACAATCCATAGGCATGATATGACATAACACCTTATCATAGTATTTTCCGATCTTCAAATTCACATAACATTGTTCACTTACCAAGAGTGTATGTTCATCCTTGATCCATGAAATCTGATAGGGCTTCGGATGTTCCAACCTTTTCAACTGTAACTTTGTGACCATTTCCTCATATGATAAATTAATTGAGCTACCATTGTCAATCATTACCTTCCAAACTTTAACAAAAACTCTATATCTGGTCTTGAACAAACTTTTCCTTACCGGATCTTCCTTTTTGCTTTCATTCCACAGTGCTCTCCTTAAAATCAAGTTACTTTCTTCTCAAGTTCATTTGGTGACTCTTCTTGCACCAAAGCATTTCTACTACTACTGACCTTCTTACTTGCATGTGTGCGCTCAAATGATCTATGTCCTTCTTCTCCACAATTGTAACAAGTTCCTCTAAAATTACCTCTACTATAACCACCTCAATAGTTATTGCCTCTGCCTCTAGATGAACTTTCACCTTTCCACTCGATCTTGCCTTTATCCTGATTTGTCTTTTCAGGTTCAGATCTACCAATTTCACCATGGGATCTACCTCTTCCTCTAGGGAATCTACCACCTCTACCTCTCTACCTTTGTTCATGTCTTTTGTTCAATTTCTCCTTATCTTTCAATGCAAATTGATAAGCCTCTTCAATGTTCTCCAACTTAACCATGCTGATCTCCTCTTGGACGAAAACCCTCAAACCATTTAGGTATCTAGCAATCAAAGTAATCTTTAAGAAACCCCCCTCTTAAAAAAGATATAAAATCTAGGCGAATCTTTCATTTTCTTGAAAAAAAAATTAATTTCTATTAGCGAATCTCTCAATTTTTTTGAAAAAAAAGTATTCTTATTGGTGAATATTTTTTAATAATTTTTTTTTGTAGAAAATATTGGTGAATCTTAAACAATAAAAATTAATTAAATAATCACCATGCTGAATACTTCTATTTAAAAAATTAGAATTCTTATAGAAAATTATTAGGCTTAATGTGGAAATCTTTGATGGGTTTAAGGAATAGACTCTGTAATAATTACTTGCTACCATTTATTTAAAATATAATCTAATAACCTAATTGTATTGTGTGAGACAAATATATTGATATTTTTAAATACTAATGGGGCCCAAAATTTCTTCAAGACCATTGATTTATATTGAGATCAACAATCCACGAGGAATTTTAGCTCCCGCAAGCATTACAAACCAGATAGTAACATTTTTACCTCATAGAATATAATGAGGGTCACTAGATTATACTTTAAGTCAGTAATGGAAACTAAAAGTTGGTGATAGATCCCTACAGTAGCTAATAATCATGATATATTATTGGAGAATTATTTTAAATTTCTACAATAACTTATAAAATTATGGTGAATTAAATCTTATCATGTATCGAATATTGTGGCAAAATTTTGAGTTCTATTTTTTTATAAATAAATTTTTTTACGATTTAAATATTTCTAAATCAAAATTTTGTAAAAATGTGGCGATTTAGGTTGCCTTAAGTCTTGAATTATTAGCCAAATTTGGATTCTCAAATTTCCAAAATTAGCCAATTAGCAAATATTAGCCACTAAAAATTACAATGCTAGCAATTCATTCCACATCATCTTCATCATGTCCAAATTTGATATCTAATCTATAGAATTCATCAGTATACTCCTTTACCGAGCTATCTTTCTACCTTAGACTTTGCATTTTCCGAACTAGGTTAATCTGATAATCACAAGGTAAGAACTTTCCTTTCATCTTGTTCACCATTTTATTCCATACCTTGATTTTATCTTTTCCTTTCCTCTTTCTATCTAATTGCAGATGTTCCCACCATAAGGATGCATGACTCTTCAACTTTGTGCTTACAATATTCACCTTCTTGTCCTTGGGTATGTTTTCATAATCAAAATATTTTTCTATCTCAGTGATCCAATCTACCAATTCATCAAAATCCAGATTTCCACCATACTCCGAAGGATTAAAATGTGGTGTTGACTTTAGACTTGTCCAAGCCTTCAAGAATATCTCTTCACCCTGATCCATCATAGGTGTTAGTTCTATATTTTCTTGTTCTTCCTCAACTTCATCATCACTAACATCTTCAAGATGTCTTCCTCTTCTTTGGGTTATTTAAACAGATTCCAATCTAGCAGCAATTTGTCTTAACATATCTACCAATCTTGGATCTGCATCTCACCTCCCATGAACCATCTTGAAAACCCACTGCAATTGCAGGTCATATCGCAATCTTCCACCCCACAAAAAATCAACTAGGGTTTCACAAGAAGGAACCCTCAAACCTAGATCTGCAGACCTAGATCGAGACCTAACCTCACTCTGATACCACCTGATGCAAGCAGGGACACAAAAGGGGCCAACCAATGGCACACCCTAATGATCTAGCCTGCTCAACAACATGCGGAGGTAAACAAAAACATAGTGCGAGGGAGAATGCAAGATCTTTCATATATTAATCTTCAATAGAAACATACATGTCAGTTTATAAGGCCTTCCCAACTACGACCAAATATTACAATAAACTACAGAAGTCCTCAAACATGTGAGGATCTGTCAGAATGTCTCTAATCTTCTATCTCCTACCTTCTAACTGAATTGAACTGCCTCAAACTATAACTAAACAACTATATTTATACAAGAGTCTACCGAACTGAGTCAGCCTTTACATCCATAATCAATGGAAATGAATAGGGGTAAAATTGCATCACACCTATTCAAATGTATAAAATGTGTGAATAATGTATGTGGGGGAAATATGAGATCTATTCCCAAATCCAAATTCCCAAAGGAGAGATCCAATTTGATCAACCAAAAGGCTAATGCACAATCGAATCAATCTATGAAGAATATAAAAGAGAGAGAGAGAGAGAGAGAGAGAGAGAGAAACCCTATATTTCCCTATATTTCCCTATGGTTGAATTATGCTTGAAATCTGAAATAATTGAAATACAAGTACTAACCTCAAATTAGGGCAAATCTAGAAAATGCCAATTTTTGATGTCTGTGTGTACTTTCAGACAATTCTACAACCTGTTCTGGACTGGAAATGCCAAGACAAAGAAAACCTAGAAATCTTTTTCCAAGATGAGCTTAGGTCGACTTTGACCCTCATAAAAGGTCAAAGGCTAGATTCTTTATTTGAAGGTCAATTCTGACCTTGTTCACATATCTCAGAATTTTGCCAAAAATGGTATCCAAATCTGCTCTCAAATCTAAAATCCCGCACCTATACTTGCAAGAAAATGGGGGTTATGTTTGTATGGGGGGGTTTGCCTTGGTCAAACCCCAAATTAGGAATTAACCTTGAAATTGAATTGAAATGTAGTGTGCATAAACAAAGTAATTGAAAAAAATCACCTCGCTTATGTTGAAGTCCTTATAGAGGATTCGAATCCTCAAATCCAAAGGTAGGAATGCTTCAATGGATGTAGAATGAATGTAGGATGTCTCCAATCAATGGCATTTGATCTTCAACACCAATCTTGAATTGATCTTTGCATATTAGAAGGCTTGGATGAATGTACAAGGATGGATCTCAAAAGGGGCTCCAAGAGATTGAATCCTTCAATGGCTAACAGTGGATCTCCTTGAGGGATGGATGCTTGAACACTTGAATGCTTGAAGGCTTGCTTGAATTCTTGAATTCTTTCTTGCACTTGAGAGCTTGAGAGATGAATAATGGATGAGAAAATGAGAGAGGAAGGCCTCCTTTTATAGTGAACTAGGGAACAATCCTCTAGAGGGTCCACCTTGGAGAATTAAATCCCAATTAGGTCTTAACTTTTAGAAAATATATCTAGATTAAATGAAATTTAAGGATTTACCATTCCAAAACTTGAAATAGCCGATCCAGAGGCAGGAAAACAAATATCCCCAAAACCCGACACCCAAAAATCAAGGAATATTGAAATTTGTACATGGGGGAAAAATCAAGCTTGTAACTAACCTAGTCAGGATCAACCTCGATTTTGACCTTATGGGCCCAGATCCAGCCAAAATCAGGACCGGAGGTCCTGGGGATGCCCAGAGACCTAAACATGATACCAGAAAGGGACAGAATGCTAGGGATAGGCATAAAATCCTATGATGACTGTGATGAAGGCCAAGAGGACCTATTTATAAGTCCTACCTAGAAAATAGAGTCATGGAAGAGGTAAATTAAGGAGAATCCTCAGGATCCTAACCCTAATTTCATCTAGAATGAAGTAGAAAAGAAGTGGAAAGCGGGGAGAAAGCTTACTACATGCAAAGACCTGATCAAGGTGCTTAACATGATTCTAGACCACTTACACCGAGGGCTAAATGCTCTTATCATGGAAGTGCTTCCATTTTAAGATGATACATTAAGCCCATACTTTAGTAAGAGTATGGACTCGATGCAAACTCTTGGTAAAGGAGATCAGAATGAAAAGATAATCTTATCATAATCCAAAGGACAATGGGAAACCTTAAGCCCCTAGGGACTCAAGTCTTCATCGACTCCTAGATGACAATAAGAGAGACATCTCTAGAGAGAGAAAGAAGGTGTGATTACCTTGCCCAATGACAACTTATGTCCCATTGTGAACCACACCAGAAAATGGTGCAACTGGAAAGATGAAATTGAACCACCTAGTGAATGTGACTACTCACTAGTCAACCCATCAAAGATTCACCCTTAGGAATATTCTATTCCATAAGAATAAAACCAAAAACAACAAAGAGATCTAGTCTTAAGGACACCTCTGACCTTAAGGGTTCAAAATATATGTATATTTGAAACTGGAGGGATCAAGTGGTCCTAAAATATAAATCCATGCTTTAAGGTTAGTTACTAATCCAAAAAGGGAGAAAAGTATCTTGAAAAATAATATGTGTATCAAAAAGTGTGTGTGTGCAATAGATGAGTAGAGTGTATGCCCCCACATTAAAGTCCTTGTTGACACTTTAACATGAGCAGGAAACATAAACAACTCCACTAATTACGTTTCCACGTCGAGATGCCCCCAGATGAAGACAAATCAAGGGGAATATCACAGAAACATACAGAGAACACAAAAGGGATCTAACTACCATGGAGTTAGTATGATCATAAGATAATATATATATATGATATTATTGCAAATGAATTGACATCATTCTGAAAAAGAAAGTAGAACTACAATCACCAAGGAGGAAAGATCACCTAAGATATACAAAGAAGAATCTGTTTAGACCATGACATGGATACCAAACAGAATTAGTGCAGCCATATCTCAAATCCAAGTAGATTACACAAGGAAACATTTACGAACAATAGCACAATTACAACATAACATTGAACAATGCATAGAAGAATAGAGATACATATAGAGGAATTTAAACAACAGTGTCGATTCCTTTATCACCTTGCACCAACTGAGTAACAAGGATCGTATAAAAGAATCTAACAACATTTAGCAAACACATTACAGGAGAAGCACGGTACAATAGGAAAATATACAACAAAGCTACCACGAAGGACAAGTCGATCAAGCGTGCTGCCTACTCTCCCCATCTCGTTGTATATCATTTAGGGAAGGTGGGTAACACGCAAGAGGGACTATATCCAACACAATAGGAATAATAGCCAGTTCCAAACAAGGATCCTCTTAAGAATCACAATATTCGACACTAGGTGTAAGAGTTAATTGTAATGAAAGCATATTAGGTAAATCAATGTCAATGTCAATAGTCTCATTTTCATCATTATCATCATCAATATCATCAAGAGTATCTTCTTCATCCAAATTAATCAAAATAGGATCTAAGATACGAATAGAATCATCATAATCATGCATGTGAACATCATTATTAGTAACAACCTCTTCTAACACAACATTCATAGGTTTATCCAAGGGAGGTAGAGATCTTTGAAGAATAAAATTATGAGCTTTAGCATGAGCACGACACTTCTTATGACATTCATTAGCAGATCGATTACATTTTGATTTATTTGAAATAGGTTGAGAACTAGGAGGAACAATCATAGGATCCTTCACAGGTTCTTTATGAAGATCAATAGGATTATTAACAATAGGAGAAATAATCACAAGATCTTTAATATGTTTAGTAGAAAGAACTTGATTAACAGAACTAGAAGCCATAGTTAAAGGAGGTATAGAAAGTGTAGGAAAAAGACCATGATTAAGATCCATAGGAGATATGATTAATTCAAGAATCTTATGATTCTTATAGGCTTGATATGATCAAAAAATATTATTAGGTTGAGGAGGACATGAATTAGGTAATGAAGGCCAAAAGAAATCAAGAGCAGCACAATCTCTAGGACTAGAAGGTTGATATAGACTATGATTAATCATCTTCAATTCTTCATCATGATTGAACTTAAGACACTTATGGATAGATGAAGCAATAGCATGCATGACATTCAACCAAGGCAAACCTAGCTTAACTTGAAATTGATCAGAAGTAGGAACCACAACAAAGGTAGTGTTCACAATTTTTCTACAAAGTTCATCGGTAAAGTAATAGAACCAAATGATGGATAAAGAAAACCATTACAAGTTTGAATCCACACATCTGATGTATCATAAAAGTCATGTTGTAAGCTTTTCATAAAAATATTTTCTTCAGTGATAACATTGACTAAGGATGTAGGATCAACAAGACAACCATGAGTAGGTTTCTAAGAAATCCTAGCAGCAATGTAAAGGGGATCATTAGGAGCTTTAATAGTCTCAGAGTCATCAAAGGTAATCAAAATTTCCCAAGGTCTTTTATTCTTAGGTTGTGGTTGAAGTTTAGGTTGAATTTTCATTTTAGGTTTAGGTTTTGGTCGAGGTTGAGATTGAACTTGAGGTTGAATCTAACATTGAGGTTGAGGTTGAGGTGCAGATACAGATTGACCAACATGCTCCACTTGATTAACAACATGATTGAGATCATCCATCTTTGAATCATACACAATTTCCATAGCAGATGGTTGAGAAATTGTATTAGTATCATACATAGGTAAAGGGTTCGTATAGATTTGAAGGTTTTGATTAGGAGGAGAGATAGATTTATTCCCACTACCATCAAGATTATCAATAGATAAGGCATTAGAATCAATTAAATCTTGAACCTTATGTTTTAAAGAATAACACTTCTCGGTATCATGACCATTCTGATGATGATATTGACAAAAAATATTTTGATAAAAAGATTTAGATGCAACTATAGCAGGTAAAAGAGGTTGAATAGGAGGTAAAGTAATCATATTAGCAGTTAACAACCTATTCATAATAGCATGTAAAGATTCAGAAAGAGGAGTAAACGTATGATTTAATCGAAAAGCAATGGATGCAAAAGTGGCATTGTGAGACGCAACAACAACTTGATCAGCAACTGTATTCACTTGTTTGTTTATCTTGACATAGGTGTTAATTTTTTTAAATTTGTTTGGATTAGGAGCAGCATCACTCTTATCAACTAGAACAGGAGCCATTGGAGTGTTTTTCTCAAATTGACTCACTTGTAATTGATAATGATGAAGTGTTGCACAAATTTGTTGAAAAGAGGTAAATTCAGTAAGCAAAATCTTATCTCTAATATACCTTTGCAAATTTAAAATAAACATATGTTGAATATCAATATCAAGAATAGGATAGGAAATCTGAGCATGCAAATGCTTAAATGTACCAATAAATTTAGTCAATTTTTCTTTAGCACTTTGTTTACAATGCATCAAATCAGTCAAAGACACTTGCAGGCCAATGTTGTTTTGAAATTGTTGAATAAAGGCATTAGCAAGTTGTGGAAAGGAATCAATGGAATAAGGAGGCAAGGAACAATACCATTGTAAGGCCTTGTCATGGAAGGTTCTAGCAAACAGTTTGGCTAAAATCCTATGGTCATGAGCATAATCACTACAAAGGATTTGGAATGTTTTAACATGATGAATAGGATCTCCTTTTCCATTATAATTCTCAAGAGGAGGCATCTCACCTTACTGAGGAACAAGAGTACAAATACTATCCTGGGACAAGGGACTTCCCATGTCACATGTAGGAATACTAAACTTTTTTTGAGTTAATGAAGCGAGTTGTTGTTGTAAGGATGACACAGTTTGAGCCAAACTGATGATTGTTGAATCATTAGAGGAAATAGGAGGAGTAGCAACATTAGACACACTAGGTACGGTGTAAGAAGCTACAGGAATAGAAGACACAACTAGAGGAACACTAGGAACTACAGTTGGAAGTGGATTGGAATAACTAAAAGGAACATTATGATATGAAGGTTGTGATGTAGGAAGGGACACAGGAGGACCACTCATAGGACCAGAGGGAATCATCACAGTCACCAAAGAAGGAGTATAGGTAGGAATACTAGGTAAAGGATTAGAAGGAGGTTCAACACTAGTGATAGGAGGAATCAACCTTAAATCTTGAGCTTCCTGAGCTAAAGGTTTAATATTTGAATGCACGAGGTGAGTGATACCATGCAAGAGGTTAACACCTTGATCACTATCATGGAGAACTTTCTTAAGAGCCTCTATAGCTTGAATGGAATCTTGATTATGGTTCTCTTGAATAAGTCAATTACCCATTTTATCAAGTTTAGTTGAAAGTTTTTGGACTTGTTCAGAAGGAACTCTTAAAGCATCATTCTCATCATGAGATGAGTGAAAAGGGTTTTTCTCCATAGTAGGATTGGAATCATGAAGAATCAAGTTATCATCTGGGATCCTAAGGAAAGGAGAGGAAGATTTAGGATCAAAGGCAACCATGAGTCTATGACTTCTTCTAACCAAAATGTTATAAGTAGGACTAGTGGTAGTAAAGTTCATAAACCAATGTAATGCAAATGAACTAAACTAAGAACACATAAAGCATGAATATTTTTGTATTTTTGAAATCTAATTAGCATGAAAGATCTAACACAAAGGAAAAATCTAATACTAACAAGATAAAAGGAAAGCACAATAGGGCATCCAATTCCACAAAAGAAAAGAGAGTAAGTATGTCAGGTTCACCAAAATGAATAGGGGTAAAATTGCATCACACCTATTCAAATGTATAAAATGTGTGAATAATGTATGTGGGGGAAATAGGAGATCTATTCCCAAATCCAAATTCCCAAAGGAGAGATCCAATTTGATCAACCAAAAGGATAATGCACAATTGAATCAATCTATGAAGACTATGAAAGAGAGAGAGAAACCCTGTATTTCCCTATGGTTGAATTATGCTTGAAATCTAAAATAATTAAAATATAAGTACTAACCTCAAATTAGGGCAAATCTAGAAAATACTGATTTTTGATGTCTATGTGTACTTTCAAGCAATTTTGCAACCTATTTTGGACTGGAAATGCCGAGACGAAGAAAACCCAGAAATCTTTTTCCAAGATGAGCTTAGGTCGACTTTGACCCTCATAAAAGGTCAAAGGCTAGATTCTTTATTTGAAGGTCGATTCTGACCTTGTTCGCAGGTCTTGAAAGTTAGCCGAAAAGGGTATCCAAATCTTCTCTCAGATCTAAAATCCCGCACCTGTACCTACAATAAAATGGGGGTTTTATTTGTATGGGGGGGTTTGCCTTGGTCAAACCCTAATTTAGGAATTAGCCTTGAAATTGAATTGAAATGTAGTGTGCATAAACAAAGTAATTGAAACAAATCACCTCGCTTATGTTGAAGTCCTTGTAGAGGATTCAAATCCTCAAATCCATAAGTAGGAATGCTTCAATGGATGTAGAATGAATGTAGGATGTCTCCAATCAATGGCATTTGATCTTCAACACCGATATTGAATTGATCTTTGCATATGAGAAGGCTTGGATGAATGTAGAAGGATGGATCTTCAAGGGGGCTCCAAAGAGATTGAATCCTTCAATGGATAACAATGGATCTCCTTAAGGGATGGATGCTTGAACACTTGCTTGAATGCTTGAATTCTTTCTTGCACTTAAGAGCTTGAGAGATGAATAATGGATGAGAAAATGAGAGAGGAAGGCCTCCTTTTATAGTGAACTAGGGCACAATCCTCTAGAGGGGCCACCTTGGAGAATTAAATCCCAATTAGGTCCTAACCTTTAGAAAATATACCTAGATAAAATTCAATTTAAGGATTTACCATTCCAAAACCAAAAATGGTTGATTCGGAGGTAGGAAAACAAATATCCCCGAAACCCGACACCTGAAAATCAAGGAATATTGAAATTTGGACAAGGGCAAAAAATTGGGCTTGTAATTGACCTAATCAGGATCGAGCTCAATTCTGACCTAGTCAAGATTGAGCTTGATCCTAACCTAGTCAGGATCAACATCGATTCTGACCCTGTGGGCCCAAATCCAGCCAGAATTGGGACAAGAGGTCTCAGGGATGCCCGGAGACCTAAAAATGATACTAGAAAGGGCCAGAATGCCAGGGATAGGCATAAAATCCTATGATGATTGTGATGAAGGCCAGGAGGACCTATTTCTATGTCCTACCTAGAAAATAGAGTCATGGAAGAGGGAAATTAAGGAGAATCCTCAGGATCCTAACCCTAATTTCACCTAGAATGAAGCAGAAAAGAAGTGGAAAGTGGGGAGAAAGCCAAATACATGAAAAGACCTGATCAAGGCACTTAACATGACCCTAGACCACTTACTCAGAGGGCTAAATGCTCTTATCATGAAAGTGCTTCCATTTTAAGATGATATAGGAAGTAACGGTCAGATCTAGGACCACACACTTCCCAATGATGGATTCTGGCATTAAATCTATGACCCAAAATAAATGCACAAGTTGGCCATAATAGAAACTCAAACTAAACTACTCAGTAAGCAAGGATGACCGAGCATCAAACAAGCATCGTCGAGTGCCAGAGAAACAACTGACCATCCAGGAGATAACTGACCAAACTCAGTAACCAAAGGAAACCGACCAGCTACTGACCAGCTCGGTCAAAGAAGGAACCAAACAACACAGACAAGATTCAAATTCTTTTTGGTGACACAGGATTTCCAAGGACCCGAGATGCTCCTGCATCAAAGGGAGGCCCGTGGTGTTTGCTAGGGAGGTTTTAGGTAGTGATTTGAGGCTTTGTCCTATAAAATATTTTAAGAAAAAATGTCTACATGGCTTTGCATATTGTAATTCTAAAATTTGTAATTCCACACTTGTGGAGATAATAACAAGCCTATTTTTTGTTCTTGCAAATTGTTGTTGTTTCTTTATTTGTGGTATTAAGGGGAGCACCCTTCATCAAAAGGAAAAATTTTTATACCTATTGTTGTTATATTGTCACAATCCTTCCTTTGCAAATTTCAATCTTAGCCATATTTTAGTTAAACCAAATTATAGAAAATGAGTTGTATGAATTTTTATTTGTAGGATATTTGAAATTATACTTATGCAATTATAGTTTTTAGCATATTTTATAAGTCAACACAAGGTTAAAATCTGAATCTTTGTTATAAATTAGATAGGACTTAATTGGAAGTTGAATAAGAAAGAGATTTACTTTATGTCAATTTGTCCAAATCTTCAAGACGTTTTCTTTTGAATTTATCTATTAAACATTACTTTAACAAAGTTAAAAAATTGTAGTGTTTTTTAAAGATTTAAATGTTCCTCCTTAAACCTTTGAATTGAAAACTAAACAAATGAAATGATATTTAAGATTAAACAAGAATAAACTAAATATCATGTTTTCTCAAATTTACTATGTTTCTAATGTTGGAAGTATTTTAGGGCTTCCTATCTTTCCTTGTGGAATCATTTATTCCTCAGAATAAAGCCTTGGTTATTAAAACTAGGACGTAAATTTCCACTTGGTTAGTGATTATATATATATATATATATATATATATATATATATATATATATATATATATATATATATATATATATATATATATATATATATATATATATATATATATATATATCTATGTGTGTGTGTGTGTGTTTATTTATATTAAGAGATTAATATATAAATATATTTATAAACCAACAAGTTTATAACTATACCCTAGATTTTAAAGGAAATATATATTCATATAGTAATAGAAGTATATATAGAGAGAGTATTAGGAAATTATATTCCTATTAAAATTATGACTAAAATACTAATAAAAATATTCCAGGTCTTTGTTAGATTAAATTAATAAACCTGACTATATTATATATATACACACACCTTTGTTAAGAAATGAAACTTTGCATATAATTTTGGGTATCATGAATGTTTCAAACAAAATTTCAAAAGTTTCATTCTAAAACAAAATTGTTTTTTTTAAATAATGTTTTTTTAATGGAAATAAAATATAGAGAAGGATGGGGTGGGTCAAAGCCCTAACCCCATGCCCTCGACCCTTCCATGAGCCACACGGAATGGCTACAACCACTGTGCAGGCACAATGGAACACACAACGAGTCATGCTTCTATTGTGTGTCGCACAATGGTGTATCGACTGTGAGGACACGGTGGTCACAACATAGTGATCCTCATGCTTACATTTCCCCGCGCTCGTCCCCTTGTAATTGTAGTGTCATGGTCGAATGGTGGCGATAACCATGGAAGTCGTCACCACTCACGGTGGCCACTGTCATAACTACTGCCAATGTGTTCGGTCTGATCCTCTTATTTCATGTGAAATCCTATTTGGGTTAGCATATATAAAAAAAGGGATTAGATTATAATAATATCATTATAATTCAAAAATAAAAATAACAAGGGTTAGCATATTTAAAAATAAATAATAAAATATAACAAATTTAAATTAGGAAAACCCTAAGGGTTTAAAACCCAAAGTCTACGATTTTACGGAGGCATTTATATAGGGTTTAAGATATAAAATTTTAATGATAAAATAATGTATTGACCTCAAAGATAAATAAGCTTTTAAAACAAAGTGTCTTTTGTCAACTTTAAGGTTTAAGTCTAGAAGTTAGAAATGTTCTAGGGATTTCTAGAAGGGATTTAATATTTTATTTGTTAAACTTTAATTAATGCTTAGATTAGTAACTTATTAATAATTTAGGAAATTATCTTGATAGAATTAATTAGTCTTATCTTTGATACTTTAGAATAAAGATTAATTTATATATCTTATAATTAAAATAAGTGTTAATTCTTTTAATGGATTAACTAATAAAGATTATATTAAGGGTTAATCTTGTTGATTGGTTTGATTACGTTTAGTCTTAATGAATGTTACAATTAGTTTCGCTAACCAATTATATAGATCAAGCTATACAATATTAAGATTATTTAGATTAAGGCTAGTTAAATCTATTAGTTATAAGTGCATCTAATTGCTCAATTTAATTAACTTAATCATTTTAGAGGTATTAAATTTCATTGGAAATCATAATCTATTATAGTCAACTCAACTTTAATAGATCAAACTGATATCTATTTTAGAGATTAGTCCTTTATCAAACAACACAAACATTAGACTACGGTCAGACTCTCAATCACTACGTGATCATACTTATATTATGATTTTCCTTTATTACTTCTAATGAGTTAACCTTAGTTAGTCGGATTAGTTCACTCTAGGTAAACTACGTGAGTTGACTTTATGGTTTTAACCCATTTGAAGTTTCAGTCAAACCTAGTCGTCTAGGTCTTTTGATTTCATCTAACTTGTTTGAAAATTATTCTAGTTAGTGTGGACTTCAGCAATCATAGCATCACATGTGTGTGAGATAGTAGTTCACAATAGGTTTTAGAAAAAAAAATTACTTGTGTTTTGCTCTAGTTCTAGGAATTACAGTTGCAAGGTTTTCCTCTAATCCAAAGGACTCACATATGGTTGTAATGAGAGAATCTTTAGATATCTCAAGGGGACTAAAAGTTATTACTATGATATGTTTAAGATGTATATTTTTCTTTTAATGTGTTTACTAATGTAGATTGGAAGGTAATGTTGATTATAGGAAGAGGACAAGTGGTGGAGCATTCTTTCTTGGTAAAATATTAGTCTCCTAGATTAGTAAAAATAAGAATTATATTTCACTATATACTGTAGAGGCAGCGTATGTTGTTGTTGTTTCTATTAATTATCAACAAGTTATATGGATAAAATAGATTGTTGAGGGAATTCATGAGAAGGTAACAAAATCAATTGTTATCTATTGTGATAACACTAGTGTAGTAAAAATTTCCAAGGATCTAGTGATACACTTGAAGACAAAGAATATTGTAATAAAATATAATTTTCTAAGGGAAAAGGTACATGAGAAGGAGGCAAGGCTTGACTATGTGTCTACTAAAGGACAAGTTATTGATATATTCACCAAGCCATTACCGAAGGATACCTTTGAGAATCTCATAGGTAGATTAGGATTTATTCCCCTATCTAAAGTTAATTAGATAATGTCAATTGCATTAGTTCATATGTGATTCTCATAATATTATATGTATGAATTTATATAGAGGTGAACTAATCCATAGCTGGAGAAGTCTTACTATGATATTGTAACGTAGTGATGAGGAATGCACAAGCAAATAAAAATCAAGTATAATCAAAGATGATCGAATCATTAGATAACTTTGACATTTTTTTCAAAATGGGAGAATCTATATTATAAATGAGGAAAATATGTGGAGACTATGCACTATGATAAATGGTACAGACAAAAGTGGAAAAATTTTCAAAAGAGGTTTGTCATGAGAGAGACATAAATTTATCAAAAATTACTCAGAAGTTAAGAGGAGAAGTTAGGAGTATTTCCATCAATTTCAAAGGAGGAGATTATTATCATAATAGATGCAGTGATGATAAATGTTACATTGATGAAGATTGGTACAGATTTAATGACAAGTGAATCAATTATTTAGTTGTTATTAATGTCAAGTGATTGACTTAGTTTTTTCAATATGTTACTAGGTATTATTTGAGTAAATCATGAGTTGTAGTATGTTTTCAAAGTTTTTATTGTAAAGGAAGAACATGTTATGTGTTGTGATGTTAAGTTTATAACCATGACTTTTGAGATGAAGTATTGACTTGGTTATGTTTGAATGTAATACAATTGAGAAACTTCTAAAATAATCAGTGACAAACAATAAGTGATTTGAATGTTATCCCAAATCAGTAATTTGTTGGATGAATTAGTCATAGGATATGATTGATTACATTGTCTAGATACTATGTCAAGGATCGTGACTCATATTGTGGACAAATGAATATAGTTTAATTGACTAGAAGAGGTATTGACAAAAAGAACAGATAAACAAGACAAAATTCTAGAAGAGGTAATGAAGATTTCTGAATCAGTGAAGATATCTGAATTGTCAATGGGATCAGTGATGTTTTTAGTGAAGTACTAAGGTAGTTTTGTGATTTTTGGAAATTTTTTGACATCACATTGCCTTAGGTATATATTTGAGGTGTAATCCTGAAGAAGTTTATTTTTATCAAAAGAGTTTTTGAAGATAGTTCAATTCTCAAGGTGAAATATTTATGGAAGCTAGTGCGATTAGAGAAAAATGGTTTATGAGTTGTTAGATACATTTTATCTTACCTAACATGATCTGGATCTATCCTATCTTAGACCTAGGGGTTATTTTAAGTTGGTGGGAGAAATGTTATAAATGGGAAAGTTAAAAAAGAAGTTATTTGTTGATTGTGAACAACATAAGAGTGTAGTGATAAATAAGGTAAATAAATCATGTATGATCAACCCCACAAAAAGTATAGTGTATGGAGAAGATTTTCATATCTTAATAGGATCTTATCATGAAGAGGTAGTTCAATTTCATATATCCTCTTATATGTTTCTTTCTACCCATTGTAATAGTGAAATCCCTTAACAAGGTAGCTCCTAACAGATGTTAGGAGTAAATCCTCTAACAAGGTGGAATTCATGCTAAATGTTTTAATTTCACTAACAAGGTTGTGGGTCTAACATGGCAAAAATCTTAATAGGTCTATAGGAAAATCTCTTAATTGAGTAGCACCTAAGAATAATTTTGTAAACCTTTAACTAGGTAAGCTCCTCATAGGGTATATTCTAGGAGAGTACATATTTAGTGAGTACCAAATCTCACCATGGTTTTTCCCATTTAGGTTTCCACGAGAAAAATATGAAATCTTCATTGTGTGATTGATTATTTGAGGATGCATGCTTTTAAAATTTCTATTCATGTTAGTTGATATTTAATGGTTTTGTACATAATGTTTGAAGATTTTTAAATCAAAGAATTTTTTCATTACTGATTAACCCCTCCCCTCCCAGTAATCACACCTATATTAAAAACATCACCACTTTTTAGGGATTGCATGAGATAGTAAAAAAAAGGATAAAAAGAAAAACATAACAAGGCCTCTAGTCAATCATATTTATTTTACATAAGAATAATACACAGTCACTAATAAATAAAGGTGTTAGAAGAAGAAAAGTAAAATAAAATAAGGACCTCAAAGATATGGGGTTTTTATTATATTATTATTATTTTCCTTTGTTAAAAAAATAATCCAAGTGCCAAGAAATGTGTGGGTGTGTACATACATACATACATACATACATACACACATACACACACATACATACATGTTGGCAAGTTGACTATACTATTTTGATTTAGTGTTGTCATTATGGAAAAAAAGTCATATGGAGTTTTGGAGTCAACGCACTTACTCATAAAATCAAAAAATGGCTAAGTATGGAAGAGTGGAAAGTCAATGAAACACCAGGTGATCAAAGCATAAGCGCATGTGTGTGTGACCGAGTTATGGTATGCACCCTTGAAGTTAAGATTTTCAGTATATAATTATGATGAAGTTACAACTAGTTGAAGTGTCACAAACAATGAGCGATAGAACATAATGGAGTAGAGCATGGAGCCAACTATTGCTATTTTGGTTAGTGGTTATAATATTGTTTTGTAAAGGATATGTGCCTATTTTATTTATGTTATAGACATGTTAATAAAAATTTATGTAAACATGCTTGAGCCAATTCATTTGGAAGCATTGTATGTAATAGGTTGAAGGCCGACTTAGTGAATAGTTTTATTTGCGCATATAAATAAGACATTCACCTTTGTATTTGGGAGGGCATGAGATATAGAGATTGGTAGAAGTAGAGAAGAAGTATGTGAAGATCAGTTAGAGTATTGTAGATATTTACAAGAGGCTAAAGCATCAGCGCACAAAAGGAACTAATCAGACAAGCAGTATCATGGTAATAGTTCACCTTGCATATATAGTGTGTATCTAAGACCCTGAAGGTTATAGCCTTCACCACTTGAGAAGTGAGCTCTAGGAAAGTGTGTCCCCACCCCTAATAGGGTTATTTTAAAAAACCCCTAACAGGGTCTGACCCTTGACTAGGTCACTATACTAAATACATTGTAAAGAACAATTCCTAATAGGGTTGCAAGATCTTCCAATAGGGATCATAATACACTAGTACAGTTATTAGTGGGTGTCAATTCCCACTGGGGTTTTTACCTATTTGGGTTTCCCCGTAATCATATCTTTTGTTATGTGTTGATTACTTTACATGCTTTATTATTCAGTTATGCAATTCAGTTATTCAGTTAAGTTTCAAGTATAAGAAAGAAATTATATTGAACACTGATTCACCTCCCCCCCCTCTCAGTGTTCCCATTCCTAATAATTGGTATCATAGCTCTGGTCCTTTGCAGAGAAGTGTAACTACTTGAGGAGATCATGGATAAGGGAGAAATGAAACATTTGAAAAAGAATCTTGAAGCAGCTCTTGAAGACCTTGATAGATCTAAAAAATAAATTGAAGAAATTAAATTAGAAGTTAATGATTCTAAAGCATTCATCAAGAAACTAAGAAAAGATTTGAAAGATTGTTCTATAAGTGATTTAGGGAAAATGGTCAAAAAGTTGAATGAGGAAAACATATCTCTAAAAGATTAGATTGAAGAGTTAGATGAAAATCTACTTAACAATCAGGAAGCCTATGAAGAACAGGTCAAATAAAACAAGTAGTTAGATGAAGAACTAAGGCAAGCAAACATGAAAGTCTTGGAGTTAGAGAACATCAAGAAATACATGGAATCTGAATTGACTAAGGCACATAATCATATTGACAAATTGCACACAATCAAGGATCTAATAGTGTTATAGTTGTATGCACAAAAGATTAAAGGAGACACCAACAGTATTGGATTCAATGAAGCGCAAAATCAAATCAATGACATGTGAGTAAGAAAGAAAGCATCAGAAGAATCTATAGAAGCTAAGAAGATAGGAAATCATACAGAAGCTAAAGTTGAACCATCTAAACATGAGCACAAGCCAGTAAACAAAACTTGTTATACTTATAACAAACATGGTCACATAGCAAGAGATTGTAAAGAGGTAAGACCTTTCAATGGCTATTGTTATTCATGAAATAAGTTTGGTCATAGAGCTATGAATTGTAGATCAAATCAGAGAAATCAGAATCAACAAAATCAAAGATTCATCCACAGAAGACTGTAAGAATTCCTTAGAACATTACATGTCAAATATGAAATTATAATGGTCATACATCTAGATAGTGCAAGTTGGTAACTCACATCAATGCACCAAGGAATGTAAGGCCTCCATTTATTTGTCACTCTTGTATTAAGGCTGGAGACATCTCAAAGTTTTGCAGATCAAAAGTGCAAAGACAGGAAAGCCCTAAAAAGGCTGAAGGATCAATATTGGATGAAGTAGGAGAAGTCAAGTTTGTGCAAGCTAGACAAGATACAAGCATGATTTGGAAGGAAGAAAAGACATATAATATTGGTGAAATAGTTGAGGATGCATTCGCAATGGACACACCTCCTATTTATGGTTAAATGACCATCATGGTCATAGGGGGAGCTAGATTAGCCCTAGACCCTTGCGAGGCTGGTATACTCACTCTCAGAGTATTCACCTTTGGTTACAACTATTTAGAGACTAGTTGGTGCAGCATGCAAGAGTGCACCTCCTAATTGCTAGCAAAAATGAAGATTGAAATTCTCTATTACATTTTGTGTTTATGTGGAAATTATTAATGGTAGAAAATTGATTTAAAGTCACCGAAGATCCTTTATTCACACATTTTCATTCAAGTTCGAGCCTTTGGAGAGCACAGAAGATCAAAGAAGTTTATGTTGAGATATTACAGTTGGTTTATCAATGAAGAAGTTTGAAAGTTTGTTACAGAACCCTTATTCAATCGTGATAGTTTAGAAACCCTTGGAAGTTGTTTTGAAGCAATTAAACAAGTAAGTCATGACTACTCCAGTTGTTTTTGATGTTTCTAAAAGGAAAAGATATGTCTTTAAGAAGAATCCTTTCAAGTAAGTCCTAGATGACCTAGAAGGATCATTCTCTAGGACTCCTATGGGTGTTATGCATGTAGAGGACATACGTGCATATATTTATTGTAACAAGGAACCAATTGGATTAGATAGGATTAGGTTGCACATGGAAACCATGATGAATCCTAAAAAGACATTCCTAGATGAGTTCATGCACTTGGAAGACAACCCTATTGTTGAGTACACAACTGCATATGAATTCTATAAATCTGAATGGATCAAGATTCTTTTGAGTAGAATTCATGATGACCTATTCTGGATAGGATAAGTTCTAGTTTGCATCACCTCAGACCTAATTCATGAGATGATTGGATTACCTAAGACTGGTGCCATCTTTCCCACTGGAAAGGATGTCAAGAAATTGGTTGAGCATGCTTGTAAGTCCCGCAGAATGACAGGTCAACCTATAGAAGAGAAAGACATTAAACCGATATTTATGATACTTGGATACAAGTTCCAACATGCTAATAGGGTCAATAGTGTGTCCTTAGCCACTATTCTAGCAGCCATCAGGATTGTGAAAGAAAATGGTGAATTCAACTTGTGTGAGATCTTGCACACACAATTGATGGACAATATAAGAGCTATCAAGCATGATAAATGTAAGATATTTAGGTTTGGATCACTGATAATATACATGTACTTTCATATTGTTGGGAAAGTGTTAGATCTCTACCTAGACAAGAGTCTTCCCACAATGCCACAAAATTCACTCAAAGCATCATCTAAGAGTACCTTGAAATATTTCATGGAACTAGAAATCAAAACATTCATAATAAAGATATAGAAGAGGTAAAGGATACCTGAAAGTATAGTTAAGAAGTATAAGGATAGTATACGCTTCATGGTGGAGACAGACATAACTTGCATGGAAGTAGTAGAGCCAAGGACCAAATGGATTCATCCACTTGGGTATGAAGTAGAGGAACACATTCTAGAGGCATATGCACAAGTCCTCCTATCACCTCTAAAGGATCCCAATGAGCCAAGATGGGGTACGTATGAGGAGAAGATAAGGAAAGTAGATGTAGTCTTGAACAGTGTTGCAACCAAGAGGAAAGCATCTAAAATCACCTTTGAGATATTCAAGATTCCTTGTGTGACACAAGATGACCTGGATAAGGAAAGGAAAGCCAAGATTGCAATGCAACTAGAGAGCGCAACCCCTTTTAAAGAAAAAATAGAGAAGCCTGATGACCCTAGGGAAAAGAAGGTAAAGATTGAATAAAACACCTCTACACTCATAGATACAATTGATTTGGAGTCCACACCACCTCCTAAGTATAGAAAGATTCCTAAGAGGAAGAAGGAGACCGGTGCAAGCTATCCATCCTCTAGGATAACTAGAAGTCAAAGGAAGAACACTCAAGCACCTCCTAAGGTAGGATTCAGACCAAATCTTGAAGTGTTGAGAGCTAGGACAGTTGATGAAGGAAGAATTGATCAGATAGCTAAGTTCTATGACAAATATAGCGAGATTGATAAATCATAAATCCATAGTATGATTATTAAACACATGATCAAGCTCAAGAAAATAGTCTGGGAACTTAAGACAGTGATTCCTGATCAAGTATGGAATATACTTGACTCCTTGAAGAGACGGGCTATAGAGGAAGACTTCAGGATAAGGGAGAAGATACTGGATGAAAGCCTTCCTATTTGTTCAATTGATGAGAAAACATTTTTGTTAGGTTTGGTGAAGCCTCACCTAAGAATCAAACTGAGAACTCTGTAGATCATGAACAAAGACTATGAATTGGTTGCTAAGGAAACAAAGAAATCATTTGAGAAGGTGTTCTTAGATAGACACATGTATCCTCCCACTACACCTACAACTCAAGTACCCTCTGAGAAAGTAAAAGTAGCCAAGATCCCAAATGTACCTATGACAAGTCCACAGGATTCTATGCCTATGCTTGAAGCCAAGGAGGAAATAATTATGATTGATAATGTAGAGATATCAATGGTGGCCACAGATAAGGACTTGGATAAGTTTGAGGAAGCATTTGTGAGCATTGAGGAAGCATAAATTCTATGCAATGATAATTCACCCAAGCAGTAAGAAGAAATTCAGATTGAGGACTTAACATGACAAGAAGAAGAAGAGGAGAAAGAAAAAGGAAAGGAGAAAGAAGAAGAAGAAAAGGATGATAAACTTGCAAAAGAAACCTCTATTGGAATTCTAGTGAAGGTTAAGACTGAAATCATGGACAGTACACTCATCACTCCTAAGCCTTCAACATCATTGTTATCAAGTTTGACCCCTGACACAACAAGTCTAGATTCTTGGGAAGAAGAATACCTGATGAAGATCAGTGTGCTAGCAATGGAGAAATCCAAGGAGAAACAAGTAATGAGGAATCCATTGTTTTTTGAATCAGTAAGTATTCTGAATAGCCTACTTCCTAAGAATAAGAAATTGATAAGTGTTCATTCAGTAGATGATATCAATGCCATACTATCAAGTTTCAAAGAAAACTTCTCAAGCCTAGAAGAATCAGCATCCAAGGTTGCAGAAGAAAAGTATCTCAAGAAAAGATTGAATGAGCTATTAGAAAATTTTGCACTTGACCTTATCTCAATAAAATTTTGTCAAGCCTTATTGAAGAAGATAGCAGCTAAAGGAAGAAAAATCATAGCTGGTTGTCTGGACAAGGTCAAACTAATTGTAGACCTCTCTAAGAAGATTTAGGATGCAAAAACTATGATAGAAACAATAAGAAAATATATAGAAGATCCCTCCATATATGTAAATGTGTGTAACAATGTCTACCAAGGACAAGTGGATAAAATTGAGAAGGCAGAGCAAGAAATTGCCAAGATAAGGCCTAGGCAAGCATAGTTAAGACATGCACTTGTGCCCTTATTGGATGTGCTGAATCAGAATATCAAGGAGATTGATGCCATAATGGTGACATATGATCAAGGTCCAAGTTCAGATTTGGAGAAGATAGAGAAGTTGACTTATGTATTATGCACCCATCTTCAAACAATAAATGTACTCATGGCATTTTGGTACCAAGAGATCTAGAACTTGAAGATTGCATATCTAGATGTACTCACTGTGTAAGTACTTGTACATACACCTTTTTTAGTACCTTTGTAATTAATGTCAAATGGGGAGTAGAGTATATAGTAGAAGGGATAATATGGAGTAGTATATATATGATGTAAAAAGAAAGTAGAATACATAGTATAAGGGAGATATAAAATAAAGTACATGATATAAAATTTTGTATAAAGATACAGTTAGTAACTTTTCCATATTACTTTGTTGCCATTAATGAAAAAGGGGGAGATTGTTGGCATGTTGACTATACTATTATGATTTAGTGTTATCATTATGGTAACAAAGTCATATGGAGTTTTGGAGTCAGTGCACTTACTCATAAAATCAGAAAATGACTATGGAAGACTGGACAGTCAGTGAAACACCAGGTGATCAGAGCATAATCACACGTGTGTATGACCGAGTTATGGTATGCACCCTTGAAGTTAAGATTATTAGTATGTAATCATGCTATGTCTAAGAGTGTATGATCAGATGAGTTAGTATGATGAAGTTACAACCAGTTGAAGTGTTACAGATAGTGAGTGACAGAATAGAATAGAGCATGGAGCCGACTATTGGTATTTTGGTTAGCGGTTATAATATTTTTTTGTAAAGGCTATGCACCTATTGTATTTATAATAATAGACATGTTAATAACATTCTATGTAAACAAGCTTGAGCCAATTCATTTGGAAGCATTGTAGGCCGACTTAGTGAATAGTTTTGTTTGCGCATATAAATAAGACATGCACCTTTGTATTTGGGAGGGAATGAGATATAGAGATCGGTAGAACCAAAGCAGAAGTATGTGAAGAGAAGTGAGAGTATTGAAGAGCTTTACAAGAGGCTAAAGCATTAGTGCATAAAAGGAACTTATTAGACAAGTAGTGTCATAACAATAGTTCACCTTATAGATATAATGTGTATATAAGATCCAGAAGGTTGTAGCCTTCACCACTTGATAAGTGAGCTTTGGGATAGTGTGTCCCCACCCCTAACAAGGTTATTGTAAAAGACTCCTAACAAGGTCCAACCCTTGACTAGGTCACTATACTAAATACATTGTAAAGAATAACTCCTAACAGGGTTGCAAGATCTTCTAACAGGGATCATAATACACTAGTGTAGTTATTAGTGGGTGTCAATTCCCACTGAGGATTTTACCTATTTTGGTTTCCCCATAATCTTATCTTGTGTTATGTGTTGATTACTTTACATGCTTTATTATTCAGTTCTACAATTTAGTTATTCAGTTAAGTTTCAAGTATAAGAAATAAATTATATTGAACATTGATTCACCCGCCGCTCTTAGTGTTCCCATTCCTAACAATACATACATGTTAGGATTAGGTAATACTGAGAGGGGGGTGAATCATTATTACAGAGCTTTGATCTTTTCAACTTTAAACAATTATAAATAATCCAAAGTAATGCAGAAATTAAAAGAGCATACAAGCATAACACATTCATTACACCATGATTTGTTCTCGAGGAAACCCTGGCCAAAGGGAAAAGCCCGGTGGGGATGGTACCCACAAATATGCACTAAAATATAATATCCCTGTTAGGAGATCTAGCCTTGTTAGGATTTGATTGTTACATAGTACATTTCCTTGTTAGAAGAATACAAAACCCTATTAGGGGTATACAAAACACCTGGTTAAAGGTGGTGAGCACACTTCTCTTATAACCAATACTTGTCTCAAAATAGTTCTCAAAAGGGGAATAATACAAGCACTTATCTTGCTTAGATAGTTCCAATTATAGCTCAGCCTCTTATCGATCTTGCATCTAATCTATTCTCTTCTATTTGAAAACTTACTCTATCATCATTATCATACCATACTTCTCTTTTACAAAAACACCCCATACTTATACAAAATCAGCCTTCAAGTCAGCTTCACAATTATCATGCAAAACATAATAATAACTCATGCAAATGTTATCTATGGAGTCAACGCTCTTACAATACCAAAGAGTCAGAAATATACATTATTCACCTATCTTAGCACGTTACCATATTCACTTTTCCTTCCTTAATATTCACAATTGTTCATATACCCTGTTACACTGTTTTACTGCCTTTGCATATCTTCAGAACACTGTATCTCACAAATCTAGTAGCCAAAACTTATGTGATCTTAACTGAAGCATGTGACTATCCCAAAATACCTCTAGTTAACTTCACAAGAAATAATACATTATATATCTTCATTGTTGACCAAAATTGTGCCACTATACCCTATCATCCTGATTCTGTACTTAGTCATTTTCACGACTGAGACTCTAGTGGTAATCTCCACAACATGCGATCACTCTAACATAAGTGTTGCCATAAATGACAACCCTTAAGTGATTCCTAGTACTCCAAAACATCATATGCCAACAATACATATATGCATACATGCATACATACATACATCCATACATACATGCATACATACATACATCCATACATACATACATAGATATTATAAGGACATATCAGATATATATCAATAGGGTCGGAGGGATGGTGATTAGATTTATTTTTACAAACCAAATATTCAAAACCATGAATTTTCAATAAAATGATTACCAGTCACCGTGAACATCAACAAGAATACTTTGTAACCAAATACAAATTTTACAGACACAAGGAAAATAATATTTGATTATTAACAATGCATGATTGAGTTTCCATTTCAATAGATGAATTGAGCTTGAAGAGATAAACAAAGAAACCAAATAATTCTAGAATAACTCACAACCTTTGAAAATTACATCTTTATCTATTGAAAACCTTTGTAAAAAAATTGAACTCAAAACTTGCGAGATGTTTTCTCCATTTCAAAATAAAGACAAAATTATTCACATTTATCCAATTTAAAGAGAAAAATTTGACAATAGGGGTTTATGAAAGAAAACCCAAATTTCTTTTCAAAAAAGATTTATAATTTTATTAATATTATAGAAAAAATTAAAAATATTTATAATTAAAAAATAGATATTTAAAATAACACATTACCTATTAATGTACTCTCAAATAATCATAATTTGATATTAATTAAAATATCTAACAAATATTAGAAACTTGATATTTTAATCATAAAATAAATATTGATATTGTAACACCCCACTAGGGAACTTGAGAGGGAAAATTAATATTTACATTCAAATGTGCAATTACATGTTACAAGAATCTAAAGGTTCCAAGACATATAGTTAATATTTAAACTATAATTGCATAGAACATTAACTCACCAATGATACATCATCAAATACAGATGTGATTCCTAACCAATAATCAGATAGAAAGTTCCTCTTAGGTTCCCCATTCTCACTACTAGAAACACATACAAACAAGACTGAGTCAAGTAAACAACTATGAATTCATGAACATGACAACAGTGTGAGCTATCTTAACAAGACATGCAATTACGGTAACATATAGACATGTAATTAATATATCCCAAGTCAAATATTATCCATCCACATTTGATACTATATTACATTAAGCATTGGTATATGTTTACATAAACAAATATAAGTAATCACTACTATATATTTACAAGTATAATTTTACATGCTCGTTTGCAAGGATCTCCTCAAGGAGATTACAAAACTAAACCAATACATAGATATGATGATATTGAAAATGTCACATTGTCACATCAAAATGAAGATCCATATTTAGATACAATAATTTGTGGAAATAATTTGGCTACATAATCAAGAAATTACATGAGAAACATAGTGAACCAGCATGATCACACAAGGACTCTTGAACAACTCTAGAAAAAATCTCGATGGGTAAAATATTTTCCACCTAACCATGTGGAACCCTAAGCTCTAGTCCTCTGAGCTAGGAGATAAAATAAGACCCCACACCACCCAAGACACACATGAATGGAAATAAACAATGACAACCCCAACCAAGGATAACCATAGGAAAAATACTTTGAGAAATAATAGGGTAACATAAGACAATCAAGAGGTAACACCCTATATCATAGATATATCTCAAACACACAAGAGAGAACCATAGGACATATATTGAAGGGTGTCAACACATATATGCCACTGACTTGGGTTACCCTTACAATCCCTCTAGTTGTGATGCCCATGCAGAGCTCATGTGGAACCGAATACCTCTCATGTAGACAATGTGTCGATCTACTAGATCAATATCCTACAAATAGATAGGCCTTATCCAGCCCATCTTTATATATACAAATAACCAAGGCTATGGGGGAGGCAATCATCTTTTTAATGTGTATCCCAACCCAATTTATTTTATTATCTTTTCAATTCATTTAAAATCCACAACGGATTATCCTAGACTGAATACTTTGGGCCCTAGCCCCCATTGTGAGACACCCTCGAACCCATGCTCCTAGAAAACCCTCCTATGCTCTAAAATGAAAATCAAAAGAAATAATGAAGAAAATAATTTAAAAAGGAACGTCGTAAAATCCACATGATCAAGAAAACTAAATAAGAAGAGTTTGGAGCATAACTCAAAATCATCATTAGGATCCATGTATATCATCATAACTGAGAGGACATCAAAATAATATAATCATCACTATGAGAATCACATAGGAACTCTCCAGGTTCCAAAACGTAGCTAGATCCAAAAACATCATAGTCCATGTATAAGTTTTCTTTGGATCCATACCAACAAATAGGACACATAAGGTCCCCTTGATCTAGTAAATGCATAATTAGAATCCAAGAACTCCAATAGACCTTAGTACAATAAAATAATGATCACAACATAATATAGAAGATCAAGAGACCCACATTTATCAACAAGTCAAAATTAGACTGATTAGAATAATAAGATGTCAAGAAACATAACCGAGAGTTCATTCGACCCCAATTACACAGTTACATAAAAATCATACAACAACATAGCTCCACATCAGTACATTAAATTGATATAAGAGATCAAAGACCAAGAGATAATTACATTGAATTATTAGATAATAGAAATCATAACTAAAATATCAAAAGCCCTGAGCCTCTATTAAACTCAGATTAAACCCCAAACTCCAACTCAGAATCATATAGGAAAGGAACTTGAATGAATTGACAAATAAAATGAATAACCACAAAATATCAACATTTCTCACAAACCATAAAAATCAACTAAAATATGTAACTACCAAATAAGGAGAAAGAGCACAACACTATAATTAGGAAAGTAATTTGACTACAACTTAAAATTCTAAGTCACACATATTCTAACATAAAATAATAGATTTAGGTGAATCGTTCTTTGAAAATTAACATCCATGAAATATTAAAATAAAGATACCCCACCTTTGTAACCCACAATCACATGTTACATTAACTCTTCTTAAGGCACAACATAAACATCACAAGAATGAGCACACAATGGGGTTAAACAATTAGACACAACCAATCTTTAACTTACTTGCAACTTCAACATCATGATATCATGTATAGGCTACAATTTCTGATTGACAAACTTAAATAAACACACATAAATGTCTTGAATCCAATAAAAAAATAACATACGTACTAAATAATTTACAAGGACCTGAATAGACAACTTTAATTACATTGACAACCTATTCGCATCACAATGGGCAATCACTAAAATGAAGTCTCAAATACCATATGTTGATACATATATACAAAGAGAAGAGAAATAAATCAAACCATATTAAGACAATTCCTAACAAGGATGAATACTAAACACTCATTTTACAAACCAAGTAATATAATTTCCTAGTGAAACCAAATGTCATTAAATTAAGTTTATCCTATAGCCAAATAAGAAAATAAGATTCTGCAACCAAGCAACTATAGTGGAACTCGCATAACAAGATACTCTAAATTAAATATACCAATTTCAAAATGATGTGATATAATGCTAATTATGAGGCTATTATTTCAAATTATGAAATTATTAAATAAATTATTTTATTACCATATCTAATAGAGCTGTAAACATAAGCCACATTTGATTTTCACACACTAGATAAACATAGATGAGTAAACATCTATATTAAGTTTTTTAATGGATAATACTAATTATTATTTTGTAAAGGTTAAACCTTAACTATAATATTAACTTACTTATGAATAGATGCATTACAACTAGTTGGTTAACTAAAATTGTAATCAACATTAACATAAGCCAACTATCAAGAATCACATTACACCTTATTCTATTGCCTACTTATATAATTTCTATGTTAGAATTATTTTATAACATTAAACTCTCTCCATATTAAAACAACATAGATAATATATCAAGATATAATAGAACTATCGCAAATAATAATTTACTAAATAAAATTAATTTAAAACTAAATAAACAAATCTATTAACTAAATTATTTTATATATTCTATTCATATAATCTTTATTTTAAAATAACAATTCTCCATTATAATTTTCTAGAACTATTCTTTCCTACAACTAATTTTTTTTTTTCTTTATTTCGTCCTATACACTCTCATAAAGTGGAATCTATATACTTAAATCAAGCATACCATATATTCCACTTAGAAATTAAAGAAAATGGTGAGAAGAACAGACTCTTGTGAATATATTCCTAAAAATTATCTAACTTGGAGTTTTTATCTTGTTTAAGAGAGACAAATTTGACACAACATAAGAATATAATCATGTATTATATTTAATTTTTGACTATTTGGGTCTCACTTGCACTTAGTGGCGAACGAGCACTTTGGAGACGAATAAAAGTAAGAAGGAAATACTCTACTTCCACTGGTGATGAACTTTTATTAGTTTAAAAGAAATCTATAACCTAATTTCCATAGTGAGTCCATTCGTCCATTCTCAAACATTGATGTTGCACTAAGTAATATATTTTTCCTTGTCTAATTACAATAGAAGTAAGGTTTGGGAAACAATAAGATATTGCTTAGTGAAAAATATTGTTGCACCTCAAACAGTATAAGGTGCCAAAATCCAAGAGAAGTAAGGTTTGAGAGTTCTTAGAAATAAGGTGCAACAATATTTTTACAAAGAAGATAGGGTGTGTGCAACAATATTATTTACCCAAAAGAATACCATAATTAAGCCAATAGGCTTATTATGGCGGAGGCTTCTGTCGGGATAATTTGATTGTGCGTGATTGTCTTACACCGACAAATCTGGGTCAGAAAATATATGGGTTGGAAGTCAGTTGAAACACATCATCAACTATTCTACTTGTACCATGTTGAAAGGGTTGTGGTAGAGGTTTTAAAACATGCGCAGTCCAGCTTGGACTTTCTGTTGACCGGTCGTATATGGTTCCCACCGTAATATTAATCGGTTAGCACATTAGAACGTAGTGTTGAGTTTTGATAAAGGTTTTGTTCATCGTGGGCTTATTCTGCTGAGATTCAAGTCTGAGGTAAGAGGATTCATTCCTTCATGGAAGGGCTTCAATTGTTGTGAATGGTATGGCGTTGAATGCAACAATCTCTTTTCTTATGTCACCCAACTGTGCCTCTCGAAATTGGTGTTGCAAAGCTCATCGGGAACTCACACCCTCAGTCCTTTGTTTGAGTTAAAGAAACTAGAATATCTAGATATAAGCTCCAATGGTATTACTGGTGCCATACCCATAGGTATTTATGAAAAACAATAGATTAATTACTTGAAAAAGTGAATCTATTTGAGATAATTAGACTTTTAAATTCGTATTTATTTTTAAAGATAAACTATATACATATTTTTAACTAAGTATCTGGTACTTCCATAGTTAAAGTAATTATTATAGAATATGACACACATAATATGTGGTGTTATTGTACGATTATGCCTTTCACTATGACTAACATACTTATTGATGCAAGAGCATCTCAGGTCCTTACCAATTCTGTGTCACCAAAAAGAGTTTGAAGCTTGTCTGTATTTCTCGGTTCCTTCTTTGACCGAGT
This sequence comes from Chamaecyparis obtusa, assembly GCA_027943335.1. NCBI lineage: Eukaryota > Viridiplantae > Streptophyta > Pinopsida > Cupressales > Cupressaceae > Chamaecyparis > Chamaecyparis obtusa. The sequence continues at coordinate 1,705,584 of BSBK01005486.1, forward strand.
TGGTTGGTAGTTGGTCATTTTCTTTTGGTTACCGAGTTTGGTCGGTTATCTTCTGGGCGGTCAGTTGTTTCTCTAATGCTTGGCGATGCTTTTCTGATCCTTGGTCATCCCTACTTACCGAGTAGTTTAGTTTGAGTTTTTGTTATGGCCAATTTGTGCATTTATTGTGGGTCACAGATTTAATGCTAGAATCCATCATTGGGAAGTGTGTGATCCCAAATCTGACCATTACTTCCATTGATTATGGATCTGTAGGCCAACTCAGATTGGTAGACTTGTATAAATGTAGTTGTTTCGTTATAGTTTAAGGAGTTGAGTTCATTTATGAATAGGGGTAAAATGGCATCACACCTATTCACATGTATAATTTGTGTTGTAATGGGGGAAATATGAGATCTATTCCCAAATCCAAATTACCAAAGGAGAGATCCAATTTGATCAACCAAAAGGCTAATGCACAATCGAATCAATCTATGAAGAATATGAAAAAGAGAGAAACCCTATATTTCCATATGGTTGAATTATGCTTGAAATTTGAAATAATTGAAATACAAGTACTAACCTCAAATTAGGGTAGATCTAGAAAATGCCAATTTTTGATATCTGTGTGTACTTTCAAGTGATTCTGTAACCTGTTCTAGACTGGAAATGTCGAGATGAAGAAAACCCAAAAATCTTTTTCCAAGATGAGCTCAGGTCGACTTTGACCCTCATAAAAGGTCAAAGGATAGATTCTTTATTTGAAGATCAATTCTAACTCCATTCACAGATCTCGAAAGTTTGCCGAAAAGGGTATCCAAATTCTCTCTCAAATCCAAAATCTCACACCTATACCTACAAAAAAATGGAAGTTTTTTTTGTATGAGGAGTTTGCCTTGGTCAAACCCCAATTTAGGAATTAACCTTGAAATTGAATTGAAATATACTAAGCATAAACAAAGAAATTAGAACAAATCACCTCAAATATGTTAAAGTCCTTGTAGAGGATTCAAATCCTCAAATCCACAAGTAAGAATGCTTCAATGGATGTAGAATGAATTTAGGATGTCTCCAATCAATGGCACTTGATCTTCAACACCAATCTTGAATTGATCTTTGCATATGAGAAGGCTTGGATGAATGTAGAAGGATGGATCTTCAAGGGGGCACCAAAGAGATTGAATCCTTCAATGGCTAACAATAGATCTCCTTGATGGATGAAGGCTTGAACACTTGAATGCTTGAAGGCTTTCTTGAATGCTTTAATTCTTGCTTGCACTTGAGCACTTGAGAGATGAATAATGGATGTGAAAATGAGAGAGGAAGGCCTCCTTTTATAGTGAACTAGGGTACAATCCTCTAGAGGGGCCACCTTGGAGAATTAAATCCCAATTAGGTCTTAACCTTTAGAAAATATACCTAGATTAAATGTAATTTAAGGATTTACCATTCCAAAATCCAAAATGGCTGACCCGGAGGTGGGAAAATAAACGTCCCCGAAACCCGATACCTGGAAATCAAAGATTTTAAAAATTTGAAAGTGGGGGGCAAAATCAAGCTTGTAACTAACCTAGTCAGGTTTGAGCTTGATTCTAACCTAGTCAAGATTGAGCTTGATTTTCACCTAGTCAAGATCGAGCTCGATTCTGACCTGGTTAGGATCAACCTCGATTCTGACCCTGTGGGCCTAGATCCAGTAAGAATCAGGACAGGAGGTCCCCGAGATGCTCGGAGACTTGAAAATGATGCCAGAAAGGGATAGAATACAAGGGATAGGCATAAAATCCTATGATGACTATGATGAAGGCCAAGAGGACCTATATCTAAATCCTACCTATAAAATAGAGCCATGGAAGAGGGAAATTAAGGAGAATCCTCGAGATCCCAACCCTAATTTAACCTATAATGAAGAAATCAAGTGCAGAAAAGAAGTGGAAAGTGGGGAGAAAGCCAAATACATCCAAAGATTCGATCAAGGTGCTTAACATAACCCCAGACCACTTACTCAGAGGGATAAACACTCTTATCATGGAAGTGCTTCCATTTTAAGATGATACATTAAGCCCCCACTTTAGCAAGAGTACGGACTCGATGCGAACTCTTGGTAAAGGAGATCAGAGTGAAAAGATAATCTTATCGTAATCCAAGGGACAAAGGAAAACCTTAAGCCCCCAGGGACTCAAGCCTTCGTTGACTCCTAGATCACAATAAGAAAGACATCTCTAGAGAGAGAAAGGTGTGATTACCTCACCTAGTGAGAACTTATGTCCCATTGTGAACCACATAAGAGAATGGCACAACTGGAAAGATGGAATTGAACTGCCTAGTGAATGTGGCTACTCACTAGTCAACCCATCAAGGATTCATCCTTAGGAATATTCTATTCCATAAGAATAAAACCAAAAACAAAAGAGATCCAGTCTTAAGGACACCTCTGACCTTAAGGGATCAAAATATATGTATATTTGAAATTGGAGGGATCAAGGGATCCTAAAATATAAATCCATGCTTTAAGGATTAGTTACTAATCCAAAAAGAGAGAAAAAGTATCATGAAAAATAATATGCATATCAAAAATTATGTGTGTGCAATAGGTGATCAGAGAATATGCCCCCACATTAAAGTCATTGCTGACACTTTAACAGGAGCAATGGCTTTAACGGAAACATAAACAACTCCACTGATTACGTTTCCATGTCAAGATGCCCCCAGATGAAGACAAATCAAGGGAAATATCATAGAAACATACAGAGAACACAGAAGGGATCTACCTACCATGGGGTCAGTATGATCATAAGATAATATATATATATGATATTATTGCAAATGAATTGACATCATTCCCCAAAGAAAGTAGAACTACGATCACAAAGGAGGAAAGATCACATAATATATATGAAGGAGAATCTTTTCAGACCGTGACATGGAGACCAAAAAGAATTAGTGCTACCATATCTCGAATCCAAGCATATTGCAGAAGGAAACATTTACAAACAATAAAACATTTATGACATAACATTGAACAATGGGTAGAAGAACAGAGATACATATAGAAGATTTTGGATAACAGTTTTGATTCCTTCATCTCCTTGCACCAATTGAGTAACAAGGATCATATAAAATAATTTAATTACATTTAGGGAAGGTGGGTAACTTGCAAGAGGGACTATGTCCAACATAGTAGGAATGATAGCTAGTTCCAAACAAGGATCCTCTTGAGAATCACAATGTTCGACACTAGGTGTAAGAGTTAATTGTGATGATAGCATATTAGGTAAATCAATGTCAATGTCAATAGTCTCATATTCATTATTAACATCATTAGTATCATCAAGAGTATCTTCTTCATCCAAATTAATCAAAATAGGATCTAAGATATGAATAGAATCATCATAATCATGCATGTGAACATCATTATTAGTAACAACCTCTTCTAACACATTATTCATAGGTTTATCCAAGGAAGGTAGAGATCTTTGAAGAATAGAATTAGGAGCTTTAGCATGAGCACGATGCTTCTTACGACATTCATTAGTAGATCAATTATGTTTTGATTTATTTGAAATAGGTTGAGAACTAGGTGAAACAATCACAAGATCCTTCATAGGTTCTTTAGGAAGATCAATAGGATTATTAACAATAGGAGAAATAATCACAAGATCTTTGACAGGTTCAGTAGAATGAACTTGATTAACAGAACTAGAAGCCATAATTAAAGGAGGTATAGAAGGTGTAGGCAAAAGACCACAATTAAAATCCATAGGAGGTATGCTTAATTCAAGAATCTTATGATGCTTATAGGCTTGATATGATCAAAAAAGATTATTAGGTCGAGGAGGACATGAATTAGGTAATGAAGGCCAAAAGAAATCAAGAGCATCACAATCTCTAGGCCTAGAAGGTTGATATAGACTATGATTAATCATCTTTACTTCTTCATCATGAATGAACTTAAGACACTTGTGGATAGGTGAAGAAAGAGCATGCATGGTAGTCAACCAAGGAAAACCTAGCTTAACTTGAAATTGATCAGAAGTAGGAACCACAACAAAGGTAGTGTTCACAATTTTTCCACAAAGTTCAACCAGTAAAGTAATAGAACCAAATGATGGATAAAGAAAACCATTACAAGTTTGAATCCACACATCCGATGTATCATAAAAGTCACGTTGTAATATTTTCATAAAAATATTTTCTTCGGTGATAACATTAACTAAAGATGTAGGATAAACAAGACAACCACGAGTAGGTTTCTAAGAAATCCTAGCAACAATGTAAAGGGGACCATCAGGAGCTTTAATAGTCTCAGAGTCATCAAAGGTAATCAAAAGTTCTTGAAGTCTTTTATTCTTATGTTGTTGTCAAGGTTTAGATTGAGTTTTAGGTTTAGGTTTTGGTCGAGGTTGAGATTGAACTTGAGGTTGAATCTGAGGTTGAGGTTGAGGTGGAGATACAACTTGACCAATGTGCTCCACTTTATTAACAACATGATTGAGATCATCCATCTACAAATCATACACAATTTCCATAGCAGATGGTTAAGCAATAGTATTAGTATCATGTGTAGGTATAGGGTTCATATAGATTTGAAGGTTTTGATTAGGAGATGAGATAGATTTATTCCCACTACTATCAAGATTATCAATAGATAGGGCATTAGAATCAATTAAATCTTGAACCTCATGTTTTAAAGAATAACACTTTTTAGTATCATGACCATTCTGACGATGATATTGAAAAAAAGCATTTTGATCAAAAGATTTAGATGCAATCATAGCAGGTAAAAGAGGTTGAATAGGAGGCAATGTAATCATATTAGCAGTTAACAACCTATTCATAATAGCATGTAAAGATTCAGAAAGAGGAGTAAACATATGATTTAATCGAAAAGTAGTGGATGCAGAAGTGGCATTGTGAGATGCAACAACTTGATCAGAAACTGCATTCACTTGTTTTTTTATCTTGACATAATTGTTGAATTTTTTAAACTTATTTGGATTAGGAGCAACATCACTCTTATCAACTGGAACAAGAGCCATTGGAGTGTTGCACTTAAATTCACTCACTTTTAATTGATAATGATGAAGCATTGCACAAAGTTGTTGAAAGAGGTAAATTCAGTAAGCAGAATCTTATCTCTAATATCATTTTGAAAATTTGAAATAACCATACGTTGAATATCAATATCAGGAACAAGATAGGAAATCTGAGCATGCAAATGCTTAAATCTACCAATAAATTCAGTTAATGTTTCTTTGGCGCTTTGTTTACAATGCATCAAATCAGTCAAAGACACTTGCGGGCCAATGTTGTTTTGAAATTATTTAATAAAGGCATTAGCAAGTTGTGGAAAGGAATCAATAGAATAAGGAGGCAACGAACAATACCATTGTAAGGCCTTGTCATGGAAGGTTCTAGCAAATAGTTTGGCTAAAATCCTATGGTCATGAGCATAATCACTACAAAGGATTTGGAATGTTTTAATATGATGAACATCATCTCCTTTTCCATTATAATTCTCAAGACAAGGCATCTCACCTTGCTGAGGAACGGGAGTACGAATAATATCCCCAGACAAGGGACTTCCCATGTCACACGTAGGAATACTAAACTTGTTTTGAGTTAAGGAAGCTAGTTTTTGTTGTAAGGATGACACAGTTTGAGCCAAACTGATGATTGTTGAATCATTAGAGGAAATAGGAGTATCAACATTAGACACACTAGGTAAAGTGTAAGAAGCTGCAGGAATAGAAGACACAATTGAAGGAACACTAGGAACTACAGTTGGAAGTGGATTGGAATAAGTAAAAGGAACATTATGATATGAAGGTTGTGATGTAGGAAGGGACATGGGAGGAACACTCATAGGAATAGAGGGAACCGTCACAGTCACCAAAGAAGGAGTATAGGTAGGAATACTAGGTAAAGGATTAGAAGGAGGTTCAACACTACTGATAGGAGGAATCAACCCTAAATCTTGAGCTTCTTAAGCTAAAGGTTTAACATTTGAATGCACAAGGTGAGTAATACCATGCAAGAGGTTAACACCTTGATCACTATCATGGAGAACTTTCTTAAGAGCCTCTATAGCTTGAATGGAATCTTGATTATGGTTCTCTTGAATAAGCCAATTACCCATTTTATCAAGTTCAGTGGAAAGTTTTTGGACTTGTTTAGGAGGAACTCTTAAAGTTTCATCCTCATCATGAGATGAGTGAGAAGAGTTTTTCTCCATAGTAGGATTGGAATCATGAAAAATCAAGTTATCATCCGGGATCCTAAGGAAAGGAGAGGAAGATTCAAGATCAAAGGCACCCATGAGTCTATGACTTCTTCTAACCGGAATGTTATAAGTCAGAGTAGTGGTAGTAAAGCTCATAAACCAATGTAATGCAAATGAACTAAACTAAGAACACATAAAGCATGAATATTTTTTTAATTTTTGAAATCTAATTAGCATGCAAGATCTAACACAAAGGAAAAATCTCATACTAACAAGATAAAAGGAAAGCACAATAAGGCATCCAATTCCACAAAAGAAAAGAGAGGAAGTATGTCGGGTTCAACAAAATGAATAGGGGTAAAATGGCATCACACCTATTCACATGTATAATTTGTGTTGTAATGGGGGAAATATGAGATCTATTCCCAAATCCAAATTTCCAAAGGAGAGATCCAATTTGATCAACCAAAAGGCTAATGCACAATCAAATCAATCTATGAAGAATATGAAAGAGAGAGAGAAACCCTATATTTCCCTATGGTTGAATTATGGTTGAAATCTGAAATAATTGAAATACAATTACTAACCTCAAATTAGGGTAGATCTGGAAAATACCAATTTCTGATGTCTGTGTATACTTTCGGGCAATTCTACAACTTGTTCTGGATTGGAAATGCCAAGATGAAGAAAACCTAGAAATCTTTTTCCAAGATGAGCTTAGGTCGACTTTGACCCTCATAAAAGGTTAAAGGCTAGATTCTTTATTTGAAGATCGATTCTGACTCTGTTCATAGATCTTGAAAGTTCAATGAAAATGGTATCCAAATTTGCTCTCAGATCCGAAATCCTGCACCTGTAACTGCAAGAAAATAGGGGTTTTTTTTGTATGGGGAGTTTGCCTTGGTCAAACCCCAATTTAGGAATTAACCTTGAAATTGAATTTAAATATAATATGCATAAACAAAGCAATTAGAAAAAATCAACTTGCTTATGTTGAAGTCCTTGTAGAGGATTCGAATCCTCAAATCCACCAGTAGAAATGCTTCAATGGATGTAGAATGAATTTAGGATGTCTCCAATCAATGACATTTGATCTTCAACACCAATCTTGAATTGATCTTTGCATATGAGAAGGCTTGGATGAATGTAGAAGGATGGATCTTCAAGGGGGCTCCAAAGAGATTGAATCCTTCAATGGCTAACAATGGATCTCATTGATGGATGAAGGCTTGCTTGAATGCTTGAATTCTTGCTTAGACTTGAGTGCTTGAGAGATGAATAATGGATGTGAAAATGAGAGAGGAAGGCCTCCTTTTATAGTGAACTAGGGTACAATCCTCTAGAGGGGCCACCTTGGAGAATTAAATCCCAATTAGGTCCTAACCTTTAGAAAATATACCTAGATTAAATTTAATTTATGGATTTACCATTTTGAAACCCGAAATGGCCGATCCAGAGTGGGAAAATAAACATCCCTGAAACCCTATACCTGAAAATAAAGGATTTTGGAAATTTGAAAGTGGGGGAAAAAATTGAGCTTGTAACTGACCTAGTCAGGTTCGAGCTTGATTCTAACCTGGTCAAGATCAACCTCGATTCTGACCCTATGGCCCCAGATCCAGTCAGAATCAAGACGGGAGGTCCTAGGAATGCTCGAAGACTTGAAAATGATGCCAGAAAGGGACAGAATGCCAGGGATAGGCATAAAATCCTATGATGACTATGATGAAGGCTAGGAGGACCTATTTCTAAATCCTACCTAAAAAATAGAGCCATGGAAGAGGGAAATTAAGGAGAATCCTCAAGATCCTAACCCTAATTTCACCTATAATGAAGAAATCAAGTGCAGAAAAGAAGTGAAAAGTGGGGAGAAATCTAAATACATGCAAAGATCTGATCAAGGTGCTTCACATGACCCCAGACCACTTAGTCAAAGAGCTAAATGCTCTTATCATGGAAGTGCTTCCATTTTAAGATGATACAATTTATAACATAGGAGATAGAAGATCAGAGGCATTCTGATAGATCCTCGCATGTTTGAGGACTTCTATAATTCATTGTAATATCTGGCTATAACGAGGAAGGCCTTACAGCCTGGCATGTATGTTTCTATTAAAGATTAATATATGAAAGATCTTGCATTCTCCCTCTCACTGTATTGTTGTTTACTTCTATGTGTTGTTGAGCAAGCTGGATCATTAGGGTGTGCCATTGGTTGGCCCCTTCTATATCCCTGCTTGCATCTGGTGGTATCAAAGTGAGGTTAGGTCTTGATCTAGGTATGTGGATCTAGGTTTGAGGGTTCCTTATTCAAAAACCCTAGTTGATTTTTTGTGGAGTGCTAGATTGTGATCTGACCTGTAATTGCGGAGGGTTTTCAAGATGGTTCGTGGGAGGTGAGATGCTGATCCAGGATTGGCAAATATGTTAAGGCAAATTGCTCCTAGATTGGAAGCTGTTGAAATAGCCCAAATAAGAGGAAGACATCTTGAAGATGTTAGTGATGATGAAGTTGAGGAAAAATAAGAAAATAAAAAACTGGCACCTAGGATGGATCAAGGTGAAGAGATATTTGTGAAGGCTTTGACAAGTTTGAAGTCAACATCATGTTTTGATCCTCTGGAGTATGGTTGAAAGCTGGATTCTGATGAATTGGTAGATTGGATCACTGAGATGGAAAAATATTTTGAGTATGAAAACATACCTAAAGATAAGAAGGTGAAGATTGCAAGCAAAAATTTGAAGAGTCATGCATCCTTATGGTGGGAACATCTACAATTGGATAGAAAGAGGAAAGGAAAAGACAAAATCAAGGTATTGAATAAAATGGTGAACAAGCTGAAAGGAAAGTTCTTACCTTGTGATTATTAGATTAACCTAGTTAGACAAATGCAAAATCTAAGGTAGAAAGATAGCTCGGTAAAGGAGTATACTGAGGAATTTTATAGATTAGATATCAGATCTGGACATGATGAAGATGATGTGGAAAAAATTGCTAGATCCTTGAATGGTTTGAGGGTTTCCATCCAAGAGGAGATCAACATCATTAAGTTGGAGAACATTGAAGAGGCTTATCAATTTGCATTGAAAGCTAAGGAGAAATTGAACAACAGACATGAAAAAAGGTAGAGAGGTAGAGGTGGTAGATTCCCTAGAGGGAGAGGTAGATCCCATGGTGAAATTGGTAGATCTAAACCTGAAAAGACAAATCAGGATAAAGGCAAGACCGAGTGGAAAGGTGAAAGTTCATCTAGAGGCAGAGGCAGTAACTACTGAGGTGGTTATAGTAGAGGTAATTTCTGAGGAACTTGTTACAATTGTGGAAAAGAAGGACATAGATCATTTGAGTGCACACATTCAAGTAAGAAGGTTGGTAGCAGTAGAAATGCTTTGGTGCAAGAAAAGTCACCAAATGAACCTGAGAAGGAAAGTAACTTGATGGTAAGGAGAGCACTATGGAATGAAAGCAAAAAGGAAGATCCAGTAAGGAAAAGTTTTTTCAAGACCAGAAGTAGAGTTTTTGATAAAGTTGGGAAGGTAATCATTGACAGTGGTAGCTTGGAGAATCTGGCATCTAAGGAAATGGTCACAAAGTCATAGTTGAAAAGGTCGGAACATTCGAAGCCCTATCAGATTTCATGGATCAAGGATGAACATACACTCTTGGTAAGTGAAAATTGTTATGTGAATTTGAAGATCGAAAAATACTATGATAAGGTGTTATGTGATATCATGCCTATGGATTGTTGTCATATTGTGTTGAGTAGACCTTGGAAATATGATAGACATGCTATATATGATGGAAGATTGCATAAGTATACTATTGTGGTTGATGGAAAGAAACAAATCTTCTTTCCTTTGATGGAAGAACTGGTTAGTAATGTTTTCACATCTGTGAAAGTTTTCTTGATGGAAGGAAGATAGTTTGTTAAGGATTTGAAAAAGAGTGATGTATGTTTTGTTGTGATTCCTAACAAATCGAGTAAGAAAATAGAGGATAGTGTTCCTAAGGAGATTGATAAATTGCTCACCGAGTATAGAGATATCATTTCTGATAATGCACCTGATGGTTTTCCACCAAAGAGAAGCATTGATCATTTTATGGATCTAATCCCTGGAGCTAGTTTACCAAATAAGGCACCTCATTAGTTAACACCTACCGAGAATCGGGAATTGAACCAACAGATTCAAGAATTGTTGGAGAAAGGTTTGATCAAAGAAAGTTTGAGTCCCTATGTAGTACCTATTGTATTGGCACCAAAGAAGAATGGAGAATGGCGAATGTGTACTAATTCTAGAGCAATCAATAAGACACCAGTGAAGTATAGGTTCCCTATACCAAGAATGGATTACATAATGGACAGTCTGACTAGAGCAAAATATTTCACCAAAATTGATTTGAAAAGTGGGTATCATCAAATTAGAATCAGAGAAGGTGATGAATGGAAGACTTCTTTCAAGAGAAAAGAAGGTTTGTATGAGTGGTTGGTTATGCTCTTTGGTTTAACTAATGCACCAAGTACTTTTATGAGGCTGATGAATGAAGTTTTGAACAAATTCATGGGTAAGTTTGTGATTGTATATGTTGATGATATTTTGATATTCAGTAAGACCAAAGAAGAACATTTGTTGCATGTTAGACAAGTTTTGCAGAGATTGAAAGAGGAAAAGTTGCTAATAAATCTGAAAAAAGTGTTCATTCATGAAAGAGGAGATTATGTATTTGGGATTTGTTATTTCAGCTGATAGTTTAAAAATGTATCCTAAAAAGGTTGAAGCTATTTTGAATTGGCCTACACCTGTGAATGTTAGTGAGGTAAGATCATTTCATGGTTTGGAAATTTTTTACCGAAAGCTCATAAGGAATTTCAGTTTAATTTGTAATGCTATGACTGAGACTATGAGAGGAGACAAAAGAGAATTCAAATGGACACATGGAGCTGATAGAATTTTTTAGACTTTGAAGTAGAAGATTGCTAAATTACCTATTTTGGCATTACCTAATTTTAGTAAGGTATTTCAAGTGGAATGTGATACAAGTGGCAGTGCAATTGGAGCTGTGTTGAGTCAAGAAGGTAAACCTGTTGCTTTCTTTAGTGAGAATTTGAATGATACTAGAAGGAAATATTTTTTGTATGATCAAGAATTCTATGTTATTGTTCAAGCACTGAAGAAATGGAGACATTATTTAATACCGAGTGAATTTGTGTTGTATACTGATCATAAGGCTTTACAGTACTTGGGTAGCCAAAATAAGTTGAATTAGAGACATACGAAATGGGTTGAGTATTTGTAGAGTTATACATTTGTGATAAAGCATAAGAGTGGAGTCACTAACCGAGTTCCTGATGCATTGAGTAGAAGAAGATCTTTGATGACCGAGATGAAAATTGAAGTTCTTGGTTTTGATGAGATGAAAGATTTGTATGAAAATGATCCTAATTTTTTTGAGCCATGGAGAAAGTGCAAAGCACCTATTCAAGATTAACCAAGTACTAAATGGGATGAATATTTTATTTAGGAAGGTATGTTGTTTAAAGGTATTTAGTTGTGTATACCGAGATGAGTAATGAGAAATAATTTGATAAAGGAGAAACATAGTAGTGGTTTGGTTGGATATTTTGGAATTGATAAAACATTGAATTTTCTTAAGGAGAAATACTATTGGCCTTAGTTGTATAAAGATGTTCAGAAGTTTGTGAAAAGTTGTGGAGTTTGTCAAGTTGCAAAAGGAGTGAGTCAGAATATTGGATTGTATATGGCTATTTCTACACCTGAGAAACCCTGGATTGACATCAGTATGGATTTTTTTCTTGGCTTACTGAATATAGTAAGAGGTAATGAGCCTATATTTGTTGCTGTGGATAGATTTTCTAAGATGGAACATTTTATACCATGTAGAAAGACATCAGATGTAGTACATATAGCAGATCTTTTCTTTAAGGAAATTGTTAGATTGCATGGGTTACCGAGGAGTATTATCTCTGACCGAGATAGTAAATTTTCTTGATACTTTGGGAAAACTCCTTGGAAGAATTTTGGGACTGAGTTGAAATATAGTTCTACATTTCACCCACAAACCGATGGATAGATTTAAGTTGTAAATAGAAGTTTGGGTAATCTTTTGAGATGTTTAGTTGGAAACACACCAAGTAATTGGGATTCTGTATTGGCACAAGAGTTTCCATACAATAATTTAGTGAATAGGAGTATTGGAAAAACACCTTTTGAGATTGTAAATGGCTTACAACTAAGAGGTATATCTGATTTAAGAGAGATTGATGATGAAAGTAAGAGAAGTGTTGAAGGAGTGAAGTTTGCTGAGTACATGAAGACATTGTATGAAGATGTGAAATACAAGCTGGAAATGAGTAATTAGAAATACAAAGATAGAGCTGATAGATCAAGTAAACATAAGACTTTTGATGTTGGTGATGAAGTGATGGTTCATTTGAAGAAAGGTAGATTTTCTATTGGAACATATGGGAAACTAAAGATGAAGAAGTTTGGACCTTGCAGAATTTTGAGGAAATTTGACAGTGGAAATGCATATGAGATTGAATTACCTGATGACATGGATATATCACCCATATTCAACATTTCTGATTTGTATGAGTACCATGAGTCAAATGAAGAAATGATAGTATCGATTGATTATCCTAAGAAGTAGAATGAAGAAGTTGAGAAGATTTTGGAACAGAGAGTTGGCAAAAGCACGAGAGGAAAATAATATATGGAATATCTAGTGAAATGGAAGAATAGACCGATTGAAGAAAGTTCATGGATCTGTTAAAATAATAATAATAACAAAATATAGAGAGGAAATTGGTTAATCAATGAGCAAGGGAAAGCAAGTTTACCATGAATAAACACAAAGCTAGGAGCATTCACCAAAGCACAATGAAACAAGGAGACAATATTTTGAAGGGAAAAAGCATAAAAAAACCCCTGTAAAATTAATGACTGTGGCAACAAATGCCTAAGAATGAGAGAGAGAGTGATTGAGATAAATTCTCATACAATGATAATCAAGAAGAAGAAGAAGAAATCTCATGAGATGAGAGAAAGAGAGCCATCTCTTAATAGAGATGTGAGAAAGGAGTTACATTGTAACTCCCATTTCTATGTATGCCACATTTCACTAGTGTGTGAGACAAGTGTAGGATTCCTCATAAGGAAGAATATCTATTTTCCTTAATAAAGGAAATTACAAATATAACATGTCCTCCCACTTGGACTACAGGATGAATACATTAGGATACCTTGGTTTATCCTTTAAATACAAATATACCAAGGAAAGATTAAATTCTAATAGGATCTCACAGTCTAAGTTGGATGCAGCTCGGATCATACCTACCAAATGATTTAGAGACTCATTTCAAAACAACCCCAAGTGTCCAATGCAGGAGCATCTCAGGTCCTTGGCAATCCTATGTCACCAAAAAGAATTTGAAGCTTGTCTGTGTCGCTCAGTTCCTTCTTTGACCGAGTTGGTTGGTAGCTGGCCGCTTTCCTTTGGTTACCGAGTTTGGTCAATTATCTCCTAGGCGGTTGGTTGTTTCTCTGGCACTTAGCAATGCTTGTTTGATGCTCGGTCATCCCTTCTTACCGAGTAGTTTAGTTTGAGTTTCTATTATGGCCAACTTGTGCATTTATTATGGGTCATAGATTTAATGCTAGAATCCATCATTGGGAAGCGTGTGGTACCAGATCTGACTGTTACTTCCATTGATTATGGATCTGTAGGCTAACTCAGTTTGGTAGACTCTTGTATACATGTAGTTGTTTGGTTATAGTTTGAGGAGTTGAGCTCAATTAGAACATAGGAGATAGAAGATTAGAGGCATTCTGATAGATCCTCCCATGTTTGAGGACTTCTGTAATTCATTGTAATATCTAGCTGTAATCGGGAAGGACTTACAGCTCGACATGTATGTTTTTATTAAAGATTAATATATGAAAGATCTTTCATTCTCCCTCTCACTGTGTTGTTGTTTACTTCCGCGTGTTGTTGAGTAGGCTGGATCATTAGAGTGTGTCATTGGTTGGCCCCTTCTGTGTCATTGCTTGCATCACTTATACATATGTAAAACTATTTAAAAGATGGTTATATTTTGTATAAATATATATTAGCTTGACCCTACCTACCATGCAATTTTTCTTACACTCTATTTTAGGACTACTAACATGTAGGACCTACAATATTAATTTTCTAAAGTAAAAGATCTTACATGCTTATATCATCTAATTTAATTTATAAGATAGTTAATTTCATGCAACATTTTTTTTGTTAAGAAGAAGTTGAGTCAAATGTCCAAGAGCATTGGTTTACTAAATATTGAGGTTAAAGTATTTGTGCCATCTATGGGAATAAATGCAATAAAAAAAAATTTATTGCGAGCATGAACTGGGACTACTCTTGATGAGGAGACCTGAGAAATTATTTTTCTTGCAACATTCACAAGCCCGATCCTAGACCACACAACAATAACATACTAAGCATAAAAATATTTATTTTGCCAACGACCTTCACTATTCTTTTGATTAATCGAATCAGTTGATGGTGGAGATTCAACTATTTCTTTTTATTTAGAAAACTTAGTTTACAAAGAAGATGAAAATAAAAAATAATATCCTATGGTTCAAAAAAATCTTTTAATTATTTAAAAGATTATTTAATATTTTTTGGCCATTCACATATTAGCTACCCAAGATAAATTTTTAATATTAAATTTTAAATCTAGTATTTGACTTATTAAAATATAAGTAAATTTCTATTTTATTAAATATATTTATAAATCAATCTTGAACAATTTTATTTGAATATAAAAATTAACATAATGAAATTTGTAAGTTAAAGGAAATATTATGGACATATTTATATATGTGGTACTTTTACAGTAATATTTTAAATATTTGAATTGTCTTCTTATTTTTTATAGTAAGATGATGTTTTTTACTTTTATTTTTTTTAGAGAGATGTAAATAAATATACACATATAGTGGTGTGAAGGAAATAATTCTTTGAATAATCAATCTAATGTGGAAAAGATTCACATTAGAGAAAAGAATGTTAGAATAAATTATTATGAATATTTTAATCAAATGATAATGTGTGTAAAACTTACAGCTCCTCTAAATGTAATATCACATATGAGTCAATATTCTGAAGAGTTAATGTACAACTTCATTATATAGGAAGTGTATTTAGAAAAATATTGGTATTACAATCTTATGAAATTATTTATTAAAATGGAACAAATCCATCTTTTTTTCATTTGTATAATTTATTAACAATTTTTTCTTTAACAACTTTTTGATTTTTTTTAAGACAAGGTTTAACACTAATATACCTTATATACCATAAATGAAGTTAATTTTACTCTCTTACATATTAGTTATATGGGCATTTCCTCATGTTGTTCACTTCATTTGGAACTATTTTCTCTGGAAACACTTGAGCCTTAGCTTGACAAAGGATGTCTAAGTCATGTAGCCAAAACTATCTATGGGGATGCATATATAAGGGGTTGCAACGTATTCTAAAAAATAAATATGAATAGTTTCATTACTTTAGTTATCTTATTCATTTTCTCTTTCATGCCATTATATGCAATAATGTGATTGATACCGATCTAGATATAGATTCAATTTATCTGTGCACTAACTTAGCTCCTTGCAGATTGACCCATAGTAAGCGAATGTGCATATCTCAAAGGGAGTATTTTCTTGACACTATTGAATCCACATTTCAAAGAATTTTACCTTGAAAATAGTAGGGTGGTTATATGATAACCCTAATGAGAGAAGGCTTCAATTTTTGGCCAAGAGAGAGTGTAGATAGATGGATTATAATCTAATATTAAAGTTGGGGATAGTTATGAAGGAGAGACAAAGAGGAATGAAGTGGGAGGGAGAGAAATATGAAGAGGAGAGAGGAGAGGGGGGAGGGGGGAGGGTGATAAAGAGAAAGGAAGTGGGAGGGAGAGAAATAGGAAGGTGAGAGAAGGGAGGTGAGAGATGAAGAGATGGAATACTAAATATTAGTGATATCTATAGACAGACAGACAGACAGATAGACAGACAGACAGACAGACAGATAGATAGATAGATAGATAGATAGATAGATAGATAGATAGATAGATAGATAGATAGATAGATAGATAGATAGATATATAGATAGATAGATAGATAGACAGATAGATAGATAGACAGACAGATAGATAGATAGACAGACAGAGAGACAGATAGATAGAGAGACAAATAGAGAGATAGATAGATAAACAGATAGGCAGATAGATAGATGGGTAGAGAGACATATAGACAGACAGACAGACAGATAGATAGATAGATAGATAGATAGATAGATAGATCAAAGAGAAATATAGAAAATGAGATATAGGCAAAGGGAGGTGGCAAGTAAATAAAAGGATAAGATAAGATAGAAATAGCGAGGTAGAAAGAAGGAGTGTTTATGTGTGTGAGTTAGAGAGAGACAAATGGATATAAAAATAGAGAGGGATAGAGATCTATAAATATAACACAATATCATAATTTGATATATATTTTACTATCGGTATAACTATTTCTGTGCTCAATGATGCAAGTGCTAGTAAGTATTAAATTGGATTGAGTGAAGCAATAAAAATTTACATGAAAACTGGAAGGATGAATATGGGCAATGATCAAAGAATACTTAAGATGCATTTATCAAATATATAGTGGGAAAGGTCCTAAAAGGTATTCATGCCAAATTTGGAAGAACAAACAAGCACCATGCATTGTTTGACATAATCTCTACAAACATATATCATCTTATGGAATGTTGTTTTAGAGATTTGAGATGGTCTTATTTATTTGGAAAGAAATTAATCCAAGACGGTGTCTTTACAAAAATGCAAAGGACAAAATCACATATCAATAAGTTGCTATGCAAAAGATGAAAGAGCTAATGCCTAAGGTGGGAAAAAAGAATGCAACTAAAAAAACACAGATAGGAGGAGAGTTTAGAATGGCATCAACTCTTGTAAAGAAATTGATCCCACTAGCAGATAGTCACATAAATTGTTAGATATTTCTAATGTATATAGAGGTGTTTGAGACATTTAATATGTTTAATCACTACGTTACTAAATGGGTACCCATATTGTTGTCATCTATGTTTTGTTACTAATGTCAACATATGTTTATGTGAGGAGATTAGGATGGTTACCACAATGTATAGACACTTTACAAATCTTTAAGATGTTACAAAGATAGAGGAGAATTCAGGAAGATGTTGTGATCTTATATCCAAGATCGCATCATGTAATGTTTCATATTTGATGAGTTACAGATTGTTTAGTGAAGACTGATCACTGGACTGTGACAATGAGAAATTCCAGAGCTAGTCTCTGTGTTTCTGGTATATCTCCCAAATGATATGGATTCAAGCTATGCGAGCTTGAGGGATGATAAACAAGGTACTGAAGGATGTTCACTGGTCAAAATTCTTGGTGATGTCATCTGTGGCATGGGTTCTAGAGAAGACTTATTTGGAAGCTGACTTGGGAAATGTAGCATGTGTTATGCTTGGCGAACATAAATTAAGGATGTTGGTCCTTAAATATTATAATGTAATCATTGTATATTATTTTAGATACCGTGTATATCTTAGAAATGGTTTATGTAATTATTTGTAATTAGGAAAGGATTATGAGCCGACCTGATCATGAGAATTGTAATAAGGTATAAATGAAAGGTCTTTTCTTTGGAAAAGATATGGATAGGAAAACATGATATAAAGAGGTTGTGGAAGCTGCAAGCTTGTGTCTATTTTATGTAGAGCAAAGGAGTCCTGTTGGACTTCATTGAAACTGATCAAGCAAAGACAGTTTCTGCCAAAGAATTCAAAAGATTATGTATTTCTTCATATACACTTGTGTTTCGAATAGTGAGTTCTAAAGTTGGATTTAACCTCCTTTGGGCAGTGAGCCTTGGGTAGTGAGCCCTCCCTTTCTTCTTGACTCCTAACAGGGTATGTCCTCTAATAAGTACTATGTACTGTAATGTTTCAATAAGCTCATAACAGGGCTATATCTTCTAACAAAGATAACTATACTTCCAATACATGATTTGTGGGTGTTAATTCCCATCGGGGTTTTTACATTTAACTGGGTTTCCCCGACACAAAAATATTATGTTATTGTGTTGGGATCTATTGTGTTCATTGGATCTGATATTATTGTTGCTTAATTTTTAAAGTTTAATATTATTAGATACAATTGATTCACCCCCCTCTTATTTATATTGTGGACTGTTATTCCTTAAAATTGGTATCAAAGAAACAAGTCCTTAGAGAGAAATCTTAAAAGCTTGAGGTGATCTTGGAGATGGCGTTCTATAGGAAGGATAGTCCAAAATTTGATCCTAAGAACTTTGACAGTTGGAAAAACAAGATCTGAACTCACCTTTTTTATTTAGGAATTGACTATTGGTTGAGTACAAGGAACAAGGTAGATATAAAGTCTAAAGATGAGTTAACAACAACTACTGATCAAAAGAAGATATGTTCACTTAACATGACTGCAAGAGAAGTACTGATCAACGCACTCTCTGAAGGAGAGTTTACAAAAGTTAAAGACTTGGATTCGACATTCTTGATTTGGGAAAGATTATAAGCACTCTATGAGGGAGACAAGTATACCAAACAAGAGAAGTTACAAAATTGGAAGACAAAGATGGAGAAGCTACAAATGAATGAGGATAAAAGCACTAGGGATTATGTTCAAAGGGTTACAAAAGTTGTAGTTGGAATTATAAACTGTGGAGGAACTTATGATGAAGATGAAGTTATTGGAGATATCCTTAGATCATTGACACCTGCTTACAAATTCAAGGCTATATCTATTCAAGAAACTATACCTTTGACTCCAAACTTTAACAAAGAGATGTTGATTGAAAAGCTAACTACTTTTGAAGCTACAAAACTAGGAGAATCTGTACCTAACATTGAATTTTCAATTAAGGTATCTACACACAAGAAAATGTCTACACTTCCAAGCACCAATAGTGAAGATCTAAAAGAAGAGCTTGGTGAGTATGCTAAGGAATGGGAACAGATAATGGCAAAAGAAAGAGAGATGGATGAAGTTGTTGCACTGGTTGCTAGAAGAGAAAAGAGAGGTAAGGGCAAATTTGAAGGAAAGTTACCCTTGAAATTTTTTTCATGCAATAAGGTAGGTCATTTTGCATCTAGATGAACTACAAGAGTTCCTAAGTACAAACCTAATTTTTCCAAGATTAAAAGGGACAAAGAATGTTATTATGCTAGTGAAGGCATTTCTGATGATGATGATTTAGATTATGAAGAGATCAAATTTGTTTCTATTAGAGATGAACCAGTGCATGAGGAAAAATATTTAGTATCTCATGTTGACAAGAAAACTAAATGGATAATTGATAGTAGTTGTTCACATCATATGACTAGAGATAAAAATAAGTTTGTCAAATTAGTAAAGTATGATGGTGGTATTGTGAGGTTTGGAGACAATCTTCCTAAATGTATCATAGGAGTAGGATCTATTACTCTAAATGGAAAGACTAATATAGATAATGTACTACTTGTTAAAGTATTAAAACATAACCTGTTGAGTGTTGGACAGTTAATGGATAAAGAGTTTCAATTAAGTTTTGTTTTTGATTAAGTAAAACAGGTTTTATAGGGTGCCTGAAACCCAGAACATAGTAATAAATGAGAAAAATAAGAACAAGACTAAGCTAAAGTTTTAGCAAACCAAAGGATAGGCCACCAGCATAATTTTTAGTGGCGAATATTTTCCTTTTGGTGAATTCTAGGGAATACGTTTCATGGAATTGGTGAATCACGCAGCTATAGGCTAGCCCATATTCGCCCAATCTTGACATGGTAACTGCTAAATTTTCATTGGAATCGCCAATCAGATTTTCCATTTGATGTTGTTGACCATCATATTCACCTATAACTAATCTAACATGGTTCTTTTAATGGTCTCTTATTCACCAATGATATTAATTATGAATTGCATATAAAATTTAAAATAGCCAAATGGTTTATATTGTTATCTTAACCATGACCTATTTCGACACCCATTAAGTAATTATTTTATTGGTCCATGATGTATTTCACCAACCTGTTAATTATTGGTCCACCATGTCTTTTTAATTTTTCACCAAAAATAGCATTGATCAGGTCAGCACTTGGCTCATTTTCGCCAAAGCCTGGGAATTTTTTTATTAAAAAAATTAGAAATTTGGAATTTGGAATCATGGATTGATATAAATTCAAATCAAATTTAGAAAACTTAAAAGTAGTCTTATCATGCGTCATTACAAATTTTTGGAGCCAGAGGACCAGATCTACAAATAACAATCTTGCAACAGGAAATAGAGGATTCATCATTTTAGAGAGTCAGAATTCAGAGGAAGCAGGACAAAGGTAAATAATTATTTGTTCACATTTCATAGTATTGCTATTAATTTTAATTCCTAGAGGCTAGAATCCTAGTGACTAGTGAGAGGTCAATGGGTGAAGATGTCAAACAAGGGTGACTATCTTGAGATTGAGTATCCTCAGGCCACTACTATTGAAGGGATTTAGATATTAGGGGAGGTTGAGACTCACACTGCTCACCGTGCTCAGAGCAATGAAGAGATTGGAGAGGTAGACAAGGGTAAGACTCCTCAGGGCAGTGAAGGGCCTGGGTGGCCATCAAAATGCCCAAAACTTAAAGATACTACCATAAAGGCTTTCTTTGGAGTTAGCAATGTTTCTTCTCCATCAACATCTGCGTTTGCAAGTGCAAAATCCATTCATAGTAGCTCACCAATACCGATACCACAAGCTGGGGTTGTCATTGAGTTAAATGAAAATCAAAATGCATCAAATGAGGATAATAATGGTGGCATGAGAGAAGATGTTATAAGGGATACGCAGAACCAGTTGGAAGAAAATGCTAGCAATGAAGATAATAATGATGTTGGTAGGAAGAAAAGAAAAAGGGAAGTAAAAATGGGGTGGGAGTGGGAAATGGCAAGAAATTTTAAGGTTGATTGGGTAGAAAAGTACTGGTTCATTGAACTAGTCTTAAGCAATTATCAACAACCAATAGAATGTAGGTGTAAGATTTGTACCTGGAAACTTAAAAGAGACAAGAAGTTGCAGCTAAAGCTTGACACTATAGAAAAACATATTGGTAAGGTTTATGAAAAATAGACCATAGACAGACAAGAAATATCAGTAGTGAGATGGAAATCAAAGGAAGAATGTCTTCATGTTAAGTATGACATAGAATATGAAGAGCATAACAAGAGAATGGTAGTAATTGCTAGTAGTGAAAATCCAATCAAGGCTGGGTTTAAACATGCAGCCAATGAAGCAAACTTGGCAAAGACCGTTCAGATGAGTGTTGTTTTTCATATTATGTCTAGAGGGCATCCTATGAGAGACTTCTCAAAATATGGTAATTTATTATCTTTTTTGAAGTTCCTCACTATCCTATGTCACATTGGTCAACAAACATTGGATGGGAAATGGAAAACTATCTTTTTGAGGTGGAAAAGAAAAATTTACAGGAGAAAGTAAAATAGTCCAGATTCATTTCATTATCCATAGATGAAGTTACTACAGTAGATAACACTGCTTGGGTCTATATGCATGTGTATACAGTAAAATAACATGTCCGTCAAGCTCATCTACTCTACGTTCATAAAATGAGGGGCGATTCAACAATAGAAAACTTATATTTTGAAGTGAAGAATGCTTTGAATGAAGTTGTTGGTATGGATGATTTGAAAATTGGAAAGAAGTTAGTGTGTGTTGGAGTTGATGGAGCTATAGTAATGCAAGGCCAAAGGAATGGTCTTTGTGCAAGATTACAAACTAGTATTGCACCTTACATGCTTGGCATACATTGCATGGCCCATCAAATGAATTTAGCATATAAAATTGTAAGCGATTTTCCTACAATGTCAAAAGTTGAAGATCTAGTTCGTAACATATACTCTTACTTCTGCAGAAGTCCTAAATGTTTTGAAAAATTTAAGATTTTCTCAGACGGAGTAACACCAGGAAACAAGCTTCTCAAGGATGTTGAGACCAGATGGATCTCTTTGCATGGACCAGTAGAAAGAGTTCTAACAG
Organism: Chamaecyparis obtusa; assembly: GCA_027943335.1. NCBI lineage: Eukaryota > Viridiplantae > Streptophyta > Pinopsida > Cupressales > Cupressaceae > Chamaecyparis > Chamaecyparis obtusa. Next base: position 1,727,945 of record BSBK01005486.1, read on the forward strand.
AATATCAATCCTTGATTGGAGTAATATATGAGCAACGACTCATAGTAGACAAAGCTCCTAATTTTTTACATAAGTTAAGTGATATAGAGACTCTATTAAATTTAGCCATTCTTCTCCCCATGCTAGATTTAATGAACAAACTTGTTAAGAAAGCCCAAGACAGGACTATGTATATCCATGAGTACTCAGATTTACGTAAAATGACATGCATTGCCCTGGATAATTTATACTCAGATATGATAACACTTCAAAGCCCAAATTTTTTTATGTGGCAAATAATTTTAGATTTGAATCATGCTGAGAATTTTTTACAATTCAATGCAAAAAATGATTTATGTGTGTTTGTGAAAGGATATGAAATACCAATGCACCAATCTAAGACGGGGAAGCAAGGTAGACTACTTCCAGTTAAAAGGGCTGATTTTGACAAGTTTATTAAATTTGTTAGTGAGAATTTGAAGTCAATTTCTTACCAACTTTCAAGTCAGACTCGTGAAAGATTCCCTTGAGAAGAAATTCTTGAAGCCATGGGTTGTGTGTTTCCTCATTTTTGGAAAAATGTCAGAGATAGACAAGTTGATGCTCATATGTTTCATAAAAAAATTGATGAATTGATCAAAGAGTTTTCAAAACATGCAGATTGTAATGGACAACCAATTGATGGAATTATAGATTCAGCTAATCTTAAAACATAATGTAGACAATTTGCATCATGTATGAAATTGCAGATAAAAAACTTGGAGAATCCATTTGAACCTGGTGCAATAACCAGGCTTTGGAAAAGGATAGAGTAGAGTGAAGTATTGTGTGATTCAATATCAGGATATTTTAAACTTGATGATTTATGTCAAAAAATGCTATTGGGGTCGGTGGAAGATGAAAGAGTTTTCAATGCATTGAGTTTTTTGAAATTAGAGATCAGAAACAAACTAGACAAAAATTTGGAAACTTGCTTGAGGTTGTTTGTAACTTAGTACAATGTCAAAGACTTTCCTTATGATAGGGCTTTGGCAATATGGAATTCCCTACGTGAAAGACAAGGGCTTTTGAAAACTAGTTCAAAACATGGTGGTTCTGAGACAAACGATGGATCTTGGTCCCAAACTCAGAATGAAGATGAATAATTTTTTTATTTTGAATACCCAACTCAGAATGAATAAGAACCTCATGCTAGTAGTAGTAGTCAATTTCAGGAGCTGGATTCCATGTGGGATGTAGAAGAGGCAGATTGCTCATTGACATTGAGTGAAGAGTGAAGTTATTTAGAATTAGCATTCGGTTAATAAGTATTTATAATTTTATACACTCAACACTGTATACTTATTAGTTATTATTGTACTTGTTAGATAAATTGATACTTCATACTGGACTTGATTCTGAATATTTATTATTGACAATTTGACTCATATTCAGTTACAAGTAATAAGTATTGTTCATGATTATTGTTATTTGAATTTTGATTTTTGTAATGTAGAATGTTCAAGAAATTTTTAATTTGAAATTTTGAATTCATATAATTCTCTGATTCTTCATTCACATATAACCTTGTGAAGTCCCACACAAAGCCTTTCATAACCTCTCAATTATTTAATCTTGTAACTGATTAACCTTTCCATAGTTACGCCTTTCTGCCAAATGCTTCATCGTAGCTTCGTAACCGCCAACACTAACAGCCAACAAACCCTCGCGAAGCTCTGTAAACCAACTATTCCTAACAAAGTGTCAAATATTAATCTTTCCATTGACACATGTCACAGTCCATTCCTTCATGCTTTCCACATGGCATTTGGCAACTAACTCTCACTTTTAACTAACTGTCTCTTTATTTCTGAAGTTACGCACACCGTTAGTTGGGAGTCCCTCAGAAGTTTGAAACCCATTATCATCCTAACCACTTAACCGTTGAGAAGTTACGAAACAACCCAGTGTTACTTCAAAACATTTTCGGTGGTCTATTAGTAATGCGCAACCACAATGCTTAAAGGTTGTTTTAAGTGACTTGAAAAAGTAATGACAAAATAGAACCAATCTGAGCCTTTCTAGGGTTTATTGGATTTTTATAGCATATCTCAACCTAGCACTTAGGGTTTTAACATTTTAATTATTATAAGGCCTGTTAGTACTCAAAATTGTAGATGATCAAAACTCAATCAGAAAACACAACTGCAAAATTGATGGGAACTCAAATTTCAGCCCCACTATCTACCTTGTAGAAAGATATGCCTAAAATGCCTTGCAAATTTAAACATACAGAGAAATTAAAAGAACATACATGAAGACAATAAGAAATATACATGGAAATCTTGTATATTCTATTGATAAACTTTCAATGTCAATACATTCAGAGAAAATGGATTCCTGAGAATCAAAAGACTAAATCTATCAAATCCTATGACAATAAGTATTTCACCACCTTTTGGTGTGAGAAAGAAACAACTATATATAGAGAGACCAGTGACCACCTTGGGATCCTTGAGAAAAGGATCCTTGCTGGAATTCATTCATCATCCAAGTCATCCAGGTCATCTGTTGCAGGCCTACTCACCTTAAACTTTGTCATGTTGTCCCATGTAGTAACATGATCTTCTATTGGCCATCGGAATTACTGAATGCTCTGTAATTGCTTCTTTTGTCTCTCCCATCTTGCATGAACAATTTTCTTTACATCTATGATGAACTTCTTGATGTCTATTTCTACCCTAATAGCTTCATCCAAAACTGTGTTAAAATGATCTAAATCAACATCATTTTTATCTTTAAGAAAGACCTCTTTCTTAGGTAGTAAGAGATCAAAATCTAACCTCCATGTATCCAAGTTCTTTATTTCTCCCTCCTCTATTCTAATTTTACAAATGAACCTATTGAAATCAGGTCCAAACATTGCCATCTTTGCTTCCACCTGATTTTCCTTGCCCTTGAAGAAAGAGGAAACAACACCAATCTTTGCAATTTTAGTTCCCACTTGCAATACTATATATGGGATGTCATTCCTTAGGGATTGTACTGTTGCTAGTCTCTCAAACAATGACTCCCTTGTGGACCAAGTTGTATGATAGGTACTCAAAATAGAAACAAAATTGTTTACTTCACCTTGTAAACTAGGCAATTTATTATATGTAGTATAAATTGCCTCTGCCTTATCCTTCAAAATTTCTATCCTATGCTACAAGATTTTCAACAAGGACTACACTATACTCTCAGTCTTTTCCTTGTTCATCCTTTCTTCTATAGTAGAAGATTCTTCCTTAGTAATACCTTGAACTTATGGTAATGCCTATTGTGGTGGTGTAGGGGCTACTATGGCCATGTTGAAAAATTGCAACTGCAAGTCCTCTACACATTTTTCTAGTTCCTTTTCCTTCATTATCAAAATCTCTCTATCTTTTACCAATGCACTGCAATCATTAAACAATTTTTTATTTCTCTCTGACAATTTTTTGGTCTTATCCTCATTTAATCTGGAAAAATGGGACAATACTTGTGAAATCTCAAGATCTCCAATGTTGTGGATTGACCAAATCATCTTGTCACCATCCATCTTCTCCTAGATGTTCAACAAGGAAGGCTTCTGATCTTTTGGATATAGGCTCCACATAGCCAATGCCTTGTTTTTAGGGCTATACCTAAACCCTCTTATCACATCCCCTACCTAGGTTTCTGAAGTCGGATATATATCATCTTGTTTCCTGATTTGGTCAATAATGAAAGCTGAAGCCAAATCCCACCTAAGTACAAGCAGTATGTTGCTGGCCTTTACTAATTGTCTAGCTTCTTCTGGGGTAATTATCTCTGACTCTGGATCATAATCCTTCAAAATTTGTAGGGCCTCCTCTGGTATCTGGCCATTTTCCTTGATTTGTATAGTGGAGGCCACCTGTTGTTTCTTGCACCATAAAAGGAAGTCCTTGAATTCATTTGACTTAATAAAATTGTCATCCTTCAAGAAGGCATCCTGCTCCAACATCCTCTCATCTTTACCTAAAAAGAAAGGTAACTCAACTACTTCTGTCACTACTTTTTGTTTTCTTTTTTCCTCTCTAATCCTTTGCCTAAGTTGATGATCATGGTCTCTATTTCTTGGAAATAAAGCTTTCACATTGTCTCCCTTCTTTTCTCTAACCCTAGCTTGCGAAGATTCTCCTATTTGCAATTTATATTTCTTCTGAGGAGGCACACTGGTGTCTTGAGAACTAGGAAGCTCTATCAAGTCCATTATTACATTTTCCTCTCCTTGTTGAGCAATAAGAGATCCTTGTTCCATAGCAGGAGGGATGTAGATTGGGTAACCTCCATCACTCTCTTCATAATCAGACTCTGAATGCTTCTCTTTTTCTCTATCCTTATCATCAATTTGGTCTTCAATAGAGTTGACCAATGTTTGGTAATTATCCATCATCATATCCAATCTCTACAAATAAGGTACAGTAGGATAGAAGCCTCCAAAGGGAATCCCCTTTGTCTTCAAATGCTTCTCAAATTTCATCAATTCATTGAATTGGTATGCTCTTTTCTCTATCACATCTTCAACAATGTTCTTGATCAGATCTTCTTCAGGATACTCCTCATGTCTCGTGTTTATAGGAATGGTAGGAGTGTAGTATTTTCTATCCATTACCATGAAACCCTCTGTATCAACATATCTAGGTGATGCAGCATTCAATTTGAATTGGCCCAACCAATCATTTAACTTGGAAAATGCATTCTTCCCAATTGTGAAGTTGCATACATAAAAGTGTCTGGGGGTAAATGTACCCTTTCTAAGGGAGGCTAGATGCTCTTTATCAGTTAACATTAGTTTCCAAATAATCTCTAGGAAGGAAACCCTTGGTGGAACAAAGAATGGTAGTATATGGGGTGGTTGGGGGCATCCATAAACTCTTATTATGGTGTATGTCCTTTCATAGTAAAAGTCTCCCCAGTTGTGTCCTATAGGCCATTTGTCAACAAATTGACAAGGTCTCATCAATTTTAAAGCCTTTACTGGCAGCTTGCAAAGATCTAACCCTAGGTTGAGTATGATAAGCCGCACCATCCAATTTCGAAAAGCATAAAAATCACAATTAGGGCAAGTAGGGCTCCAAGCTCCTATCCAAAACTGTACTAGATCGGGTTGACCCTTCCACATCATTTGAGGATGTAGGTTATCTAGATTCGTAATGTTGTAATTGTAGAACAGAATGAGGTGCATTAAGAATGATTAATGCAAAAACTTAGGGGAATCTTCTCTATTTCTTATTGCCTCCAATCCCTTGTGCATTTTATCAATGGAATACCCAATGTAGTCATATCCTTTGTTGGTATGCATGTGTTGAGAGTCCAATACCATCATCAAAAGGTCAAATGTAATCCTCTCTTCCCCACCATCTACTCCAAGCACTCTACACAAACCATAAGCAATATACTTCACATAGAAGACTAAGTCTTTGTAGAAGGGGTTGACCCAGGCATTGGTGCAATGTAGTTTCTATTACCTCAGTGAACATGGCTCTGGATTTCTTTTGTCACAAGTACAATTTTTTGAATATACCTATTGGCCTGGGCTTGTAGGTTAATTTATGTGGCCATGGGGATATTGATACCAAAATCCTTCATGAAAGAGCTCCTATCTAATGTAACTAGGGCTAAGCCATCATGCTTTCTTATCATTCTAGACAAGGGGTCATAGCAACTTGCCAATGCAATCATCAAATCAACATCTAAGAAAACATCTAGGACTATCAACTTGGCTAATCCTGATGTCCAAGGGTTTGACATAGGAACTGGACTCTCAGCATTTTTATAGAAATATTTAAACAAATGCATTCCAAAAACTTCAGGTGTCCTAGCATCTCTTAAATAGCTCAAATTATCAATGAAACATTTGTCACTAACCTTTTTATTTTGTGATGATCTTGGTAGCAAGGTGAGAAACTCATCTAAGTAACTTTCTTTTGCCTTCTCCTTAGAACCCTTGATGGTAGAAGCCCCACTGGTCGATGGTTGACTCATTCTGACTACAAGTGTGAATTCTTCTAAAAACTCTAAAGCTATATATCCTCTTACTACAAAAAGCTCAAAAACCCTTGTACTTTCAGCTTTAGCTCTCCGGAATACTTATATTTCTGCTGGAGAATTGAATGCAATTTTCCCTTTTGAGATTTCAAATTCTGTAAATCATGTCACTTCCACCATTACCTAGCATGCCTTGGACTTTAATTCACTAGCTGTGGGATAAGACAATGACAGGTAATCAAATTCTATTTTTGGTGACCTAGCAACTACCATGCCAACCATAATCACTGAAAGATTTGGCACTTTTTCATATTATTCAGAGATCAAGTGACTAAAGGGAAATATTTAATTGTTATATTATGAAATAACTTCCAGAGACCTGGCGACTATAGTCAGAAATCACAGTCATTGAATGTTTTAGCCTTTGATAATTCTATCTCACGATCTGGTGACTGTATAAAATTGTATTTCCATTCCAAGATCTAGCGACTATAGTCTTTCACAAGTCACGTTTCATTATTTTCCTATTATGAGACTTAGCGACTATAAAGCAAAATTGCAAATCTCTTGATTGCCAGAACTTTTTGACTTTTCAAACTTCTTATGGAGATTACCCGACTTTACCAATCTGGAGACCTAGTGACTAAAAGAGAAGTCTCTTTATCACTAGATGTTTGTTCAGTTTCTTATTTTTTCATTTGATTACATGATAGCCATAGGATCTTAATTTGATAGCAATCACTGAGTCTTAGCATCTTTTGGATTACATCACTATTATCTAGCGATTGAGAGACAACCGTTAGATCTATATTTATACGGAACAATATCAACGGTAGTCATGTAATCTCTACATTTTCATTCTGATTTTGACTTCCTCTAGAGATCTAGAGACTGAGAATATTTGGAGACTTGATGACTACAAACATCGACTGAGTCTCATGATAAAAGGGAATATTCTCTAGACTTATAGATATTGCACGACAAAGCACATTTTCTGAATCACCGAATTAAAAGGAATATGTTCAATGCGTTCTGATACCAGGTGACTAAGCGGTAATATAAAGTGCACATGCTTAAAGGATCACTTAAGTTATTTGGAAAAGTAATAGAAAATTAGAACCCGGTCAATCTTTTGTAGGTATTTGGATTTTCACAAGCATTTAACAAGGATTAACAATGCAGTCGCTAGTTCGCTAAAAGACTTAGTGACATGAAAATTATTGCACGATTCAGTGAACACTAAGGAAAAGAATGACCATGTGCAGAATCTTAAAACATAAGTGGCCAAAAAGTAATGGTGAAACATAAAAACCAAGGCACACTTAGGAAAAACTTTAGAATTACTTCCTTCCATGGGCAAAAAGACACAAGGCAAGGGTTTATCAAACACAAACATGACTAATTTTGAGGAAATTTAAACCCTAGACTAGACAAAAACAATTGCAAGGACAAAAATCAAGGATCTAAAGCAAAAATCTCAAAAAACCTAAAAATATACCCAATAGTGAGGACTGAGGAAAATTGCAGGAAATTTTCAAAGCAATTGTGAAAACTGAAAAATTGAAAATACTAGCAACATGGTCAAAGCTTCCTAATATCTTAGAAATTGTCATTTGTTAATTTATTATAATTTATTTGTCATAGTTCATAGTTCATACTCATTACTCATTAGTCAATTTATTATTTGTCAATTTCCTAATTTCCTAATACTAAGCATTTACTTAATTATAATTTAGATTATTGACTTGAACCAATGAGCCAATTTACAAAATTACACAAGCACAGTGACAGAAAAATTGAAAATTACAAAATATATACTAAAACTTCCTTGAAATTTATACATCAATGTCAATGATCAATGATTAGAAAATAAAAACTAACATTGGCATTTGGAAAATTAAAAAAATTTGGAAACAATTATTAGAGTCACAGCTGGCAGCCTGGATTCTTCAGAATCAGTCTTCATTTGCACCAAAGGTGTATCCATAGCAGGTGAACCACAAACATAAGATACCCTATTCGAATTAACTTACCTTCCTCTATTGGCTCTTCATCTATTATCTAATACCAGAACTATCTCAACTACTTCCATCAATGATCATCCATGTCAATGTGGAAAGATGAAGGCTTGAATCTCTCCAATGTTTTCCCACACCACAATATCCCTCTTTGATGGCCAAGTTACCTCTCTAACTATCTCCAAGTCTTCAAGGCATTTGTTCCACTTGGCATCTATTATAGCTCGAGATTCAGCAACAAACTCATTCATGTCAATCTCTTGCTTGTACAATTCATCCACAACTTCATAAAAAGTTGAAATGTCAACATCACCAACAAAATAAGAAGCCACCTTGCTGCATTCCACAATTTGGTTGAAAGAGTCAACCCACTCATGCCAATCCTTCAAGTGTCCCTCTTTGTCCACAATAGTAGGGATATATCCTTCAGACTCTTTAGCAAAAACCTTAAGCTTTTCCTGAACGTTTTGTAACTTGCCAATGAAAAATGCATTCAAATCCATTACTAATAACACCATTTCCTTAACATCAATTATTTTATCAGGTAACTCCATTTTTTTCCCATTAGTAAAACTAACCTATCAAAGAATTGCAAGTATGGGCCCCAAGTATTAAATAATGGGGTTAGTACAGACAAGGCATTAGAACATTGATATTTTGTCCCCTACAAAGAAATGAAAGTACTATGAACAATTTGAGACTTCCCTTTTAAAATATTTACTCTGTGCAATAGCACCTTCTTCAAAGTCTCCTTTTTAGCAATTCCAGTATCAGTGAGCTCAAGCTAATCAATGTCCATTATTATCTTTTCTATTGCAAGCTCTGAAGATAAGCCTCCCTCTTGCTCAATTTGGACCCCTACATCACTAACCTCTGTAACTACCCTGGACTAATTTTTTAGAGTATTTATTTCATCTTTTAGCTCGTTCATAGTCTTTTCCAAGAAAAAATTATTCTTCAGTTCCTCTTCAAACTTTTTTCTACTTGCCACATAATCTCTGAATGTCCTGGCAAGCCTATTCTCCAAGTTCTCAATCACTGCTTTATTCATGGACGATGCATGATCTAGGAGATTTTCTATCTCTGATCCTATAGTGTCCTGCAACCTCCATATTAATTTGCTACCCTGTGTTGTGTCTTGGATGTCAACCAATTTGGGCTTTCTAGATTCTGGGGCCACACACCATACTGTTAGTGTCTCAGTGTCCATATTGAATCCAAAACCCCTCTGTATTCCATCAAGGCCAAAATCTTCATAAGCTAACACTTTATCTTGCCTCTTGATTTGGTCAATTAGGAATGAGGACTCCAAGTCCCATCCAGGGATCAGCAACATGCCACTTCTCTTTACAAGATCTCTTGCCTCCTCCACAGTTAATGTTTCACTGTTGGGATCATAGGACTGTAATTTTTCAATCATTTTAATAGCTTTTTCCTATGATTCCCCTGGTTTTAGAGATAGTTTTGATTCATTATGCTTAACTCTAAAGAGAAAACTTTTAAACTCATTAGACTTAATGAATTCATCATCATCTATAAACTCTTTAGCTGGATGACCCTGTCATCCAATCTAGCTGCAGCCAGTTCTAACTCATCTAGGGCCTTTTCTCCCTCATCTTCCATTGATGTCAAAAAATGTTGTCGTAAGTTAGCAAAGTAATGGCTATTACCTGGTAGGATTTGTAGTGCCTTTTGCCTTGCCTTTTCTGGTATATTCATCAACTTTTGTTTCTTTGATGGCCCCTGCTCAAATGTGGATGGCTCAGCTTGTTTTGTTTCTACCATAAACACTACATCAGGTTCAACTTCCTCAGGGTTTATTCTACCTCCTCCTTCTCCTCAGGGATGTTTGTAAATTTAGATATAATATCTTTGTAATTCTCTATACACTTGTTATTTTTCTAGATGTATTGGAGATCAGGAAAGAAACCGGGGAAGGTAGGGTCTGCCTTTTTCAATTGTTCCTCTACCCTTACAATATTATTCCATTTAAAGGTTCTCTCTTCACATATATCTTTACTAAAAACATTTCTAATAACATCCTCCTCTGCCATAGGCTGATTTATAGCCAAATTGTTATTCCTCATTTCTCTCAATGTCACTCTAACAAAGTCTTCAGGGTCATACATCCTTGCTTTACCAGAGGGAAATTTGAATTGTCTCAGGAATTCATGGATTTGGTCCACAACATCTTTACCTATAGAGAAATCCCCTATTTGGAACCTCCTTTCCAGAAAGGTTCCCTTATGTCTTTTAGGGCCTAAGTGCTCTCTATCCATCATGATAAGCTGCCACATGAATTCTACTATTGCCAATCTTTCTGGGAAAAATTTTTGCATTATGTGTGGAGGTTGAGGGTAAGCATACACTTTTATAATAGTAAAACTATCAAAAAAATATATATCACCCCAATTGTGCTTAATGTCATTGTCAATTTTACATGCTAAGGGTCTAAGAAATTGTCTAACAAGTAAAGGAAATCTATCCCTCACAATACCTAACATGTTCATTACTAGATCCACAAAATCACTATAAAAAGAAATGGAATTAGATAAATGGTAAGTTCTATGCCATAACCTAGTCCACAGCTGAACCAGAATAGTTCCTCCTGCATTCTCGGTCTCATCGATGAAGTCTGGGTTGATGTAGCCAATATTTCTATAGAGGATTAGGTGCATCAACATGGAGTAGTGATTTAACTTGAAGCTTTTCAAATCAGTCTTCACATTCATCAACTTAGTGTGCATTTCATTGATTATGTACCCCACATAATCAAACTCCTTGTTGGTGCATAGGTCTTGAACATCTGTAGCCATGACAAAAATTTCAAGAGTCACTATCAAACATCCATCTAGTCCAATAACTTTGTGTAGACCATAGATGGTATTCTAGAAATAGATATGAAAAAGCTCAATATCAAATGAATCTGTAACCTTCTTCGATAACAACCCTACCTCTTTCTTTTCTCTATGAATATGCCTCCTCATAACCTTTCCATGCTAGTAAATTTTCTATCTATTAAACAAGGCCTCCTCTATTGCTAGGTCAATATCCATGCTCATAGGTCCCTGAAGGTCAAAAGCTTGAGTAAAAGTCACTCTATCTAACATGCAGAGTATAGACTTGTCATGCTTGTGGAAAGCTTGTGTCACTAGATTGTATTCTTGAATTAGTGCTTTCATGAGGTCTACATCCAAAAATACCTCAGGTACTATCAACTTTCCCAAGTTCTTGTCCCATGGGTTTGAACAAGGAGGGCCTCTAATTCTATTGTTATAGAAAAACATGAAGAGCTCATACCCAATTGTGTTTGGGCAGTCAGCATCCCTGCAGAATGCATAAGGGTCCCTCCATTCATAAGCATTAGCTAATTGCAAATTTGAGGATCCAGGCAACAGTTTCATCCATTCTTCAATGTATATGTTTGGCCTCTTTGTTCTTGAATGCACAATGACAGTCTTTTCCAGTACAACAACATCAGGAGATCCTTGTTCTGCCATTCTTCTAAGTATACTAGTAACTCAAATCTAAGTAGTTAGCTCCTTTTCTATCTAGACTCTGCACTTAAAGCCAAAGGTTTCAACTCTCTGGTTGGCTACTCTGGAAATTATGGATGCTTTGTGAAGACAGTGAAGTGTGAAATGTATTTAATAACTAACAAGTAATAAGCAACTCACAAGTACAACCAGGCTACCAGCCACTAGGCCACCTACTCTATTAAAAATTAAAATCTCATCAAGCACACATGTATTAAATTAGTAATTACTAATTACCTTTTTTAGAAAAGTGTCACTGTCAACTATCACTTCCAACAATAGCATAGATTCGGTGGTGATCCAAGAGAAAATAATTAGCGTGTTGGTGAAGTGGATGCTAATGGTACATCAAACCCTAGGTTCCTATCTCAACTTTGCTAAATTGCTACTTGCAAATCAGGGGCCTTGGCCCTTGGCCATTTCAATTTGAAATCTGAAAACTTTGAGACTTGCAAAGTCACACAACACCTTTCGAATCTTCAGGACTATTAAACTGACCAAAAAAATGAAACCTTGAATGTTACGACATAGCCTGGCATGCCACATGACACTTGTACTTTGCACTTTCCATGTGGCATGCAACTCACTCTTCATCTCTCACTTTTCAACACCTTATGAAGTTACGCATGAAGTTAGTCAGGACTTTGAATCCCCTAACGATCGTAATAAATTAACCATTGAGAAGTTACGTAACAGCCAGCCATAACTGTCGAACCACTAACGATCATAATAAATTAACCATTGAGAAGTTACGTAACAGCCAAGCGTAACTAAGGAACCCCTAACCATCATAGTAAATTAAACATTGATAAGTTACGTAACAGCTAGGCATAACTGCAAAACCCCTAACCATCATAATAAATTAACCATTGAGAAGTTACGTAACAGCCAGGTGTAACTATGGAACCCCTAACCATCATATTAAATTAAACATTGAGAAGTTACATAACAGAGAGGTGTAACTGCAGAACCCCTAACCATCATAATAAATTAACTGCTAAGAAGTTACGAAACAAACAGGCATAACTTTGGAATAGATCACCATCATATTAAATTAAACGTTGAGAAGTTACGAAACAACTAGGTGTAACTTCGGAGCTTGGAGTGGGTTCCAATTTATTTAGTATTCTGATTTAGTAATTACAGTTTACATATTTTTAAATTTTTAAATAATAAAACTATTGTTCAATACTTCAATTTCATGATTCACATAAGTACTGTATTAGAATTTAGTGTATTGACTATTGAAATTTAAAGTATTAGTAAATGACGCATATTACGTAAAACTAAAAATAGTAACACTATTTGAAAAAGAGTCCTATCACCTATGTTTCATTTGTCTACAGTATTACAAATTTACAGACTACAGTATTACTATGAAATTGAAAAATTGGTATACAATATGTTATATACAATATACATAATACTGGTAAGTGGTAACTTAAACTGAATCACTGATTCACAATTTCACTGAACGGTTGTGGTTTCCCCAGAAGGAGAAGTGACAAGCTTCCAACCATTTCCAAAACCAAAATGAAAAGTACATTCGATTATTTTGAATTCATATTTACAAGTAAGTTAGTAACAAAAATTTTCATAAGATCCACAAAAAAGAAAGATTAGTCGATGCGTAGACTAGCAAATAATGGGATCATCTGATTCATCTCCTCCTGGAATGCCTCCTGGTCAAAGCCATGATCGACAAAAATGGCACTCATCTCCACCTTGTCATGTTCTAGTTCAAGTTCGAACATGTCACTCTAATAACTAGCACAACTAGTAGCATGATCCCATGCTGCAAACATTAGATGACTAAGGACATCCTATTGAATCTCCTCCTCCATATCCAAATTTGGTTGGATAACAGGTTCTGGGTTCTCATTTGATGATCCCTCAACTACTGGAAGACCCATTCTATGAAAGCGCCTAGAAAATACAAATAATCACCAACTTATCATCCAAATTTAGAAATTTAGAAAGCGCCCATGCTTTTCAATTCCACTACTGATGAGTATATAAAGAAAATAAATCACCAACTTGCCAGCCACAATAAATTTTGAAGGAATGTTTCACATAAGGTGGCTTGCCTGGGAAAAGGAAATTAATAAATACCGGTAAAGAAAAATTGTAGATATTGTAATATTGTATGATTATCCTGTGTAACTTGGCTTCGAAGTCGAAAAGAAGAATAATGAATGTTTATGAATCACAGCTCATATCCCATAAAATTATCTTTTTTAATGTCTAATCAAAATCCTGGCCTGGATTATGTACCACTCAAGTTACGCAAACTACCAGCATTGCCTCGAAACCACCATATCCTAGCTGTGATTTTAAATTTTGAACTGACAACTTCGCAGCCGCATTAAATTATGAAGCAATGTTTCACGTAATGTAACTTGGCTCTGAAAAGAAAGATAATGAATGTTTACGATTCATAGCTGAAGCTTGAGATCTTGTACAAATTAGCCTTTTTTAACATCTAATCTCATTCATTGTACTTCAGTGTTCAATGTCGCTGTGTCTTTGCGGCTAAGTTACGCAGACTGCCAACATGGCCTCGAAACCCCATGTCTTACCTGCGATCATAACTTTTGAAGTCATGCACACTGTCACCCTGTCCTTTGCGTATCTATGTGGCCTTCAACTGCAAACTGCCAGCATAACCATTGAAGTTACGCACATCGTCAACCTTACCATTACGTGTCTTTGTAACTGTCAACATTGACCCTCCTTTTAGCTTGCTGAAACTATGCACACTGTAAACTTGAACTTTGCGTATCTTCATGGCCTACAACTCTAAACCGCCAACATAGTCCTATTACTATGTTTTGAATATTCACCAATTTATATTTTTTATAATATATATACTATTTTATATTCGCTAATTTTTATTTTTATAATATAAATATTGTTTTATATTTGCCAATTTATATTTTTATAATATAAATATTGTTTTATATTTGCTAATTTAGATTTTTTATAATATAAATATTGTTTTATATTCGCCAATTTATATTTTTTTATAATATAAATATTGTTTTATATTCGCCAATATATATTTTGGTAGTTATGAAACAAAAACACAATTCGCCAAGATAGTTTCACATAGTTTCAGGGAGCATCAATGATTCACCAAAATTTTCCAAATAGTTTTAGGGAGCATCAATGATTCGCCATTTGAGATTTATTTTTTTGTTTGAAAATTAAAAAAAATTTGCCAATAATTTTTTTTTCTTTCTAACTTTCGCCACTTTTTTACACCTTTTCTGAAGGGGGGGTTTCTTAAAGATTACCTTGAAAGCCACAGAAAGGCCAGAAAAAAAATAGCCACAAAAAAGGAAAGCCTGAAAAGGGCAAAAAAGGAAAGCACTAGAAGACATGTTAAACCAGATTCATGATCATGACAGCAACATTGCTTTCAAGATCCTTCATCAATTCTTCTACCTCTTTTACATTTTGGGTGTCCTGGGAGCCATGGGATCCTTCCTTCTCCTTGTTTTGCTTTGTTGTGGCTCTGGTTCTTTTACCTGGGCCCTCGCTTGGCTTCTTCTTCCCTTCGTCTATGGTCCTATTAACCTTCCTGCTTTCCATATTTTCTTCCATTTTGTTGATTAGCAACTTCATGTGGTCATTAGACACTTTAATAATGTTTAGGTTTTGTTCAGCAATACCCTTAAGGGTTTCCTCCAGGCTGATCATTTTTTATTCCAGGTGTTGAACCCTTACCTCCAAGCTTTTCTTTCTTTCAAAGGTCTTGCTTTCCTTGTCATGAGTACCCTGAATTTTATCTTTGAGGTCTTCAATTTCATGGTAGAACCATTTGAAGGACCTGTACTAATCCAACATACTATTCTTAGTGTTGTTGAGGAAGTCCACGTCTGTTTCCCTGGCTTTATCACTAAGGACCACCAGAGCTGGATCAATCAGCTCCTCCTTGTGGATATTTCCTTCTATATCTTCTAGAATTTTAGGGAAAATAGCCTCTCTTATGATACCCATTTTAACTGTGTTGATGTTAAAGCTCCTCCTAACCTTTTTCCCTTTTCCGGTATCTTGACAATGATCATCCTCTCTGGATTTATCTTTAGAAGTCTCAAGCCTTATAGGAGACTGGGTGGAAGGGTTGCCCTATTCAAATTTGGGGTCCTCGAAAACAAGGTCTTGATTATCATTTATGGTTCCTGGTGAAGGTTGAGGAGGAGGGGAGTTGTCTTCACTGATATTCAAGTCAACAGAGAGGTGACCCAAGAAATCCCTCAAGGTATTGGGGTTATCCCCTTTGTCCTGATCTGGTATGACATCCTTATTTTGGTTACCCTCCTCTTCATCTATATCCATGTCTTTCTCATTTTTTATGTACTCATCATCCAAATTTATCTCCTTTATGTCCTACATTTTTGGGGGGTTTTCAATTTTCACCGCACTCAGAGGTCTCTTCTTAGAAGGGGATCCCTTTTTTGATATTTTCTGCACTTCTTCCTCACTATCCATAGAGAGATTTCCCTCAGAGTTGCCTGAAGGGATCTAATTTGACTTTGAATCTTTGCTTATAGCTTTTTTTTCCTCAATTTCCTTGCCCAAAATTTGGGCTTTGAAGTATTCATAGAGAAAAAGTAACAAGCCTTCATGCACAGCCGGGTTAGCAATGTTTTTCTCTCTAAAACCATTAATATTCTCATTTATAGAGGAGTAGAGATAAAATAGAATAGAAATCTTTTTTTCTGTGCCTAAAGTGATTCAACAAGACAAAATGGTAGGTGTGAATTCTATCAAACCTAGTATCCAGGGTGATGTAAGAAATGAGTGCCTTGAGAACAAATTGCCACTTCATCTTCAAGCTCATAGGCTAGAAGTAACTGCCCGTCTTGGCGATAGTATTCTTCTCATGCTCGTCTCTAGCAAACTCATTGACAACATTGTCTAAAAAAATTTGGTCTCTATAGAATTTTTTCCTGACAATGGGAATGCTAGTGACCTTTGAAATCACCACCTCGATGACCGTTAAGGACTTTCCCTCTATTTCCACTATCCCTTTGTTGTAGCTCTTGACAAAGATATTGGTGATTTCCTTTCTGTTACCATGGAATCTTTCAATGAAGGAGGTGATTTCCCCTTTCTGAAGGGAAATCCAAACTTTTGTTCTTTTCTTCCACTTCTTGCAATCATTCTCTGACTCCCTTTTGTGTCTCTCCCCTACCATGGCTATAGTCTGGGCACTGGTCTCTCTCTGGTTCAATGAAGCCTTAGTGCTCTCCATCTTTCTAGAAACCTTAACTTTTAGCTTTCTGGAGATATGCCTTTGGAAATTATTGTAGTTATTTGGAAAGGAAACCCAGAAAGCATGTGGAGGTGACGCATAGTGATTGATCTTTATGTCCCTCCACAACTTGTCATTAGTGAATTTACTCCTCCAAAAAACCCCTTTGTTGTCATTATTAACTTTAATAATAAAAAAGGTACTTTAGAGATTGTACAGATCAAGAAAATCCTTCACATCACTAGAGAGATCTTTGGCATGGATCCAAATCATGTTAGCTTCTTTGCTGGCATCCTAAATAGCAGTCCAGTCAGTGATCCAGGTGGCATACCTAGACACTTGAAGAAAGTGGCCCATGACAAGTCAAAGACTGTTGGTCCTTTTTAATAAGGCATTGACTTCAAGCCACACAAAAACCCCTATTTTAGGGGCCTGTAAGGAAACTCAGGTGCGGAAACAGCTTCCTACACTAATCTCTAAGGGAAAGTATTGTGTAAATTCTTTTAAATCCTTACAATTTCAGATTCGTTAACTACTTTAACAAAGATATTGCAACCATATACCATGCATACAGAAAATAGAGAATGACACAATGATTTACCCTGAGGAAACCTTTTGGGAAAAACCCCAGCACTCCAAAACCTGCATAGTGTATTAATCAAAAACTATTACAGTTTACAATACACTTGCAATGCAAGTCTTTCAAAAGATTTTCCAACTCTTGAAGACAAATCGCGGCAGCATAAAATGTTTCAACAATACACTAACTTCTCATCTCTTCGCAACCCTAAAAATGCTTATATCATGCGCTTCCCTTTTTAGGGCAACTTCCAAAGATAGTCGTATTAGGGTTTTACCATTCTCTGAGAAAATAGGAACCCGAAAAAAAAATTCAGGGTGATGCCCCGAACCCCATGATTGGGGAAGAGTGTATAGTACTCAATTTTATCAGTTGCCACATGTCTTCACCTATCATTGAATCTTCTAGACATAGCTCTTATGTGTTATAGGAATCTATCATAACCGTTTCAGCCATGATCTCCTTACATACAATTCAAGTTGTCGACACATCAAGTGGAGTGGCACATCAACATGCCAACTAGACATGTACACTCACACTTAATTACATTATTTACAAGAAATACATTTTACAAAATAAATAATAAGAATAGGAATTATCCAAGGTTGAGACACCTTATTCCTAATAGGGCCTTGGTAAACTGGAGAATCACCCAAACACCTGCAGGGCCAAAACTACCTCTATTGTTCTTTTGGAGTACATCTGTAGCCCAAAATTATTTGTAGATAACTACAGTATAGATTTTAGAAGAGTTCCTCGAGTAGATTCCCTCTAACTTTTCCTTGTGCATAATGGTAACTTTTTCAATTAAGTTTTTTTAATGGTAAATGTTTTATCAAAAACAAGGTAGGTAAGTTGATTGCAACTGGTACTAAATCCAGAGGCAGTGTATTTGAATTAAATACATCTAGAGCCTCTTGTTTTATTATGAAGGTAGATGAGAATTGGTTATGGCATAGGATATTTTGTCATGTTAATTTTGATAACATTGTAAAGGCAAGTATGACTAATATTGTAAGAGATCTACCGAAGATTGTGAAACTATCTAACACTATATGCAGAGAATGTGTTATGGGAAACATACTAGAAGCAGTTACAAAAGAAAAGCATATATATCAAGAGAGAAGTTGGAACTGGTACACACAGACCTATGTGGAGCTACAAGGACAACATCATACCATGGTGAAAGGTATTTCATACTTTTTTTTATGACTTCTCTAGAATGATGTAGGTTACTTATTTGAAGGAAAAATCAAAAGCATTTGATAAATTCAAGTTATTCAAAGAAAAAGTAGAGTATGAATTAGGTTTAAAGATTAAGTGTCTAATGTCAGATAGAGGTGGAGAGTTCACTTCGGACTTATTCAATTCATACTGCAAAGAGCATGGAATAAAGAGACAGACATCTACTCCTAGGACTCCACAACAGAATGGGATAGCAGAGTGAAGGAACATGACTATACTTGATGCTGCTGGGACAATGTTGCTTGAAGGAAATGTATCTCATGTACATTGGAGAGAGGCTATTGGAACAACAATGTATACATTGAACAAAATTCAAATCAGAGAAGGTACAAGTAAAACTCCTTATAAATTATGATTTGATCATACTCCTACTGTAAAGTACTTCAGAATATTTGGTAGTAAGTGTTATATCAAGAGAGATGATGAAATAGGAAAGTTTGATGCTAGAAGTGATGAAGTAATTTTTCTTGGTTACTCTACCAAGAGCAAGGCCTACAAATGTTTCAATCTGAGATTAAGAAAGATGATTGAAAGTAACAATGTGAGGATAGATGAAAAGTTTCAGATACAAGAAAGAATGTATGACAGTAATCAAATTGCAAAGATTAAAGAAGCTACTGCTACTACAGAAGAAGAAGAACTTGTTGAGACAAAATGTGAAAAATGGACTTGTGGTGTTGACACAAGTGAGGCATATGTATATACCCGTTGCATTTTTTATTATTGTTGCATTAATAAATAAAGTGGAATACTTCTACTTTGTTCAATTCTCTATTTCATCTTGAATTTCTTTTGATATTTTATTCATTTTTCAAAACTACATGATAGGCAAAGAAATAGAAATGGATAGTTCTAAGACTACACAGATGATGATATTGTGAGACTACACATATGTTGATATTAAAAATATTTGAAATAGCTTATGGATTCAATTGTGTAGATATTTTTTTCTTCAATATTTCTGATCACACTCTGTGATCCTTCATAGGGATGAAAGAGAGAAAAAGGATTGAAAGAAAAGTCCATCATTTTTCTCTCTTTCATCATGTGAGGCCTCACCCTGAGCCTGTCATAGCCATTCAGTTTCTGCATTTGAGATATACCTATTTGATGTTATATTTTGATGCTTTGTGGATTACTGACACTTTATATTATGGTTTTATCACCTTAGAGGTTAGATGCTCATTTAGTTATGTTATTTTGATAAAACTGTGATACCTAATTGGAACCTTTATGTGTGATTAAGTAGATTTTATGAATGATTATAATGTCATGATGATATTTAATTGCAATTGAATTATATATGCAATGATTATGTTATAAGCTTAATTTAGTGATGAATTATGTATTTCATAATAAGTTGTATGTAGGTTATAGATGAATGATTATGCCATGTGAATTATGATATTTCAGATGAATTATCTTGATTATTAAGGTTATGAATTTACATGTATTTATTTCCTTGGACTATTGATGTTGGACTTTAGTGTGCAGGGAATTAGACCATGATAAATTCGGGGAACCAAAGCATAGAATTTTGTGTAAATCAGTTCGAGCCAAGGTTGCTTCTAGTGAGAGGAAAAAACCTCGTTGTATCATATTTTATTTGTGAAAGTAATGTGCATGAATGTATTTAATTTATATATTTAATTGTTAATGTAATTTATGTTAAGTATGCCCAAGTAGATATGTCACATGGCTTGTGATGTGTCATTTTTGTTTGTGTCACTTGACACTTGTGTGTGTACTTGTGGCCATGACATGCCCACTTGGGGATTAGATGCCCATCAACCTAGGATAGTACCCTTGAGGATCCCCATGAGAATCCTTTGGTTAGGGAGCTTGAGGTGGAGTCATTTCATAAATTTCGAATTTGAGCTTTACATGGGTTTTGGGGGGGCTTAAAAGGTGTCTACGGGTGTGTTTAAGCCATTTTTAGTAAGCCCACTTGATATACCTATGGGTAAGGGGCATTTTTAACCATAGGATAACCCATAGTTGACCAAAAAACCTCTCCAAAAGTTGGATTTTTAAAATGGCCGAAAATCCACTTTTGAAGCAAGGTCTTGGTTAGAGTTACATCCAATTAAGATGCAAGTCTTTTAGTCCACGTTTTTGGCCAACCTTTAGAAATCCATATTTGGAAACTATGTAAGAAACTTGGGAAGACCATCCAATGAGAATGAGATCCTATCCCTAGGAGATTGTGTGGAGGCCTTTTTAGAGGGGACTCTTCTTTTGGAAGAGTTTGACACCCACTCTCTAGATTTGGAGACTTTTCTAGTTTGGAGAAGGAAGACTTAGGAAAAAAGGAGGCTCTTCATCAACTTTCTTCCATAAGCTTGGATCTAGGTTGGTGGCATTCTTCATTATACTTGTGATATTTTCATGTGGAAAGAGTTCTCAAGAATATTGTCATTCTTGCATGGAGAAAATAGTTATTGTGTTATTATGTGCTTATAATTGGTGATTCTTGTTATTGTGTGTTAGTAGTTGTTTATGTGAAATCATAAGCTTATTGTAGTACATGTTTTCTTGTATTGTAAATGTGAAGTTTGAGCTCTTGAAGATTTCTTGTGGTGTTGTATGGTTTTGTTAAGGGATTTTTTTCAAGGCCACACTCATCCTTGGAAGGGAAGAGTATCCTTGGGTGTGAAGGGAATTTGGGACAACCATGGGTGTAGAGTCTCTCCTTGGTATGGAGAAGGAAGAAACATGGATGTATGGGCTCCATGTAGCAATTTCTTTTTATATTTTGGGGTCATAAGGGATTGTATGGTTTGAGGCCTTGGGGGTCATAAGGATATTTTTTGGGTTGGGATTTTGTGGCAAAATGTGTGTTGAGAAAGCTAAGAGAAGGCTTGTCTTTTATTTCTATGAAATGTGCTTTCTCCCCTCGGGTTTTAGTTCCACCTTCACCATAATTTTTTTGTCATTTGGAGACTCTTTGTTTCAGCCTTGGATGGGAGTTAAATGTGCTAAATGTGTTATTGTGTTTGGTTTGCTTGTATGTAACTTTGCCTATGTAATGGTTCCCCAATGGTTCCCTAAGCTCGGGGGTGGCTTCTTAGAAGCCTAGGATGGGAGGTGAGCTTCCCATGGTCTTTCCATAATTTTATTTGTAGGATTATTGAGGCTATGTTCATGTGAAAAAAGGCTCTTGGAGAGGACTTCTTTGATGTCATATTGAAGCAATAGCATTGTGTGGATTGAAATCTTGTTACCACTCCAAAACTTGTATATTTGTAACTTTGTATTAAATTCCTTTTGAGTCTTGAAAGGGAGAATTATCTCTCCTTGTAATAGTTCATCTTGTTCAATATTGTGTTGTTGGAACTTGAAATGAGAATCTTCTCATGTTGGTAATGTATTGAACTTTTGTTTTTCTTTCCATATCAAGTTGTAGGAAGGTAATGATCTTGTTATTGTATAATGGACTCAATGGTGTAATGAGAATGTGTTCCTTTCATCCCAATGCAAAGATCTTTTTGGATTAGCGTTGTAAGGTGAAGAGTATTCTCTCAATGATAATTATAATGGCATTCATATTAAAAAAAAAAACTATGAAGAGAAAGAGAGACTTCAATCTTTTATAGTTTCATTGTATTGATTTCACATGTATGATAATGTTTAAAGTTATGAAAAGAATTGTATATATAGTAAGAAAACTCTCCTTCTCTTTCATTGCAAGTTTATTTTATAACTTGAAATTAGTATCTTGGTAGAGAGATAGTATACTCTAAGAAAATTGAAAACTTAGTTTTGTAAATTGTTAATCCTTGATCTTTTAGACATATCTATGAATATTAGAGTGTTAGAATTAAATCAATAAATAAATCTAACTCTATTACCAATAGAGAAAAGAAACAACAAGTAATAAAATCTAAAGTAAAGTAAATTGAGAGAGTAGAAAGAATAAACAAACAAAGAGAAGAAATGAACAAGCAAGTGCAAACAAAAAACAAAGAAAATTGTCAAATAGAGACCTACAGGTCTCTGGAAAATGTATGGGAAAATTTCCCATACATTTTCCAATACCACAGTGAATAAATTAACATTTTCTTTGGCCTAGTGGAAGCCAAGTCATTTTGGGGGACCCACCTAGGTGGTCACCCCAAAAGGGCACTCAAATGCCCTTTAAAAAAATATATATATTTAATCACCTTCAACAACAAAACAAAAAATATATAATAAGACCCCACCTATCAAATCGCAAGTTGCCTTAAAAAGGGCCTTTAAAAAATATATATATATTTTTCTGCATCAAAGTAAAAGATACATAATTAAAATAAATTTACAAAAAAAAAAGCTTATGCACAAAAAATAAACTTTTAAAAAATATATTAGAAAAAAAAAATTTCAAAAAAAAATATCAAAAAAAAAAGTTATTTGGGGGGGCCATGGGCCCCACTCCCCAATCCCCCATGCCACGGGCGGCAGACCTGCCGTAGTAGGCCCTGCCGCACATGGCAAGTCTGCTATAGTAGTCCCTGTCATGCCGTGTGAGGACCACTCTGCAGCGGTGGCCCGCACGGCAGTCCCCCTCGGGGGACTTAAAAGAGAGGACGTGGGGAAGGGGGGGTAAAAACCCCTACTTAATAAAATTTGTTTTAATTTTTTTTATCATTTCATTTTTTAATTATTTTATTTAACAACTATATTAATAATTAATATTATATTAATAATTAATATTATATTAATAATTAATATTATATTAATTAATGTATACTATTTATTAATATTATATTAATTAATGTATATTATTTATTAATATATTATTAATTAATATATATATTAATTAATTAATATAACTAATAACTATATTAATAATTAATATAATATTAATTAATATATATTATTTATTAATATATTATTAATTAATATATATATATATATATATTAATTAATTAATATATTTATTTATTTTTTGAAAAAAAATACATAATTAATATAATATTAATTAATGGATATTATTAATTAATATATATTAATTAATTTAAAAAATTTCACATATCAATATTTTATTTTATTTTTATATATAATTAATGCTACTGCTAATAATATGTTATTTTTATTTAATAATCAAAATATTTATCAATTGATTAATAAGTTTTGTTACTAATTAACTGATATATTTGTTAATATATATTAATTAACTAATATATTTTTAATTAATATTTTGGGTTAGTCTAAGATAACCAGATAACCCTTCAATTTAGTTGAATAAAAATACGAGAATCCATTTTTGGATTACTAGTAAATTTACTAATATTTATTTTTTTGCCTAATTCATTTAGGTAGTCAATTAAGGGTAATGTATTTAGTATTCTTAATTAGGAATGTATTCTTATTCTGAGTAGCTGGCACTTTTAATTTAAGCAGTCTAGATTATCTAGTAATCTTGGACATGAAATTTAAATTATTTTATTAGAAATTATCACTTGACATAGTAAAATAAATTAACTAATGTATTAAAATGATCCTCCTTAACATTATACCACTCTCATTTAAGATTATCACACTAGGACTTATAGTGACCCAATGTTAGTTCGAGTCCTCTGTGAACCTAATGAACAACACCGAATGTAAATTTAGTTCCATACATTCTAACTCATTCAAGAACTTTGGTGGCCAGTAGAGTTAAAGATTCTAACCCATTTATTAATGCACTTGCGACATAGAGAACGAATATTAAATTGGTATAAGTCTTAGACCTAACAGTTAATCTAAACTTAAACTTATAACCCTTTTTTAAAAAAATTCAGTGTGTTTTTGCGTGTAAATTTATGGGCATGACACATCCTGATGATGGATCACAGAGTGTGATCTGAGATGTTGATGCAAAAAATATGTACACAATTGAATGCAATGAACTATCTGATAAAAAAATGAGCTATCTGATGATTATTTATTGTTCATGTTTGTAAATGGTCAATATTTTTAATGGTACTCCTTGGTGTATTCCATTTAAAAATAAACAAGTTTTAGTCTATCTATCATGTTTAGTTTGTATATCACTAGTATATTTGAGTCCTTTTTATGATGGCTATATGTCACCATTCTGACACCAAACCGTTGACCAAGCAATACTAACCAGTGTTGCAATTGTGGTGTCAATAGCACCGATGGCTAGGATGACTATCGTAATTGCGATGAGATGCACCGTCGCAATATGCAGGGTAAAAGGGTCTGGTAACATGGTCAGAGATGGTCAAAATGTCCTCAGGACTTATTATTATTGTTGCAATTACAATATCCATGTGATGGGAATGTTGTATAAGCAATGGTTTCCCATTGGATAGTTCCGACAGATAGCCGTTGTCTCGAGTGCTAAGTTGTCAGTCAAAATTTGATTTTCATCGTAATTACGATGACACACATTGTCACAATGTGCAGGGTAAAAGGGCATGTGAACCTGGTCAGAGAGATGGTCGAAATGTCATTGGGACTTATTATTCATGTCGTAATTACGACGGTCATGCGACAGAAATTTCAAGTGACGGATGTCTGTCGAAGAGTTCCAACAGATAGTCATCGTGTCTAGTGCTCTGTTGTTGGTCATTCTTTGATGACCGTCATAATTGTGACGGTGTGCTTTATTTTTTTAATATATATATATATATATATATATACACACACACACATATATATATATATATACATATACATATATACATATATATATATACATATATATATATATATATACACATATATATATACATATATATATATATATATATACATATATATATATATGTATATATATATATATACATATATATATATATGTATATATATATATATATGTATATATATATATATATGTATATATATATATATATGTATATATATATATATATGTATATATATATATATGTATATATATATATATATGTATATATATATATATATGTATATATATATATATGTGTGTGTGTGTGTGTGTGTGTGTGTGTATATATATAATGTATGGATTGAGACCTTAAAATTTTGAGATTCTCTTTGTTTCGAGAATAGTTTAATATTCTCTACTTAACAAGCTAACAACGTGAAGGTGGAAGCTCATCTAGCCCCTCCTAGGAGCATCTTATGACCCCTTATGACACTTTAAGAACTCTAAGATGTATTCTTAGGGATCATAAAGGGTCATAAGGGGTCATGGGACACAACAGCTAAGAAACGTATAAATGTAGGCATCGTGCATGGTCATAATTCTTGAGATACAACATAATTGAGTGTATACCCAGATGATGTAATGCAACCACTAGTCCTCCAGTTCTAAGTTGACACTGAAGGGTCCAAAAACCAATCATGATAGGGTGCCAAAGCCATCCTTATCTATGGTTTTTGGATCCTATACTATCAACTTAGAACCAGAGGAGTAGTACTATTTACATTACATTTTCTGGGTATACCACTCAATTATCTTGTAGCTCCAAAGAATTATGACCATGATGCCTACATTTATGTGTCTCAATTGTTGTGAGATTAAAAGTCTTCTAAGGAACATGTCGTGTCTATGTGGAACTACGTAGGATCATCACAAAAGGGGGTTTTGGATCAGAACACTCCCTTTCACTTAATAATTATGAAGCCATCAATGGTATACTAATTGTTTAGGATTGTAAGTTTCCATTGATGGATTCAAATTACCAATTAGATTACAAGGAAATGTAAACCAAGATTCATATAGAAAAAGGTGTTTCTTTTGGAAAATGGTTGATGGTGATTGATGAAGAAGATTTGAAAATGATGATTGATCCAATTAAGATTAGTGAAACATTTTCAAATCTTCTTCATAATCATCAACATGGCCAAGTTTGCAAAACTAATTCTACATACACTGAATTATGCATACTCCTTATTTTGTTCTAGGTTGATATTGTCAGACATGGTCTTTCTTGAATGGAATGACTCGTTACTTGTACATTGACTAGAATTTTGGTGGAAGAAGGATGATTTTTTTGCAACCTGTAGATACAGACACTGAATTAACAATCATTTTCTCAACTCTAATTTTCTCACCACAAAAGGACATTTATCATAGCCATAGAAATGTGAATATTTTTAAATTGAATACACCAAGGAGTACCATCAGAAATATTGACCATTTACAAGATCATGAATAGTAAACCTAAATCAAATAGCTCATTTTTTTATCAGCATGTTTAGTCTCTGTGTATATGAAAAATGAATGAAATATCAAGCTAAAATAAAACAATGAACAAAAATCCAAATTCAAGGCCTAATTTATCAAGAGAAACAAACAATGGAGAACCCCACAATTGAAAACATGAAACCTAATAAAAAACACTACAAAACTTGATTGGGACAATGGAATTTACAAACTAAGGAAAGGTGAGAGGATCAATCAAATAATAAAAAAAAGAAATATGCTTTGTCAACAATGTTCAAAATCCTTTCACCAAGCACAGACATAGGAAATCAAAAAAGAAATAAGAAAAATCATTCGAACTATAGAAAAATCATTAAGACTATAGAAAATCAAGTTCTGGAAATGGACAGTTATGATGCTTTTCCATTACAAAAATCAAGCATTCATCATTTGGTATATGAAAAGGTGAAAAACATACAGATTTACCATAAAATTTTGGGAACTAGACCCAACGGCAAATGGACTTGTGATGATTTGTTGGCAAGTTGGCTATACTGATGTATATGACTTAATATAGTGTTTTCATTATGGAAACAAAGTCATATAGTAGTTTGGAGTCAACGCACTTGATGAGAAGATCATAAATCAGTTAAGTGTTGAGGCCTGGACAGTGTACAGAGTTCCTAAAGTTCAAAGCATCAACGCATGTGCATACGACCAGGTTATGATGTGTGCCCTGGAAGTTAAGTTGGTTGGACTATATTCATGCTTAGTCTATGACCGCATAATCTGATATGCAAGTATGAGAAAGATACAGACAGTTGAAGTTACACAACCAGTGTGTGCCAATAAAGAATAGAGTAAGCAGCGGATTGTTATCATTTTGGGTTTCGGTTATATTCTAATAATGTAAAGGCTATGCACCTATTGTATTTAGGTTGTTAAAATATATATAGGTTTGTTTGTAAACATGCTTGAGCCAATTGATTTGGAAGCATTGTATGTAATAGGTTTAAGGGCCGACCTAGTTGTTTATTTTGTATGCACATATAAATAAGAGATGTGCCTATTGTAATCAGTATGGAAGTTGATATAGAGTTGTGATAAGCAGAGAAGAAGTGTGCAAAGAGTCTATATGATATATTATAGCTTTGCAAGAGGTCAAAGCATCAGTGCATCAAAGGAACTGATCTAACAAGTAGTGTCACAGTGACAGTTCATCCAGTAAATATAGTGTGTATCTGAGATCAGAAGGTTTTTGCCTTCACCACTTGAGCGGTCATCTCTAGGACAATGCGTCCACTCCCCTAACATGGACTATTGTAAAGGACTCCTAATAGGGTCTGACCCTTAACAAGGTCTACTATACTTAATGCATTGTAAAGCAACTCCTAATAGGGTTTAGGATCTTCTAACAAGGATCATAAAACACTAATACAAAATATTAGTGGGTGTCAATTCCCACTGGGGTTTTTACCTATTTGGGTTTCCCCGTAACCATATTGGTGTTATGTGTTGATTTCATATTTCATGTTTATGTGGATATTCATTTTAGTACTTAAGCATTTAAGTTCAGTTTAAATATTAAGTAAAAAGATAAAATACAGTGAACACTAATTCACCCCCCTCTCAGTGTTCACATTCCTAACAATTGGTATCAAAGCTCTGGTCCTCAGAAAAGAAGTTTAACCACTTGAGGAGATCATGGAAAAAGAAGAAATGAAACATCTGAAAACAAATCTGGAAGTTGCTCTTGAAGACCTGGACAAATCTGAAAGGGAAACTGAAGAACTAAAAGAAAAACTCAGTAATGCTCAATTAGTCATCAAAAGGCTAAGAAAGGATTTGAAACAATGCTCTACCAGTGATCTAGGGACAATGGTCAAGAAGCTAAATGAAGAAAATGCATCTTTAAAAGATCAACTTGAAGAATTTGATGATAAGCTGATTAACAATCAGGAAGTCTATGAAGAATAGGTCAAAGAGAACCTTCAACTTAATAAAGAGTTAAGGAAAGCAAACATGGAAATCTTGGAGCTAAGAAACAACAAAGAAAACTTGGAATCTAAATTGAAAGAAGCAAAAAATCATATTGATAAACTTCACACCAGCTCTGATTTGATAGAATCTCAGTTGTATGCAAGAAGAGCTAAAGGAGATACGAGCTGCATTGGATACAATAAAGCACAAAATCATATTGATAACATGTGAGCAAGAATGAAAGTACCAGAAGACACCTCAAACACTAAGGAGACTAGAAGTCAAACTAAGGATCATATTGAACCATCTAAGAATGAGAGAAAACCAGTAGACCGTACTTGTTATGCATGTAACAAGCATGGACACATAGCAAGGAATTGTACAAAGGTAAAACCCTTTAATGGTTACTATTATTCATGCAATAAATTTGATCATAGAGGTATGAATTGCAAGACAAGTCAAAAGAATGGGACTCAGTATAATCAGAGAAATCAGAATCAGTCAAATGAAAGAAGTTCTCAGAATGTTACATGTCAAATATGTAACTATAATGGCCACTCAGCTAAACATTGTAAAATGGTGACCCATGTTAATGCGTTGAGGAATATAAGGCCTCCAGTCATTTGTCACTCTTGTAACAAAGCTGGACATATCTCAAAATTTTGCAAATCAAGGACACAAGGTCAAGAAAGCCCCAAAAAGCTCGAAGAACCAGTTTTGGATCTCGAAGGAGAAGTTAATTTTGTGAAAGCTTTAGAGGATGCGAGCATGATTGGTCAGAAGCAAAGGACAAGGTTGATGAGTATGTATTGGATGCCTCCTGTAATATCCCCCTCTAGTAATGAAATATAAAATATTTGTTATTAATAAAATAATCAAGATTAGTAAATATCAACTATATATAATAAAAACTCTATTATATTAGACAATAATATTAATCTATGATTATTGTAGATAATAATAATATATTGTTAAAATATTATTAATAACTAACATGTTAATATTATGATTAAATAATATTAAAATATTAATAAATAAATATAATAATATATTTGAAATGATGATATAATATAGTATATTATTAATATAGCAATTATAAATTATGAATAAATAAATAATAATACAATATTATTGATAAATATTAATAATTATTATTATTATTATAATAAATAGTAATTATAAATGATAACATACGACTTTGGGAATAAGAGAAAGTTCCTGGCAAAGAACGTTAACTACCATTGACAGCGATATGTAAAATTGTCAGCAACTTATGTGAATAAGGGACATTACAAATTATTCTGGTATTGGTTGAATATCTAAAGAGATGCTCCTTAAATAACAATTTAGAAGCAATGTTTCTATAAGAGAAACAATCATGAATTGAAGCAAATAGAAAGTTTCTAAAACTTATAAAATCACGTAAATAACAATATTACTTTAATAGAAACAAATCAGGTTAATATATTTCTGCATATAGGATGACATTCCAAACATGTGCCCCAAGCATATTAACAAAGAATAAGCTTCAAATTTAGGAGCCAGTTATGAATTAGAACCTCACAGAAGGCCAAAGGAAATATTAAACATTAATTGATGATATGGACCAATACCAAATAATTAATCACATACGCTGAGTTGGCATCTATTAACATTATATGGAAAGGAGAAATTAATAAACAATACATGAGAGGGTGCGATTAGATTTAAGTTCGATGAATCATGTCGTGATTACAAACAGTAACCATTGACAGCGACTTACACATACACTCTAATAACAAAACAATTATGAAAGGGCACGATCTCTGACAAGAGGAGTATATATAGAATAGAATACGGATAAGGAGAAAGGAATAAAAAAAGAGAATATAAAAACAAAGAAAAGAGGAACAAACGGAGGGAAAAAAGGATAAATACAATTAAAAGAACAGATACGATCTGTAGCATACAGTCGGCAGGGACTAAGGTATAAAATCAAATGTTTATTCATATATATATATATATATATATGTGTGTGTGTGTGTGTGTGTGTGTGTGTGTGTGTGTGTGTTTATTTATGTTTGTATTTAAATTTTAGAATATACTTATATATAAATATATATATATATGTATATATATTTATATATATGTATGGCTATCTATGTTTACTTTTAAACTTCAAGATATTAGTATTCTTTTATAGATTGCAAATAATTGTATTATAATTAATGTAAGGAATTATTTACAATTATATTAATGATGTGAACTTAAATGATTATACATGTTTATTGTGGATGATATGAGCCATAAAAAGAATGAATAAAGTATTCATTAAAAGATGGATCTCATATCTGGAGGGGGCTAGGAGAAATTATGATAATTTTCTAGTCTCGAGATTCAATATCTCAACAATGGATGATACAGAAGGATCCCCGTATCTGGTGGGGGCTAGAGGAAATTAAGACATTTCCCTAGTCTCGAGATTATTATCTCATGTAGGTAGTATATATACTGAAGACCAGTCATATGCATATGCGTAAGCTTGGAATGCAATAAGCTGCTTCCAAGACATTTTTATGGGCAGTGCTCTAGGGATGACGTGTCGATAGCCTGATTGCTTAGAGGGAGAAAATGTCTCTCAAGCCGGGAATTCTATGAAGCCCAACCTAGAGGCAGCCTTAAGGATCAAATTCCCCCCTTACTAACTTAGAGTAGAGTATGAGTCATATATATTTGGTGTGTTATCATGTACTGACGTCAGTTTTGTAGGAAATTATAGAAGGAGAATAAGAAGAGACATTACCCTCTACATCTAGATGAATGACCCTCAGGGTCATAGGGGGAGCTAATTTAGCTCTAGACCCCTACGTGGCTGGTATACTCACTCTCAGAGTATGCACCTTTGGACTTAATCTTTTGGAGACTAAGGGAACCTTCGTGCAAGAGTGCACTAGCTAACTATTTGCAGAATGAAAGATATAAATTTCCAAGTGACAGCCCGATTTACACAAAAAGCATTAATGGAAAAAATTCTACTTTAAAGTACACATAAGTAACAAGATCTCTCATTACATTTTAATTAAGAGTGATTGAAGAGCAGAAGATTCTTAGCATTTGATTGAAGAAAGATTGTAGTTTGATTCATCAAGTAACTTGCTATGCATTTGATCGGTTGCAGAAACCCTAGTTCATTACGATGATTTAGAATCTCTCAGAAACCTTTGTGAAAGTGATATACAAGTAATTCATGGCTACTCCTATAGTATTTAATGTTGCAGAAAAGAAAAGATATGTGTTCAAAAGGCATCCATTTAAATCAACACTAGATGATCTAGAAGGGGCATTGCTCCGTACGCCTATGGGCGTTATGCATGTCGAGGATATTAGGGCATACATATACTGTAAGGAAGAACCAGTAGGATTGGACAAATTAAGGGCGCACATAGAAACTATGCTTAAACTTGACAAAACATTCATGGATGAGTATGTGCGGTGGAATAATCACCCTATAGTGGAGTATGCTACGGCATATGAGTTCTATGAATCAGAATGGATCAAGATTATTTTGAGCAAGATTCCTGATGAACTATTTTGGATAGGTGAAGTATCGATCATAATTACCAGTGACCTAATTCATGAGATGACAGGGCTCTCTAGGACAAGCATTCCTTCCAGTGGGAAAAGATGTGAGGAAGATTGTTGAGCAAACTTTCAAGTCAAGAAGTGATAGGCGCAGAATGACCATTGAGCCTATTGAGCAAGATGACATCAAATTGATGTCTATGATACTTGGTTATAGGTTTCAACACACCAACAGAGTGAACAGTGTGTCTACGGCCACAATTCTTGTAGCCATAAGAATTGTAAAAGAGAATGGTGAGTTCAACCCATGTGAAATCTTGTGCACATAGCTGATTGATAACATTAAGGCAATCAAGCATGATAAAACTAAGATATTCAAGTTTGGATCCATAATTATCTATATGTACTTCCATATTGTTGGAAAGGTGTCAGATTCATACCTAGACAAGTCTATTCCCACCATGCCTCAGATATCTTTCAAAGCATCTATAGAAAGCACTCCAAGAGACTACATGACACTAGAGTTGAAGACATTCAGGGTCAAAATGCAAATGAGGTACAAGATACCAAAGAACATTATCGAGAAATACAAGGATACTATTTGTTTTATGGTTGAAATAGACACAACATGCATAGAGGCAGTTGAACCTAGAACAAAGTGGATTCATCCACTTGGGTATGAAGTAGATGAACAAGTTTTAGAAGCATATGCTCAAGTATTTCTTTTAGCTTCTACTGACCCTAATGAGCTAAGATGGGGAACTTATGAGGAGAAGACAAGAGAGATAGATGCTAAACTAAACAACACAGCAACAAAAAGAAAGGTTGCTAAAGTCACCTCAGAAATCTTGAGAATACATGGAGTGTCTCAAGAAGACCTTGACAAAGCAAGGGAACAAAAGATTGCTTTAGAATTGGAGAGTGCAGATGTAGCAAAGGCAGAATCAAATGATCCTAAGCTGAAGAAGGTGAAGATAGAAAAATCTAATGAACAAAAGTGTAAAACTAATGATACTCCTTCTGCGCCCAAAGAAACCATTAACCTTACTGCTCCTCCTAAGTATAAGGTAATGCAGAAAAGGAAGAAAGAGACTGGCACTAGTCATCCATCTTCAAGAGTCATAAGGAATAGGAAAAACTCTCAAGCACCTCCTGAAGTAATTTTCAAACCTAGTCTCAATGTGCTAAGTGCAAGAATAATTGATGAAGGAAGAATTGATCAAGTAGGGAAGTTTTATGAAAAATATAGTGAGATAGACAAAGCTGAGATACATGATATGATAGTCAAACACATGCTAAAGTTCAAGAAAATAGTCTTGGAACTTAAGACTATGATCCCTGACAATGTATGGAACATCCTAGAATTCCAAAAGAGACAAGCCATTGAAGATGATTTAAGGATAAGGGAAAAGATTCTAGATGATACCCTTCCAGTATGTTCCCTAGAAGAAAAATATTTGTTGTTGGATTTAGTGAAACCACATCTCAAAACAAAGTCAAGGACTTTGCACATTGTGGACAAGAACTATGATCTTGTTGCTAAGGAAATAGAGAAGGCATTCGAGAAAGTATTCATGAATAGACACATGTATCCAACCACTGTGCCCACTGCACAACTACTCATGAAGGAAATCAAAGTGGAAGAGCCCACTAATGCATCAGTGACAAGTCCTCAAGATTCAGCGCTTGTGATGGAAACACAAACAGAGGCAAATAAGTCTGCGCCCATGACAGAGTCACTGAAGCATAGCACAATTATCATTGATATTGTAGAGATAGCCATGGCAGCCACTGACACTGAATTAGATAAGTTTGAAGAAGCTTTTGTGAGCACACAAGAAGCTGAAATTCTATGCAGCAACACACCTCCCACTCATCAAGAAGAAGTGTTGATTGAAGATATAATAGATGGAAAAGAAGAAGAAAATAAAGAAATAGAAAAATAAGTAGAGAGTAATGAACCATCAATTGAACTCATCAAGGTAAAACAAGAAATGATGGATAGCACTCCTATCACTCCCTCAGCAGCATTTGTTTTCAAGTTTGACACCTGACATAACTAGTTTGGACTCATGGGGAGAAGAAGACATGATTAAGTTTAGCGTCTTAGCTATGGAGAAGGCCAAGGAAAAATAAGTGATGAGGAATCCTCTCCTTGTAGATTTAGTAAACATACTAAACAGTTTATTATCTATAGACAAGAAAGTGTCCAAGGTACACTCTGTTGATGATGTAAGTGCAGTCATTTCACAATTCAAAATTAATTTCTCTAGCTTGGAAAAATTTGCATCCTTAGTTGCAGAGGCGAATTACTTGAAGAAGAGACTAAGTGAATTGGTTAGAAAATATACACTTGACTTGGGCTCACTAAAGGCTGGTCAAGCATTCCTGAAGGAGTTTGTAGCAAAAGGAAGAAAGATCATTGCTGAATGCATGAACCAAGACAAGTTGACTGGTGATTTGTACAAAAAGGTACAAGAAGCTAAAGCTATGATAGACAGCATAAGAAAATCACTGGAAGATCCATCAGTGGATGTGAACATGTGCAATAATGTCTACCAAGGTCAGATCGATAAAATTGAAAAGGTAGAAAAAGAGATGACCAAGATAAGGGGAAGGCTGACTCAGCTAAGGAATGCTCTTGCGCCCTCGTTAGACATCCTTAATTAGAACATCAAGGAGATTGATGCCACCACAATGACATACGATCAAGGTCCTAGCACTGATCTAGAGAAGATGGAGAAGCTTTAGTATGCTTTATGCACCCATCTATAGATTGTAAATTCACTGATCACATTTTGGAAGAAGGAGATCCAAAATCTGCAGATTGCATATCCAGATATACTATCCCAGTAAGTTTTTGTAGATTCAATTTTGACACACCTTTGTCATTAATGTCAAAGGAGGAGTATGTATAGAATATGGATAATAGATATGTAGAAGGAGTTATAAGATAGAAAGATATGTATAGGGAAACAAAAAACAATTGTATTAAGGACAATTAGCAACTTGGCCATATTCCTTTGTTGCCATCAATGACAAAGGGGGAGATTGTTGGAAAGTTGGCTATACTGATGTATATGACTTAATATAGTGTTTTCATTATGGCAAAAAATTCATATAGTAGTTTGGAGTCAGCGCACTTGATGAGAAGATCAGAAATCAGTTAAGTGTTGGAGATTGGACAGTGTACAGAGTGTAACGCCTTGCCAGGGAACCCAAGAGAATTCAACCTAAAATATGCTACTAAGTTTGGTGAATAATTTTTTTTTCTAAAGTTTACAAACAAGATAAACAACAGTGTGGAAGCAATTACCATTTACTCACATTAAACCATCAACCAAAATAGATTACAAGACTCAAGGGTTCCATGACGTAGAATTACTTAAGAACAAAACACAACTAAAAACATCAACAAAATATTCCATTACTTAATTACAATAACAAATTACAACAATAAAAATAATCCTCATGGACATCCATGATAACTAACTAAACTGACATCCACTGCACATGTCGTGGGGTATGTAATAATCACTCTAACAAAGAAGTACAATGACCTGATTAGGTATCACATGCGATACTCTAATACAGGATAACAATAATGATGATAAGATAAGAAACCAACGATGAAGAATCAATGAAGAATCAAGAATGCACCCAACTGCAGAAGTATCAATAGCACTGGCACCAAGACGTCGAATCTCAAATGGTAAAGAATCACTACCACCCGTCTGTGTAGAACCACAAAGGTCTACCCTACCATGCTGAGGAGATAACCACAAACCCCAATCAGCTATCCAAAACCAAACAAGGGTAAAACCACTGAGCAAGGAATCCTGAAAGCTCTCTACTCAAGGTTTACAAAATAAAGAAAAAGGTGAGACACACTAATCCAGAGGCATAAAAAGAAACTCAAGAGGTGACATAGGCTACAAGCTATGGGAGTGTCATCACATGTCTATCTACTTGAGTTAATTAAATTTAGTTTAATATTAATTTATGTTTTATTAACTTTTGATAAATTAATTTATTTTATAAATTATTTTGTATTTTAATTGATTCTAAATTAAAAAACTTATAGACCTATTAAAAAAATGTAAATGTGGTGCATTTTTCAGCTCCATAGCTGAAAAATGCATCATGTTTACATTTTTTTAATAGGTCTATAAGTTTTTTGATTTATAGACCATCGTGAACATTAGAACTCTAGCATCTATGGGTGAGAGAATGTCCTCAACAAGCCAGCAAATAAAAATTCTTGATTTTCTTGTATGCTAAGGACATTACCCTCTCCTATAAGAGTCAAAATTACAATGTTCGTGATGGTCTTTAGACCTCTATCAAAAATGCAAACCTGTTGCATGTTTTAGCTCCACCTAATGTCCTATTCACTTGGTTTTGAGAATAGTTTAATATTCTCTACTAATCAAGGTCAACCACATGAAGGTGGAAGCTCATTTGGCCCCACCCCCCCTAAAATCACTCTAAATTCCCCGTTAACATCTAAAATTCATTCATTCATTTATTAATAAAATGTAACATTCATGAATTATCACAACATTCATTTACACATAAGATTAATTAGCATTCATTAACATGCATTCATTAGCATTCATAAGATTCATTAGCATTCATTAATACATCATAACATTCATTAACACATAAGATTAAAACATCGAGACATAAACATCAGTCATTATCAAATAAGTTTCATAAATGAGAATCATTTCTTTTTTGACTTTTTTTTGTTTTGCTTCCCTAAATTGTTGCAGAGGTATATCCATCTCGTCATTGTCCTTTCTTCTCACTCGTGCACGTGATCTCACTATCCTTTGCAAAGGAGGGTCCTCTGTAATAACAAATAAAAGCTTTAAATTAAAAACATATTATCATAATTGGGGTTAATTTAAAAACATATTATCATAATTGTTACAAGCATTTCATTAATTTAAAGAACATAAAAGTGACGCTCTTTAAATTAACCAACCACATCATCTTTCCCAGTGGCTTGAACCTCCACATGCTCATCAAGAACAACCTCTACATCCCTTGCAACTGCAATACAAAATATTTTATTAATCCCAACACATTATAATTAAACTTTTATTACTACACCAAATTTAATTTGAAATGTTTACTTGTATTAATATTTCAATAATTAAAATTTGAATAGAAAATGTATACCTTGAGTACTACAATACACGTTTGAATCGACGCCTCCGTCGTGCTCGGATGGTGTATCAGGATCAGCAAGTTGCATTCCAATGTAAATAATTAGTGGATTTATTGACAATATATACATATAAATACAAGACAAATACTGAGAAATGTTAATCATTTAGTTTAATACATATAAATATATTCACTTTTAAGTTTTTAAAAAATATATAATCATTATTTTCTTACTTTAAAAAAAATATTTACTTTATGTTGGATCCACCAGAAGAACCTTATGCACTCATTTCTCGGAATCGTTTAGCCACAACTGTATAGCCTTATTTGTAGCCTATTTTGTTATCCTCTTTTGAAATATTTTTTTCAACTCCAAGGCCTACATTTTTTCTTGGTATCATATTTTTTTATTGTATTAAATTTCATCAAAACTAAATTGATTACAATTTATATATATTTGCATATGGTTTTTCATTTCCTAATACTTACAATTCATGTAGCAAGTTTTGAATATCTACCCGAGTTGAGCTTGTGGTACTCGTGCTTTTGTTTTCTTGCTTTCGTTGGCTTTGATGTGTCAGGCAACCTATGTGATGTTTGAAATATGTTAGATCACATAAGTAAAAAGAGTAAATAATACATAATTTCATTATTAAGATTATCATGTACCTTCTTTCATCAGGTGGTAGTATTTCTTCACCATGTCTTGTGCTTCTCTCAAGTGCATCCATTTTAAGATTCTCCCACTCATTAATAGGAACATAGGGGAGCCACTCATAATAAGGGTTGTGTTCTATTTGGGACCTGTAGTTGTCCCTAATATACTTCAAAGCTTGGCCTGCTTTCTCAAGGAGCCTAATTCTTTGAAAGAAGTTAGGTCCAAAAAATTTTGTCATAGAGTTAATGAGTTTATCCTTTAACTCTTTATCTTGTAATTGCCACCTTTAAAAAAAAACTGTTAGATTCATAAATGAAGTGAAGCTACCTTTTAATATACTTGAAGAAAGGGATGAAAGGAAATATGATCTAGAAATGAAATCAAAATATGATGCCATGTGCGTATGGTCAGTCCAAAAATGCGCAAACATTCATCATTAAGTTTTTCATAAAATAGATTATTCCCTACAAAATAATAACATGATTATTATTTATTGCAAGGGACTACACAAGGGGTTAGTACATTACATTATGAGTATAACATTGTATAGTAAAAGAAAGGATCAATCTTTAAATTACCTGGAAGTTGGGCTACTCTCACGAGAAGTCCATCTTCAATGCTCATGAGCAATTGATCACATTTCTCTATTGTTCCCATATATCTAACACAATTACATCTAGGAATTTCCTCATCACCTCCTACATAAAATGAATCCAATATTATAAAATGTCCTCTAAGAAAGAATAGTTCAAGCGAAATAAACACATGATAAATGAGAGAGAAAAAGAGGAATCTACTTATCAATAGGCATTTCCATCACATCTGTGGCCATACTATGTGTTGCCGACATTGCAGGTGGCAGTACCTCTATGGTTCTATTCCTCATTCCAGGCCACGTACTCAACATAGGATCAATGGTAGGTGCTGAAAAATAATATTGTTAGAGCATAAAAAATATGGACAACCATGGACAAGATTGTTAGAGCTATTAAAAAAATATTATTTGAGCAAAACACAAGTGGAGGATAGAACATGTGATATACTTGAACCACCTGAAGTATCTGCATCTGGGGCATCACCCTTTAATTATTTTCGCATCCTCTATAAAATTAACACATATTTATTTTAGTTAATGACACAAATAAAAGATTATACTATAAAAACCATTATTGAACTTTTGTTATTATTAAAAACTACATTAATACTTATTGTATAAGTCTGAGCCAAGTGAATCAACTCATCCTCTCTCATCTATATTTGAGGAGTCTGAGGTCGAATCCTTGCCAATCGAGTTAACTCTCTTGATAGTTCACGAAGGACCTTTTGCAGTGCAACCACTGGATCAATGTCTGATGCAAAAATCAACAATGAATGGATCCTGCTCACCATGTGGCTCCTCATGGACTACTTGTTCCTTTCCCTTTTTTTGATCAGAACTTGTTTGTGAGAAAAATATTATTAGCACTTTATTTAAAAGAAATCCAAAATAGTAGTCAAGAATAAAACATAACAAAAAATATGCATGAACATTTTTATTGTATGTGTATTTGGACAACAACAATGATTTTCAACTGTCGGGAAGAAGTCCCATGAGAACCATCATCATCGTGCGTATCATGTGACTGTTGATTCATATTATAGCCTTGTATTTCAAAAAAAATCACAAAGACATGTTAAATACATGTGTTTTTATTCTAAGTTAGATTGAATAATAGACAATTATCTGAATGCTTCAATTAAAAGAAGAGATAGTTTTTAAATTTTTAAATAATTTTAAATCATGCATAGTGCGTACCACCTCGTCCATGATAGTGGGTTTTTAGTATCTATGTGATTCAAATTGTAATTGATAAGAAACTCTTCACCTCCACGTATTTATTTGATCATACATACAAATAAATGATTTCCCTCGCGCGCCTCAAATATGCAATTGGGTTGCTTCTTAGTTGACACAGGTCGTGTACTGTTTATAAAACTTGCAATATTCTCTAATTCTTTTGGCCTTTTGTCAGTGTATATAGCTATTCTTTTACTTTGTTCACTAACTTTTTATTGTATATAATTTTCTGGGAGTGCATACCTACACATATTTTTCTTATATCTAACAATTTGCATTGAACTACTGTAATCATAACAAGGTCCAACATACTCCATCAATTCAACAACTTTGTTGTAAGAGACCTTCATGCCATCCATGGAAAATAGGCCCAAACCATGTAATGAAGATAGTGTTATGTGATACATCATCTCTCTAACACAAAAATCAATGTTTATTGGAGGAAGTTCATCGGGGACCCATTGTTTTTGTAGATGTTTGTACCTAAAGGGCACCTTAGAGTCACATTTTCTCTCATCCTCATAAGAAAATGACACCCCTTGAGCAAGGAAAAATTCCATGTGTTTATTAAATTTCTTTCTAATCTTCTAACCTTGAGTCAATCTCCTTGATTTAGACATACTAAATGTCTCACTTTCTTCTTCCATTCCTACATTTTACTTGCTCGACTAAGAAAAATATGACAAATACCTATTTGTTGGTACCTACACTCCATGAAATGAGAGAGACAAGTGGTAGTGAGAGAGATATTTTACAAATGGTAAAAGACATTAATCTCTATGGGGTGTATTGAATTATACCTAATAATCCATGAGACTATGTGGGATGCTCATGAAAGGGGTTCAAGTTTGTGCATATGTAAATCAATTTTCTTATGTCATTGATCTATCAAGAACTCAATATTAATCATTGATCTATCAAGAAATCAATATTGAATAGTATAGGCATTGAACACATAATTGTACATTTCATTCATGTCATTGATATTCTTCTTCATCCATCTCATCATCAAGATCATCTTCATTAATGACATCATCACCCCCACTATCGTCATCGTCATCAGCATCATCATCATCATCATCATCATCATCATCATCATCCTACTCATCATCATCGTGATCAGTAGCAACATCATCCTTGTCTTCTTCTTCATCTGCTTCTTTGAATAACTCTCTATCATGATCATCATCTACATCATCTTCCACTTCTTCCTCTTCATCGGTATCTTCTTCTTCCATCAGATTATACTCTATCGGCCCTCCTCTTGGATCATGTCTAACAACAAATAACCAACCTAGTTTATGTAGAACCTCTGAGTAAAATATCTGCTCACATTGGCTTGGAAGAACATAGGGCTCTTCTCCAACTGGCTCAAACAACCTTGTATTCATCATTGGAAATCCATTGTCATGTTCAATAATAGTTCTATCAGGATAATTTTTATTCAGGCATAGTCTATACCATTTCATGATGAAGAGAACTAATTTGAAATAATTAAAGTCACAGTCAAGTATATCAACCAAAATTCCATAGTATCTATTTAGAGACTCTCAAGGATGTAAGTCATTTCTAGATGAAATATTAGTCACCTAGAAGACTGCACTTATCCCAGAATCACAATTTCTCTTCATGTCATCCAACTTTTTGATGCAAAATTTATAACCATTGCATAACATAGCCTTGTGGTGTTTCACCTACAATAATGTCAAACATGTATAAATTATTACATCATGAGTTGAAAAACATACGGTTGATTAACAAATTTATAAGTACTTGGAGATCTCTTAAACCATATGATAAATCTATTTCCTTTTGTGTGACATTGGGATCTCCATTATGATGAGCTTGTATAACCAATGAAGACATAGATTCCTATTTTAATCTATGACCATAATGTTGACATCGATCAATCCATACCGTCATCCAATATTGATTGTTTGTAATAAATAAATGTATTGCATCCCGCTCTTTAGCAACTGTACAAAAGTAAATATATGACTTACAATAGATTTATTTTGAAGATTAATAATTAATTAACTACAATAACATCTCATAATTTAATACCTTTCACTTTCTTAAATCTATCGTTCCCCACCTAGTACTCCCCTTCAAATTTTTTAATGCAGTCGGGATCCCAAATACAATCTATATGGGTCTTTGTTGCAAGATTAGGAAGATATTGAGTAATGTACACATTATCTGGTATATCATATATCCCTCAATAATAGAACCCCCAGGATGTGCTCTTTATCAAACCAAACCCTTCAAAAATTTCAAGTGTCTCTCAACCATCCATATTGACCTAGCCTGTGCAGGTCCACACAATTCAATTTCCTCAGCTTGGTGTATGAGGTAGTGTTTTTGTGCATTGAAAATAATTGAAGGTAAACACTTTTGAATTTCACACATTAGTATATAAATTCTTTTCTTCTAATGTCTTATATCTCCTTTATGGATTTCATCAGATGACAACCACCTACAAGGGATTCAAGACACAAAAATATATAAATACAATACTTTACAATATATTACTCATTTGATATTATTGTTTGATATATTGAAAAAATATCACTTCTTACCTCATGTATTTTCCAAGATCATATATCACTAGTTTGATATTATTGTTGAAGTTCTTTGGGAGCGATAGGGGTTGCACATACTACAACAATTATCAACTGATCATTTCATAGAGTGAAAATTGAATGCAGTTACACAAATATTTTGTAAATACAAAAGACTAGGACTTACCTTGATGAAGGTATGCCAATCATGTGTTTTCATCCTTGACCCAAAATCACTTTTCTTTGATATGGGATTTCTTATATTCACAACAAATCCTGTAGGAAATTGAATTTTTTGTATGACTTATTTTATGGCATTACTTTATTGTTGTTGTATAAATATGAGACTTTATAATATATTACTCGTTTGATATTATTGTTTGATATATTAAGAAAATATCACTTCTTACCTCATGTATTTTACAAGATCATATATCACTTGTTTGATATTATTGTTGAAGTTCTTTGGGAGTGATAGGGGTAGCACATACTACAATAATTATCAACTGATCATTTCATACAATAAAAATTGAATGCAGTTACCCAAATATTTTGTAAATACAAAAGACTAGGACTTACCTTGATGAAGGTATGCCAATCATGTGTTTTCATCCTTGACCCAAAATCACTTTTCTTTGATATGAGATTGCTTATATTCACAACAAATCCTATAGAAAATTGAATTTTTCGTATGACTTATTTTATGGAATTACTTTATTGTTGTTGTATCATTATCAATGTTGCTTCATTATGCCCATTTGAATGCACCTATGCTTATGATCTTCATATCTCATGAAGCTAGGGAATTATGGATTTACTAATTAAATGATCATAACCAGCAATGAGCATTATAATGTTGTGTCAATAGCCAAATTAAATCAAGTAATGAAATATACAGAAGGAAGAAATAGTCACAGGCCCGCAGCCTTGAGCAATCAAGTACAGTAAATAATCATCAATGGAATAAAATAATGATGCCCTAGCCCGATACTCAATCATGTGATGAATTGAAAACAAGTAATAGGTAATCATTGATGCCCTAGGTCATCACAAAAAGAAGATAATAAAAATGCAAGGATCCATCAATAATGCCCTAATATTAAATACGTGTCCTCAAAGATCCAAAAAAGTAAAATACAATAGTGAGCATTATAATGTTGTGTCAATATCCAAATCAAATCAAGAAATGATATATATAGAAGGAAGAAACAATCACAGGCACATGGCCTTGAGGAATCAAGTTCAGTAAATAATCATCAATGGAAGCAAACAATGATTCCCTAGCCCAATAGTCAATCTTGCGATGAATTGAAAATAAGTAGATAATTATCAAAGGAAGTCAATTATGATGCTTCGAGCTCACATGAAGAAAATGGAATGATCAAAGAGCCAAATAAATACTTACCTCTGCTTGCCTAGCTCGACTTCGCCCTCTTCGTGTGCATAGCTGGGATTTGGGGAAAATTAGAAATGAGCCTTTCTTTTTATTTATTTATTTTCTATAATCACATGAGTGTCAAAATAGTGACGACACCATCACTATTACAATAACTTCGGGGGCACTTGCAAAAAAACACAAAAATCACACACAAATGGTAGTATTATCGCTACCCACCATCAGAATTTGACCCCA
Source organism: Chamaecyparis obtusa (assembly GCA_027943335.1). Classification (NCBI taxonomy): domain Eukaryota; kingdom Viridiplantae; phylum Streptophyta; class Pinopsida; order Cupressales; family Cupressaceae; genus Chamaecyparis; species Chamaecyparis obtusa. The sequence continues at coordinate 1,772,099 of BSBK01005486.1, forward strand.
AATGTTGTAGTGTATGCAAGATTGACCATCTAACAATACAGATAGTACTGGAAAGAATGAGCGGGATATGAGATGGTTGCTCATCGAATGTGGGGCATAAGGGCATAGAGCATGGATTTTATTGCATTTTCTTATTTAACGATGTGTTTTCACACCACCATTCAGCTCATGGATATTGTTCTTCCCCATCTTCTATCTAATGCTATATATGTTTTATTGTATTTTTTTTATAAATTTATAATATCAACATAAATGAAACTTTTTTTATATACTAATAGAAAATAGTCATGTTGTTATATGAATGTTGATATCTATCTCCAATAGTAAGTTTGGTTGCTTCAATAGTATTAATGAACAAAAATTTATTTATTTATTTATTTTTTTGGCCAAAGTAGACTAGCCACTGAATATATATATTAAATAAATCTGATTCAAAAATGCTCAACCGGGAAAGAATCAGTAAGAAAACCTAGCATCGTCGCTATATACAAAGAGTTTATATCATCGATATTTACAAAATACTTATATCGATGGCAAAAAATACCCTGATTACAATATGGAGATATTACTTCCTCCAATATACAAAATCAATTTAATAGGGTATCAAAGTTCTCAAAAAATTATCCTGTATACAATATGGAGACAGTACTTCCTCTGATTTTAACAATGAATCTACATTCAACAAGATATCAAAATTTTTCAAAAAATTGATAATTCATATCTTAAAAATCTGACTCTTCCATTTCTGCACATGCATTATCATCACCTGAACCTGAATCAATACCACTATGTAATGAAAAACCCCAACCAGAATCCATACATGGCTGAGAAGTGGACTCCCATCCTGAACCACAAAGGTCGATGCATCATCAGTAGGCACGTCTCCTGAAACCACATCCCAACCAAAATTTGTAGATTTGTCTAATGGCTGAGACCACACTGAGCCATGAGCAACATCTGAGGGAACACCAGTACACACAGCTGAGGACATACCATGCATAACCCAAAAACCTATATTAGACACATCCAGCAAACCATCCTCAACTTGGGAACCAATAAATGGCCCTGAAGACACCCTTTTACTAACCATTAACGAAGCATCTCTATTTGGAAGCCCCAAAAGATCAAGCAGTGCAAAACCCTTTCTCTTCACACCCTCTTCAAGTTGATGTCCTAGTGCTCTCGCAGTGACCAACAGGGTGGACTTCATGAAGCGAGGGCTCTATTTTTCAAACGCTTTTTGGAGCACATCGTAGGTAGATTTGATACAGTGGTGATGGCTATCATAAATGTCCCTATGTGTGACTGTGGTGCTAGAGTGCGCTGCGTGTTGGGGATGTCACACATAGACACTAATCCAAAGTGTAAATTTTAGACTTGCATAAATAAGAAAAAGGTTGTTAATTGCATTATATTTAATGTTTACAAAGAAAAACATTAATCCTTATAGCAATATTAACTTAGATTTATATTGTAGGATGGCGGTGGATGTGACTACTTTCGATCAGCTGATGACACCCCATCTATGTCTACATCATCTGCACCATCTACACATATACCTATTGTGGATGATGAGTGCAAGTCTTCAAAGGTGTTGGGTATGTGCAGGATCATGGTATGCCAAACTAGGCCCTTAAGTGGCAATGAAAATTCAGAAAATCAGGTTTAGGCAAGTTGACATAAAAATTTGAACAAGTTATAAATATTATATCAAAAATATGCAACAAGAGAATCTATAGAAAATTGAATTTAGTTTCTAAAATACTAGGCCTTTTTTGAAAAAAATTATTCTATATATTGAAATTTTCAAATTTCAATGTAGTAGTACGAAAATTCCAGGAAAAAAATAAGAAGTAGGTGTTTGTTTGACCACCTTAAACACAATCAAATGATAATTTTTTTAACAAGATTCTAGATATAAGTAGTAGACTCATGTTCGGATGTGACGCATATTTTTTTGTAATTTTTTTCCAAGTAATTAATTAATTATGATTTCTCTTCTACAAATTTTCCAGAATACAAAAACTCTTGTGTCTAACCACATTAACTTAGTCTAAAATTTATCAAACTGAAATTTTTTTTATTTTTCTTGTAGTAGGAAAAGCATAGAATATGACACATATTTTAGATTTCAAAAATGTTATACAGTTTGAAAGTTGTAGCTATTTTTCAATAAGTCTATCAATCAGGACTACAAAGATGACAAGTAGGTGTATGTCTGACCACATTAAACAAAATCAAATGATAATATTTTTTTATAAGATTATATATAAAAGTAGTAGACTCGTGTCTAGATGTGATGTATATTTTTTTGAATTTTTTTCTAAATAAATAACTAATTATGATTTTTCTTCTACAAATTTTCCTGAATATAAAAAATCTTGTGTCTGACCACCTTAACTTAGTCTAAAATTCATCAAATTAAAATAATTGTTTATTATTATTGTATTAGGTGGAGCATAGAATGTGATGTATATTTTAGATTTCAAAAATGTTATATTGTTTGCAAGTTATAGTTATTTTTCAAAGAGTCTATCAATCAGGACTTATTTTTCACATCGCCACTTTTTGGCATACCATGATCCTACACATACCCTGCTTGAGATAGCTATTGTTGTCCAGAGTGTGTCAATGGAAAAAGTGGAGGTTACCTATAAAGATGATGTCATGTTTCTATGATATTTTCTTTGTGCAATAATCACACTACTTTTTTGGGTCATTATGCAGAAATAGTTATATATATATATATATATATATATATACATATATATATATATATATACATATATATATATATATATATATATATATATATATATATATATATATATATATATATATATACATATATATATATATATATATGTATATATATATATATATATATATATATATATAGTGATGTGGACTATAAGACTTGTTTATATTTTTATGTGATATCGAGCAATGCAATGATTATTTTCTTTTTATTTGTTTGTTTATGATAATCTATAAAATTATAAAAAAGTTAAGTTTACTATTCAAAATATAAGTGAAAAGAAAAACTTAAATTTCAAAAAAAAAATATTGTTTATGATTTACCATATAAAAATATAAATTAATAAAATAAAAAATAAATAAAAAATAGATAAAATAAATAAAAGATTATTCAATAATTAAAATAACTTAATTTTTTTTTTGTCAAATTCTAATTCCAATTCGAAATGAAGAACCAAACCAAAAATTGATAATCTAATTCCAATTCCAATTTGAAATTATAGAGCTAAACACAGAAATAGGAATTTCTCAGTTCTAGTTTGTTGGCAATTTGGCTGAAGTGAGTACATAGATGTTGTCATTATGGCAACATATGATCCACATTAAGAGTGCATAGGTCAGAGAGCAAGTATGGCAGATCGCAATGCAAATTTGTCTAAGTGTGAGACAGTGTTTTCATAGTGTACCAGGATACAGTTTTGGTTTATGACATTGATTGGAGAAACTTCAGTACTTACGCACTTGAACATAGATGCTATGATGACTACTAATGACCCATCTCAGAGCGCAAGTTAGTACGGAATGTATGGAATTAGTTATGGCAGTTTTACCGAAGACAGTGTTAAGCCAACAGGTCAGAATAAGAAGACAGAATTGGTAAAGAGTTAAGGGATTATTTTGTTTACCAAAATAATGACTTAACAATATAAAGGGATGACATCCTAGATGTTTACCTTTAGATAAAGATATATGGAAGCTAACCATGTAAATTTATTAGCCTTAATAACTTGTATATATGTAATTGTAATTGTCAGAATGAAAATTGTAATATGGTGATGATATGATATGATGTGAATGTAAGAGAAACAAAGAAGACATTGATGCAAGCAGTATAAGGTTATGTACCTTAATCAATTTTTGTAATCATTATACATTTTATATTACTTGTTTGGGTAGTGGGCTCATCTTGTAATCAAATTTTGTAGCTACAACTCCTGATAGGGTTGAGGCTTCTAACAAGGCCTATAGTCCCTTAACCAGGACTGATACACTATACATAAGTAATAGACTCCTAATAGGGTCAACATCCTTAATAGGATATTTTTTATTAGTGGATCTTTGTGGGTACCATCCCCACCCAGGTTTTCCCTTGGCCAGGGTTTCATCGAGAACATATCATGTGTTATGAGTTCTTTATTGTTATGCATATTGTTTAGTTTCTTATGTTATGCATGTATAAAGATAATCTATTATATCCATAAGTGGGAAAAAGATAAAGTTTGTATAATATTGATTCACCCCCCCCCCCCTCTCAGTACTCCCTATTTCTAACAATTGGTATCAGAGCGTAGTTACTCGAAAAAGAATCATTCAAGGAAAGCCTAGCAGCTTGAGTAAGATCTCTATGGATATGGATCAACTGTAGAAGAATCTTGATGAAGCTCTTGAGCAGATTGATATGCTTATTGATGAAAGAAACACTCTGAAATGGAAATATGATGATGCAAAGAACCTTATTGAGAAATTGAAAAATAAAATAGAAAATCTGAGATCTGAAAAGGAATCCGAAATTCTTATTGAAGATTGTGATAACAACTTGGAAAAATAAAATGAGATCCTTAAGCATGAATTGAAGATAGTAAATTTGAAGCTTAGTTTGAAAGATGGAAATAGCAAAAATGAAGTAAATCTGAAATCTAAGAATGAAAGGCTAAAGACTGAAAATGAAGAACTGAAATCTAAACTTGAAAAAGTGACATCTGAATTTGAGAAAGTAAATGTGCAGTATGTAGAACTTGAGAAGTACAATAAGATTGTGAAAGGTGAACTGACTCAATCCAAACAACAACTTGAAAGGCTATATTCAAATAATGAGAAGATTGATGAACAAGTTTCTTTTGGGAAACCATCCTATGATAAGACTGGACTTGGATTTAATATATTCAAAACAAATGATGAAAGCAAGAAACCAGATCTGAAGACATCTGAAAGCATAGATGAGAAGAAGCCTGCTGAGATCAACAAATCTGAAGATGCACCTAAAGAAGAAGAATCACCGAAGCAAGAGGAATCACCCAAAGGTATGCAAAGAGAATTCAAAGGTAGATGTTTTGCTTGTAATACTATTGGTCATATGAAAAGAGATTGCACAGGTAAACAGTTTAAACCTCTTAATGGTTATTGTTATAATTGTCATGGTTTTGGACATAGAGCTATTGAATGTAGAAGACCTAAAGTCATTGAGAATAATTATGGTAATAGAATGTTTAGGAATACTAACAATGCAGATAAGAGACCTACTGAATACATGAACAGAAGAAATGAAGTAGTGTGTTATAGATGCAACAAAGTTGGACACATTGCTAGAAATTGTAGGTCACAGATTAATCAGCAAGGACAAAGATATGGGAACAATGGAATTGTTTGTCAGATATGAAATAGGATTGGACATATAGCAAGGTTTTGTAGAATGAACAATGGAACTTATCATCCAAACCCTAACCCTAGAAACAATGCAAGAAGGAATGAAGATACAAGTAATAGACAGAAAGATTGTTGTAGCAATATAGATGAAGTGAAGTATGTTAAAGGAATAGATCAAGAAGGCATAATCAACATGGAAGTTAATCAGACAGGTGAAGTATTAAGTGGTAAGAATGAATCCTTACCTGACCTATCTTTAAGCACTTAAATTATGTAAATTACAGTAGTTTAGGAACTTAGAATTAGTATAGAAGTAGATTTATGATGCATTAAGTCTTGCACAGTTAATGTAAGGTAGTTTATGATGTACTAATGCTATAGTTAAGAGCACAAAAGAAAATGTTATGTTTTGTGAGATCGCAAGAAGTTTTAAGTATTGCAGGTTAACAAAAACAACTTTTTGGAATGAAGCAGCAAAAGAATTGAATGCGATGTCAGACCTAAGTGAGATTCAAGTGATAAAAGGTTATGATCAAAGTTATTTGTCTATCTAAGCGAATTGAAGTGTTTGAAAGAGCAGAAAGTAGTGATTGGAAGCATTTTGCAGTGATTTGGTGAAGGATTGAAGCGCCGAATCTGTGGAAGCCCTAAATTCATGAATTTGAGGTATTTATCTTGATAAATCTTTGAATCGGTATAAGAGTTTAGAAGCAATCATGGATGTATCCTTAATTCACAATGTCAGAGATAAGAATAGACCTAGATTGAAGAAACAACCAGTAGAACCCTTGGAAGATGATCCTAAGTTAGCACTATCATTCGTACCAGACGGAGTTTTGCATTTGGAAAATGTAAGAAGTTATCTTGGATGTAAGATTGAAAACCTAAGTGACAGTGACTTTACCAGTGAGTATCAGAAGATTTACAATCAAGATATGTCTTTGAAGCAAGGATATGAACATTTGAAAGACAATGAGATTGTTAGGTATTCATTGAAATATGAATTTGATGATGAAGAATGCACTAAGATCATTTTGAGCAGGATTCATAATGGCAAATTTTGGCTAGAGGATAGAGTAATAGACATTACTGCTGATTTGATTCATGATGTAACTGGATTATCCAAATCTGGTGCTATTCCCTTAAATGAGAAGAATATGAGGAAAATAGTTATTGATAACACAGGTTCATCATATAATGGTAGAGGAATTGTAATCAGTAAAATCAAGCAAGATGATGTAAGATATTTGTGCAAAATCCTAACCACTAAGTTTTGTGCAAATTCTAGAGAAGATGATATGGTAGCTGGTATGGTACATGTAGCATATTTGATGTGTGTTGACAAGGTACCAGTAGATATGTGTGAAATCCTGAGAATTCAATTGTTTGAAAACTTGGAGAAGATTAAGAAGACCAAGTATGCACAATTTAGATTTTCTTCTTTGATCACTTATATGTTTTTCCACCTATTAAGGAGATTTCCTTACACAGTCATAGATGATTGGAATAATGGACAAAACACTATGGAAAGAATCAATAAAATGCATTTGAGACATGTTATTGATAATATGAATGAAAGTGCTATATTGGTATTGAAGATATTTCAGAGATTGGTATCTAACAGATCAAGGATTCCACAATCTGTTGTGGAGAAATATAAAGATGATATATGTTTCATGGTTGACACTGACTTTACCTATATTGAAGTAGTGGAACCTAGAATTGAGTTCATAGACCCTCTTGGCTATGAGATATCTGAGGTAGAGATAGAAGGATATGTTGGCAGGTTACTTAAGAGTAAGTTAGACACCCAGTGCAAGAGATTTGGAACTTATGAAGACAACTTTAATTTTGTTAAAGCTAAAATTGAAGAGAAATAGTCTAAGAAAAGAGTTGACAGTACCATAAAGAGAATATTGAAAGACACAGGGATGACAGAAAGAGAATTTTTGGTAGCTAAACAAATAGCAGTAGCATTGAGAGATGTTGGATAGGGAGAAGTCTTGAGTGTACCACTTTTATCCAGTGTAGTACAGAGAGAGCCTACACCAGTTAAAGTGAAAGTAGAAGAACTAGAAAAGGAACAAGTAACATTGAGCAAGAGAAAGAAAGAAAGTGCTACAGGACCTAGTAAGAGGCAGAAAGTTTTGGTGCCACCAATCCCTAGGAAAATTGCAGTAATTAAAGATGACACCATTGTGAAGAAGAAAGCATGGAAACCCAAAATTGAGAGAGTGAATGAAGAAATCATACAAGATGGAGACTTTACTAAGATGAATAAGTACTATGATCTTTATGACTATTCTGAGAGATTGAATCTTGAAAATTCTGTTGTTAAGTACATGATTCTGGCTAACAAGAAATTTGATACTATTTAGGGCAAGATACCTAATGACCTATTCAAGAAGCTTGTTAACAGGAAAATGAGAGCACAAGAAGAAGATAAAACTATAAGAGAAAATATGGTGAGGAAACTATGTGTTGTGAAAGATGATGAGCATCTTGAACAGATTTTGAAGCCCGTTGGCACTCTTTTGAGGACTAAGAGGAGAACCATTCAGATCATGGCAGGACAATATGAGCAAGTGAGAATAGAAATAGAGCAAGTAGTAATTAAAGTAATGACAAAAATTGTTGGAGAAACTTTAGTTGTAGCAGGACATGCAATTGATGCTGAACAAGAGGATATTCCCTCTCTTTTAGTTGTTAACATTGAAGATGATACAATGGACATTGAAGGTACTAAGGTGACCTTGGACATAGAAGATAATGTATTTAAGAATTTAGATAACATTGTTGACAACTCGACTCTTGATGAACCAGATAGGACTGAAGAAGCAGTGCAGACTAAATTGGTGAGTGATGAATCTAAAAAGATAGAAATTCATGCACCCACTCCTGAGGCAAAGAAGAAAGAAATTGGAACTTTGTTTGAAGACTTAGGTAAAGAAGTTGATGATGATGATCAGCTAGAGTTGATTAGTTCTTTGAATAAGATTATTGGAAAGAATAAGAAAGTAAAGAATCTAGAAGGAAGTCTGAAGGAACTGACAGAGAAGTTGCAAAGTATTGTAACTACACATATTTCAGAAGTAGATCCTTTGGAGAGAACCAAAAATGTACTAAGTAGTTTTGATGATGAGTTTACCAACTTATCAGACATTGCTAAAGTAAGAGCTCAAGCAGCTTATGAAGCTAAAATGCTTTTAACTATAAGTCAGAATATCAGAAATGATATTATTAGTCTTGATGTTTGTATCAAGAACTTGAGGAAACATTTGGAGACTGGAAAAGATTTGTACATACAGTGTACAAAACCTAAGATTTTGACAATAGAAGAGGAGCAGAAAATCAAGGTGAAGGAAGCTGAGATTCAGAATGAATCTAATCTTCTTTCTGGACCCAATGTAAAAGTAAGTGATGTTGAGAAGAAAGTTAGGAAGTGTTATGATGAAATAACATCATTGCAAGATGAAAAGAATAGGAAATTGAGAAGATTTGAACTTCTGAGAGAGCATACGTCTATGAAGTTGAGAATTATTAAGGAACAATTAGAATAATGTTGTTAGGATAATAAGCAGAAAATACAAATATTAACAAAAAAAAGAGAGAACACAATAACACAGAATTTAATGTGGTTCACCCAATCCCTGGGCTACGTCCACCAATAGTGAGTCCAATATCTTTATTATTATCTAGCGATTACAATCTAAAACCTGCAACTCAATACCACCACAGGAAGCTACAATAATCCCTCATACTTTCAATCTCAAACCCTAAGCCCCTTTTACAAGTATTTTTGACATAACGAAATTAGGGCAAAAATACTCTGACTAATAGAAAATAGATGGCTGACAAATTACAATATTATTAAGTCATTCTTAGCGTCGACCCCACAAGGGGCGCTGCCCATTGACCCCACCTGGGGCGCTACCCCAGGACCCCGCAAGGGGCTCTACCCCTTGACCCCATGGATAAGTCTGATTAGGCTCCACATAAATAACAAATATCTTACTGCTAAGACATCATTTCAAAAATTTAACTTTAAGAACCTTCAAGCTTGTCAGATAGCAGCTTATGGATTAAGCACACTTCTGAATGTGGAAAATTCTATCAAAAAGTCATGGGAGAAAGAGTTTGAAGCCATGAAAGTAAATTTCATAGATTGTGATTGCAAGCCTACCAGCTTTGTAATAAGTAAATGGAGGTATAATTTCTTTTTGGGGTTACAATTTTGTAATCCTCCCTTTATTTTGTCATTGTTGTCAAAGGGGGAGTGATTGTAGTAGAGCAAAAAATTGTTATGTATATGAGAATTGATACTCTTAGGGGGAGTATTGTATGAAGTTTTGTATCAGAAAGTATATTTTGAGGAGTTATAAGGATAGTATGCATACTATGGCCAAAATTTTGTTATACATTTTGAGATTTTGAATTGTACACTTAGCCAATTTTCTCATATGTTGCCACCAATGACAAAGGGGGAGATTGTTGGCAATCTGGCTGAAGTGAGTACATAGATGTTGTCATTATGGAAACATATGATCCACATTAAGAGTGCACAAGTTAGAGAGCAAGTATGGCAGATCGCAATGCAAATTTGTCTAAGTGTGAGACAATGTTTTCACAGTGTACCAGGATACAGTTTTGGTTTGTGACATTGACTGGAGAAAGTTCAGTGCTTGCACACTTGAACATAGATGCTATGATGGCTATTGATGACCCATCTTAGAGTGTAAGTTAGTATGGAATGTACGAAATTAGTTATGGCAGTTTTACCGAAGACAATGTTAAGCCGACAGGTCAGAATAAGAAGACAAAATTGGTAAAGAGTTAAGGGATTATTTTGTTTACCAAAATAATGACTTAACAATATAAAGGGATGACATCCTAGATTTTTACCTTTAGATAAAGATATGTGGAAGCCAACCATGTAAAGTTATTAGCCTTAATAACTTGCATATATGTAATTGTAATTGTCAGAATGAAAAGTGTAATATGGTGATGATATGATATGATGCGAATGTAAGAGTAGCGAAGAAGACATTGATGCAAGCAGTATTAGGTTATGTACCTTAATCCATTTTTGTAATTAGTATACATTGTATATTACTTGTTTGGGCAATGGGCTCATCTTGTAATTAGATTTTGTATCTACAACTCCTAATAGGGTTGAGGCTTCTAACAAGGCCTATAGTCCCTTAACCAGGACTGATACACTATACATAAGTAATAGACTCCTAACAGGGTCAACATCCTTAACAAGATACTTTTGATTAGTGGATCTTTGTGGGTACCATCCCCACCAGGGTTTTACCTTGGCCAGGGTTTCCTCAAGAACATATCATGTGTTATGAGTTCTTTATTGTTATGCATATTGTTTAGTTTCTTATGTTATGCATGTATAAAGATAATCTGTTATATCCATAAGTGGGCAAAAGATAAAGTTTGTAGAATACTGATTCACTCCCCCCCCTCTCAGTATTCCCTATTTCTAACATAGTTCTCATTTCAAAATTGGCAACCAAACATAGAAGATGGAAGTTTCACATGGTGATCTCAGTGTGTATTGGTTTCTGTGTTGAGACTAGTATTTTTGGATGTTTAGAGGTGACAATGTTTTAGTATTTGGTTCGACCTATTACAATATTTTGATATGTGGATTTGTGTAGCATGTTCGGGACATTGATGTCTATCCTCAACTCAATTGGCTCATGATTTGGAACCTTCACAAGCTATATTTCTTGATTGATAAATGTTACTATAATGTTCTTGAGGGTCAGTTCAGTGTTGCTAATGATTTCAAAGATTTGAGTTGTTTTGGATGTTCCTGAGGTTATTCATGATACTTTTGGGTATTTTTAGATCATGTTCCTATTGTTTCTATAGTTCACATTAATCATGGTGATTTATTTTGGTAATTTTATATTGGTGAGATAATATTCTTTATTTTCTTAAACAACTTGGTGGTGCAACATGTTGTGAATGTTCAAGGTGTGATTTTTGAATGCTTAGAATATTCAAGGATGATGTTGATGACCCAAGCTATCTATTAGCTGACATTTTTGTTAATCTCTATTGAGCATTTAAGGTTGTCATTAGTATCAAAGGATAGTAAATGGGTCGTTCGGTTACTTATATTGAGTTGGTCAGTAACCAAAAGTAAGACAGAGCAGTCGGTAAAGCCTTTACACCGAGCATCACATAGTTTACCAAGCACCAGCGACACTGACACCGATGGTCAGTAAACACCAAGCATCACAGTATACACCAAGCAGATTATATAGTGTTTACTGATGATCACAGGAAATGGCATAGTAATCTAAAATGGCACATTCTTCTATGCAAACGGTTACAACAGATCGTAAAATGGTTTACCAAGATCGAGGAGCATTTATTGTAAAAGATACTCATTAAATGTAATGTTTATCTTATTTGCAATAGTTGATTTAGGTTATTTTGCACCATAGATCTTAGGGTTATGATTATTCTTGTAACCTAATTTTTGCTAAGGTGGCAAAAACATAACACTATATATTTTGTATGTTCACACCATTTTATGTGGTTGGGTGAACTAATATATATGAATCACAAAGCACTTGAAGAAATTGCCTATCTTCAAGACAATCAGTTTACCGAGTAGAACAAAGTACAAACGATATCAGATTGAGCAGAATTAGAGAAGGCTATCGAGCATAACAGAATAGAGAACCATCATAGATAAGGTGATATTTTGATGAGCACTTATAGATCTATTTCAGACAATTAAGTTTTCAACTAGCAAATAATTGCCTATTACTTTCTGACAATTGTGATAGAGTTTTTGATAAATCTCTTAACAGAGTAGACTTAACAGTATTATGTAAATCTCTTAACCGAGTACACACTTCATTAGTGTTGTTTAAATCCTATAACTAGGTAGATCTAGCTGATCTAATATGTTACTCCTAACAAGGTAAGATCACCAGAAGTGATCAACACTTGTAGCCTTAATAGGCAAACCTTTTCTATCTGTAGTAGTGAAGAATTTGTGGGTGTCATCCCCACCGTAGTTTTTACCTTCTTACAAGGGTTTCTACATTACCAAAATACTTGTGTTATGTGATTGTCATATTGATTTCATGTTGTTTACTTTCTTAAGTTAACTAGATGATTGATTTATACAATTATATTCAAGTTATTTTGATCGGTTATCACAAGTATTCAATTATAGATTTGAAAGGTTTTGCAAGTAAAGTTTTCAAGGCACTGATTCACCCCTCCCCTCTCGATACCTATCTCTCCTAATTCCAACAATTGGTATCAGAGCGCAGTTCTCTTGTTGAACAGTCTAACCACTGAAGGGTAAAGATCTAAGTCATGGAGAGATACAAGCTTGACAAAACTATTGAGAATCAGAAGATACAAATACAGATGATTTTGGAACAGTATAAACAAGCCAAGGAAGAACTGAAGAAATTACTGGTTAAAAGGAAGAACCTTGCAATTTAGCTGAATGAAATCAGTTATAATGAAGAACCTATTGATGAAATATTTGATCATATTGGATCAAGCTCTGGAAGCATCTCTGATGGATCCGAAAGCACAATCTCTGATTTATCTAAAAGGAATCAACATCTATTTGAGCAAGTGAAAGCACTTCAAATCGGTCATGAATCTCAAATGGTGAGAATGGTGGAAATCATGAACAATGCTAGACAAGCTGAACAAGATCAGAATTTGGCTATTGAAGACCAAAGACTGATGACTAAACAACTTCAAGCAAAAGAAAGTGAAATACAGAGACTCACTAATCGTCACTTCCAATTATCAAATCAGATGATGACAGTTAATCAAGAAATGAACTGAGTAAATGGAGAATTATCAAGAAGACTTGAAGATGTTGCAATACTCAGAGAAGATAATGAAAAATTGAGAAATGAAATAAAGATACAAAAGCAACACAATGAAATGATGAAGATAGCTGAGGACAGTTCTAAAAAGATTGATGATTTCCTGACTAATCAGAGGAGATTCGAAAGAAGAGCCGGTATAGGCTACACCGATGAAGGAGAATCATCACAACAAGCTGAAAAAGTTAACAAAAATCAAATTCAAAAACCTAAAGTGATGACATGTTATCACTGTGGAAAACCAGGACATACATCCAATGTGTGTAGAAGCAAAGCACAAGGTAAACCTCCTGTCATTCCTAAATTCAATGGATATTATTATTATTGTGGTAAGTTTGGACATCCAGCTTATGAATGCAGAGCTAAGAAGAATGACACTACTAATAATACTACTGAGGAGAAAATATGCTATACTTGTAATAAGCATGGACACACTACAAGGGATTGCAAGGCGAAAATGAAACAAGTCTGGACACCTAAAGAGAAACTACAACGAAAGCCATATCAACCGAAAAGACAAGGTAACTCATATGTTTGGGATTATAATACATGGACTAATTGTTTTGTATGTGGTTGATATGGACATATTGTAGCAAATTGTTACAGAAAGAGTTGGATTGGACAATCAAGAAATTGGATAAATGCAAGAATGGCATGTATGCACTATCACAAGGTCGGTCATGTAAGCAAGAACTGCAGAGACTGAGCACCTAATGAAAACCATATATTTGAGAGTGGATATAACATTGTAGATAATACAAAGTTAAGGAACACAATGTGGAAGAAGGAATCTAATGAGAATGCTGAGTCAAGTAACATTGTTGGTGAAACCTCATCCACTGGATTGGTTGACATCGGTACCTCCACTTAAGATGACAAAGGTATGTATGGAACTGACATTTTAAATGATCACATTTTACATACAGTTCCTTATATATGATGTACAAATACCAAATCTACATGAATAAAGATGCACTATGGTTTATGTGTTATAATTTTACAAATGTCACATAGTCGATAAAAGAAGAAACATGAGTTGGTTACCCGTCGGTAATCACTATACAAGGTTAACCGACAATAATGTAAACTGATGAAGAAATTCTATGTTAACCAAGAAAAAGAAATTGTAGACATTACCGAGCTAATAGCTATTTCATATCAGAAGTTAGGTCACATATTTAATGCACCAAATTTTGAGCGGGAATATCAAAAAATCTATAAATACGTGGAAATAGAGTTCATTGTTACATTGCGATTTCGAAGAATAGAGATTTTACAGAGAAGAGTTTGAGCTAAATATTTTTAGAAAAGATTCAAAGCTACTGTAGATCGAACTGATGACAATTCTTTGATGATAATGAGTAAGTTCATCTGCCTACTGAACACTGGTTATCTATTGTTTTCCAAAACCCTAGAAACAATTTATGGCATCAACATCGACAATAAGCAAATCACAAAACATTGAGGAGGAAGTAGAATTAATTGTTAGGGCACATTTCACCGAGGATAAATTCAAACCACATCCCAAGGTCGCAGCACAAACAGATGATATGGGTGCATTTTTGAGTATTCCAGATAGGGTTTTGTTAACATTAGACATTAGGGCCTATATTCACTGCAAAATTGGTGAAGTGTGTGATTTTGAGACCATTGCTACTTATCAACAAGTCTGTGGACCGGATGGAAAGATTAAATCTGAATACAAGAAGATTGGGGAGTCAGTGTTATCATGTTTTACATACTTCCTGCAATCCTTCCAAAATGACTGGATAAGAATCATGCTAAGCAGATTTCATGATGGCAAATTCTAGTTAGATAAACCTGTTGAGGTCACAAAGAAGATTATCAATAGGGTTACTAGGTACCCTACAACTGACAAAGCCAAAGCCTTTCGAAGTTCATCTTGTCCCGACGTTGAAAAGAACACTGGAGCTCAATGGGATGGTAGGGCACTGAAAATCTCAACTATCAAAGATCTAGCGGTAAAATTCACAGCTCATGTCATCAGGTACAAGATATTTCAATCTAGCAGACCAAATAGTGTACCCTGTAGCGTCGTCGACATGGCATATAAAATTGTGAAGAAAGATCACTAGGTAGATCTTGTCGAACTGCTACTACACCAACTGCATGATAATATGAAGACAATAAAAGAAAAGAAGTCCAATACATGTAAGTATGGATCACTACTTGTCTGTACATTTTTCTATTTGCAAAAATATGTACCAGGTATCGATAAAGTAAACTAGCAATCGGACAAACCGATAACTGCACAAATCGATGAAATGATGAAAAGTCTAGGAGACAATCTGAATAAGGAATTCAATGCATATTTCAAATAATTTCAGGCAAAAATGCAACAAAGGAGTAGAATTCCAAGAGAATTAGTGATTAAATTTGAAGATGACATATATTTTGTAGTCAGCACAGACCACTCAATGATAAAGGCAGTAGAACCGAGAACAAAATGGTTAGCACCGATGGGATATGAAATGAATCATGATTTCACTTTGAAATCTATCAATGCATTGCTAGCATTACCAATAGACATCACTGGTAGTAGGTTTGGTGTATATGAGGAAGCTAAGTCTCGAATCTCAATAGACATAGAGATCGGAAAAATGTCTAGAAGAGCGAAGAAAATGAGAAAAGATGTCATAGAAAAATATGGAAATGCATCTGACTCGTCTAAGGAGTCACCAGTTAAAGAAGCAACCAAAGGTCAGTTACAGTTGGCTAACAAGCCCTATGATAGTGAGGAAACTAAGTTAGACAAAGAAAAGGATCACACACCGGTTCCATCCACCAATGATGAATAGGAAATGTAGCTACAAGAACCTAAAGGAATGAAGGCATGTTCATCAATTGCTGCATAATCTACCAAGCAAGTACAAGTAATAAAAGTAGCAAAAAGAAGAGCAGCTACACTGACACAGAAATATGTTAAGAGAAAGACCAAGAAAGTCACTAAGACACCGAAGAAAAAGAGGAAATACATAAGAAGTAAAGAAGATATAGAGGAGACTGACACCGAAAATGATCCTGATCAATTCAAGTTAGTTCGTAACAGGGAAAGTATAATCGAAGAAATAATTGAAGATATAATTGAGAATGGAAATCTTACAGAGCCAGGCATAGGCAAATTTGACAAAATGTCAGTTGAGGACAAGACAATGCTAGAACATGTTACCATCCAGATGATGATTAAATTCAAGAGAGTACCAATGGAATATGCATGTTAATTGCCGAAGGAACTTGATGAAAAAATAAGTGAGAGATGGGCTATTGCACTAGATATAGAGAAAAGGAAAAGAGAACGATCAGTAAGTCATGCAGCCTCACACTTTAGCTATGTTGTTGTAAGTGAATACATGACAAAGTATCAGGCTAGATTTCTAGTCAAGAATAGAGCTATGCAAATAATGGATGAGAATGTGGATGATATGGATGTCATATGTGATTCTATATGGACATCAATTTTGAAAGTAGAAGAGAAAGTTGAACATGAAGCATTCCTAAAACTATCTAAGAAGAGACACAGTTCAAAAGGTAAAGGTATTTTCATCCATAATAACAAAGGAAAGAAAATAGAGGACACTGGTAGATCAGTTACCGAGGTAATTGATATTACCAAATAAAAGGATGAAATAAGAATTTCACAGGATGCACCGGATCAAGTTAAGATCCACTTGCAAAAGGAAATCGATGATGATGCACTCATTGAGGACATCACTAACGGTGATCCTGATGATGAGGATGATGAAGATGTGACAATTGCACCAAACAAAGATGAAGCACTAGACACTGATAGTGTGTTCACATCTCTACCGAGTGAACTACCTATACTTGCAGAGGCAATTGAAATAATTTCACAAGTACAACCCGATGCTTCTCATCCTGAGCCAAATAAAGATACAACTGAGATACAAGCACCCAAGCAACCTGCAGATACAAATGAGCCTAACAAAATAGAGGCACAGTCTACAGAAACAAAGGAACCAGAAGAAACAAAGTCAACCGAGGTGAACCCACCTGACACTACAACTGAGACTCCCACACCATCTACTGAGGAGAAGAAGAAGGATGATATGGTGTCAACTGGGAAAGATACTCTGAAAAGTGGAGAAAAAGCTATTGTTATAAGTGAGAAGAAGTCACCTCTTGCACAAAAGAATAAGAAGAAGAAAGCCAAAGGGCCGATCACCATTGATGAAGTTATCATTATACCAAAATGTGACCCGAGAACCCTAAGCCCTGAGGAACTAAGTAGATATGGGGAATTATGTTCAAGGAAAGCGGCACAAGAGAAGTTAAGGCAAGAACACAAATGTAAAGAAGTGTTAAATGATGTGAGGGATATTCTGCAACAGATAGTACCGGAGACAAATATTGATGAGAATACTCCCATCTTAGATCAACTTGCTACACTCGCTGACAAAATCAATGCCCCTAATACAGATGCAGACAAAAGAATAGAAGAACGGGCAGAATCAAAGATTTAGAACAAATTGGCAGAAAGGATTAGCACAGAAGTGGCACTGAACAAGGTAAAATTATCTGAGGTCATTACCGAGGTAAAATCTATTACCCAGATAATTTGTCAATTTCTCATCAAGCTTTGTACTTCAGACACCTTCACTATAGAAGTTAGTGAAAAGATAAAAGGTTTAGAAGCAGAGATACAATTGAGTACACAAGCAACTATCACCGAGCCAACTACTTTCCTAAAGCATATTAACTGATTTCAGGAACTCCAGTGGCTGATACCAGATTTAAGGAAACAAGAAGCGAACATCACTGATCAGGTTACAGAGTTACAAAAAGAACTCACTCCTTACCTAAAATTTTTTGAAGCACATATTGTCAAAGTTGAACAACTTGTAGCAACACCAGAGATTTTGATGTTGGATAATATCTTTGACATGCATGCACAAGTCGGTCTTGAGCATATTGCTCTTACCAACTTGAAAGAGGAATGGGAAAACCTCTTGGAGTCTGTAAAGAAAACCCATCACAACATTTTTTATAAGATGTAAGTATACATTATATATTTTTTTTGCATTTGGCATTATTATCAAAAAGGGGGAAACCACGTATATGCCAAATACATATACTTTGATATGTATATTACATACTACCGAGAGCATGCACCGAGGGGGAGTACTTTTTACTTAGAATTTTTTTTGTGGATATGTATATGGAGAGACATAAGGAATATATAGAAAAAAAATTTCTATATACATTTGAAATTTTGATACTAATGCCAAAGGGGGAGATTGTTAATCTCTATTGAGCATTTAAGGTTGTCATTAGTATCAAAGGATAGTAAACAGTTTGGTCGGTCACTTATATTGAGTTGGTCAGTAACCAGAAGTAAGACAGAGCAGTCGGTAAAGCCTTTACACCGAGAATCACATAGTTTACCGAGCACTAGCGACACCGACACCGACGGTCAGTAAACACTGAGCATCACAGTATACACCAAGCAGATTATACAGTGTTTACCGATGATCATAGAAAATGGCATAGTAATCTGAAATGGCACATTCTTCTATGAAAATGGTTACAAAAGATCGTAAAATGGTTTACCAAGATCGAGAAGTATTTATTGTAAAAGATACTCATTAAATGTAATGTTTATCTTATTTTTAATAGTTGATCTAGGTTATTTTGCACCGTAGATCTTAGGGTTATGATTATTCTTGTAACCTAATTTTTGCTAAGGTGGCAAAAACATAACACTATATATTTTGTATGTTTGCACCATTTTATGTGGTTGGGTGAACTAATATATATGAATCACGGAGCACTTAAAGAAATTGCCTATCTTCAAGACAATTAGTTTACCGAGTAGAACAAAGTACAAAGGATATCAGATTGAGAAAAATTAGAGAAGGCTACCAAGCAGAACAGAATAGAGAACCATCATAGATAAGGTGATATTTTGATGAGCACTTATAGATTTGTTTTAGACAATTGAGTTGTCAACTAGCAGATAATTGCCTATTACTTTCTGACAATTGTGATAGAATTTTTGATAAATCTCTTAACAGAGTGGACTTAACAGTCTTATGTAAATCTCTTAACCAAGTACACACTTCATTAGTGTTGTTTAAATCCTATAACTAGGTAGATCTAGCTGATCTAATATGTTACTCCTAATAGGGTAAGATCACCAAAAGTGATCAACACTTGTGGCCTTAACAGGCAAACCTTTTCTATCTATAGTAGTGAAGAAAGTGTGGGTGTCATCCCCACCGTAGTTTTTACCTTCTTACAAGGGTTTCTGTATTACCAAAATAATTATGTTATGTGATTTTTATATTGATTTCATGTTGTTTACTTTCTTAAGTTAACTAGATGATTGATTTATACAATTATATTAAAGTTATTTTGATCGGTTATCACAAGTATTCAATTATAGATCTGAAAGGTTTTGCAAGTAAAGTTTTCAAGGTACTGATTCACCCCTCCCCTCTCAGTACCTATCTCTCCTAATTCCAACAATTTTTTGGTTTTCATTAATGTTTTTAATTGAGTGATTTTATTTTTAATGTTGAGGTGGTGAGATTTTAGGTGGCCTTGTTTATCTTTTCAAGATTGATGAATTGTATAAATGTAATTGTATCCCTTTATAGATTAAGTGCATATATGTGTTTGGATGTATATGTGTGGAGCAAAGAGGTATGAGTGGAATCTATAATTGAGGAAGAGATCAAGTATGGAAAAAAAGTTGTATCTATACCTCAATAGAACTGATCTAAGCATGTTGAAGATGCTATTATCTAGTTCATGATTTGTGGATTTTTGTCCACTATCGATTGTAGTGCATGTATTTGGTATAAGTGAGTGAGACTCCCCTATTGTATTTGAGTGGTGAGCTCTTGGTAGTGTGTCTGAATGCATGTGCATTCCCATTGTAATACCTTTAATAGGGTATAGTTCTTTTAACAGAGTACATCATCTTTTGGGTTCCATCCCCACTGTATTTTTTCCCTTAACAGGGTTTTCCATGCAAAAAAATATTGGTGTTATGTATTCTTGGTGTGTTGTGGATCTATGCTTTATTGTTTATCATTCTAATATGAAGTTTAAAGTTTAAATTTTGTTAAAGTTCTAAGTGTTGAGACACAACTTATTCACCCCTCCCCCCCTCATTTGTGTGTTGTTTTATTTGTATCAATATCATCAATATTCCTAGGGAAGATAGAGGACTCAATATCAAAGGGTGACCCCACAATAGTGGGTTACACTTTTTTAGACATGTTGATTTTTGCTGAAATAAAATATTTTTCATAAAATATGATGATTTAAGCCTTGAGAGGTTCCATTTTAAGGAATTAATTAAAAATGGTTATCTCAATGCATCTTAGTTAAAAAAAAACATTGATATAATGTATCTATACTCCTCATTCATACCTACAATGGAGTCTCCTTTGCACCTATTAAAATGCTGACAAAAAATCACTTCGACTTTATCTTTTGGCAGATCAAATGAACCCATTTGACAAAACTATCTATCTAGTAAGGTACTATTGAGAAAAATCTTTCCAATGATTATAATTTTAATATATATTAAGTTTATTATGACTTTTTATTTTTAGTTTTACTAAACATAGATATTTCACGGTATGTCTATCTCTATGTTTGACGCTTATGGAAAAATAGTAAATGAGAGAAAAAAAATTCTAAAAAATATCTATGCCCTAGGTATTGAAGTTCCCTTTCTATCAAAACAAATAAAAATGAAATAGGACAAATAGATGACAAGTTATAAGCTATGTAGTCAAGGTATGTCAAATTTATGGTTTAGTCAACTTCAAATGTTAATAAAATATGAAATAATCATGATAATGTCATAAAAAAATTGCATGCACTCTGTATGGATGTTACAAAACTAAATTCAAAAGAAGCACATTGATATCTATTTTAGAAAAAAAGTTATGCTCTATGAAAACAATGTAACTCTTTGAAAATGATGTTTTCAGCAACATACCAATTTTCATGGGAGAAAAAAAATCCATTCAAATAAATTCAAAAATATATTTAGAATCTAGATAGAAAATCCTAAAACACTCTAATTTACTTCATCTTCCAATTCCAAATGGTTTAATGACAATATGCATCTGAATCTAAATGTTTTTTTCCAAAATGTAGAGTTTGGTGTCCATTCAGGCAAAAAAGTGTAACCCACTATTGTGGGTTCACCCCAAAGGAACACATAAATATAAGACTTCATCTCATTGGAAATATCTATGTCGGACTCAAGGTTATAACAGTCATGCACACGACAATGAAAGAAATATATGTTTAAATAATAAAAATAAATAATAGATCTGAATTGAAAATACAATTATTCATCAAGTTTATGTAACATTAATAAATTTAAGATACGCAGTAAGAATATTTGTACATGAAACCAAATGATTCATATGAAAAAAAATCTATCTATCCAAATAAAAAGTAGAACGTAAGAAGTCGGGCTCACCAAAATGTAACATAGATGAACCTAGATACTTGAATACATAAAGTGTAGCAATGTTGTGATGTAATAAGTAAATAATGTAAATCATACAAATTAGATCTAGACACCAAATCAAAGTAAAAATAATTGGGTTCACAAAAATGTAAGATAAAAGAAATGAATAGTGTGGGAGATGAGTTTCACTAGTGTGACATGATGGGAATTGTTAGGAAAACTTGTGAACCTATCCTCTTTATTACATTGGAAGGAATATGAACTTCTAGGCTCAAGGAGGATTAAGCACTAAGTGAGTGCAATGATCCTTCACTATAATTGAGGTTTCTTATGTAAGTGTAATTGAAAAATGCAAGATTTAGGGCTAAAAGATAGATTTCAAAGCACACAAATTGACAAAGAGTAGCAAGATTTAAGGCTAAAAGATAGATTTCAAAACACACAAATTGACAAAGAGTAGCTAGAATAATTTTGTAACCACAAATAGAGTCTAGAGATTATAACTAAATTTTAGATTGAATATAATATTATTTTGGAGGGACTAAGGTAACTTTTCATGGGACTGAGACAACAAGGTTGACTTATTCCCTACACTTTCTAATATTGTAGACAATAGTTCAGGTCCTATAGTTTCAAGATCCATTCTTAAAATTGGTGTTGCCTATTTTTCCATAGAGAAAAGAGAGATCATATCTGGTAGAGATTATTTTAACTCATTCAAACCTCTATTGATGAATCAACATTGAAAATAAAATAAAGTAAACATAAATGGAAAGTGTGCTAATGTATAGTAGAGGCTATATCTAAAACATGTAAATTCTTATACCTTCACAAATGGACTTGGTGTCACAATGTCTATGAAGATTCTTTAAGTAGCTATTGGAATGTATTTATAGGATCTTAAATTATAGTGAATAATCAATGATGCCTTTTATAAATTCTTATATTTCAAGTACTTTTAAAATCTCCATTGTCATTATGTTTGATGTCTCTTTCCTTGAGAAGGAATAGATTTGCATTGATATTCATGTAGTTGGAAAAGGATATTCTTGCATGAATGAGGCCTCATCTTCTTGATCTTCAATGAGAACAATAATATTTATATAATAGAGAAGATTTCCTTTAAAAGATACCTTGTATGATTGAAATTATCCTTTGGATCATTCTTGAGATGCAATATTGTAGGAGAGAGATTCAATGCTTTTCATCTTATATCCAAATGAGGAGAGTTAGGTTGCTTATATACCTCTCAAAAACATTTCAGAGCTCAAAACTTGAAGATGGAAGATGACAACTTATATTTTCTTCTTTTCCATTGAGACCAAGTCCCAATTCAATTTTTGTAGCAAACATCAAGGAATAAGTTGATTAGACCTAGGAAAGGTCAACCAGGTCAACCTATTACCCCTAAAATTCTTATAAATTTGATCCAGGGGTCATGATTATGGAGAAGATGCTAGAATGAAAAGAGAAATCAAGGTTGGATCAAGAATAATGAACACAAAATCTTGATAACACTAAAATAGGACCTAACTAAGTATTTAAGTGTAGGTGAGTATAATTTTAGATAGTACAACTATGTAAATTTAGAAGAGGAGAAATTATTGTGTACTCTAACAGCGACCACCATCACACACTGAGTTGACTATATTGTGTGGAATTCTTCTTTGTCTTAATTCATTAGTATAATCACTACCTTAATTAATATCATTGTACTTCATCCCTAAATATGATCACTAATATTTTGATTAATATTCATCATCAAACACATTTATCCTATAATAACTTAGATTTCTCACTTAATTACATGTCTCATTCTATCCACTTTGGTTACCCATTTTTTAATAATTTTTTATTGCTCATCATGAATTCACTAATCAAAATGACATTTCTTGATCTTGTATGTTTTTCTTTTATTCATCCTATCATCATCTTTCGTCATAGGCATATAAATGGTGAGCATAGTAATGGTCTTTGTATTTACATTAATGACAACTTTCTAACATACTTTTCCATTGTTATTTGTGTATTTTCATTTCTATAGGTACGTTCAATCATAGTATATTTTTTAAGTAATTCTCATATGTAATTTACCATCATAATTGTTACCCATTATTATTGTACAATATTATCTAGTTAATTAAGGAAGGAAAATACTTTTTTTTTTAAATAATAAATCTACCAAGAGTAATAACAATAGAGGGAAATGAGACAATAATATCTTATCCCCTACCCAAGAAACTTCTCCATCATTCCATTCTTTTACTAAGCCTCGGCCTTACCTTTTTATTTGTCTCTATTCATTTCTAGAGGTAGGTTTAGTCATAACATGATTTTTTAAGTAATTTTCATA
Organism: Chamaecyparis obtusa; assembly: GCA_027943335.1. Lineage (NCBI taxonomy): Eukaryota > Viridiplantae > Streptophyta > Pinopsida > Cupressales > Cupressaceae > Chamaecyparis > Chamaecyparis obtusa. The sequence goes on from BSBK01005486.1 coordinate 1,796,223, forward strand.
TGCCATTCAATATCATAATTATTATCCATAATTTATTATATCTTATTTAATTAATAAAGGAAATAAAATGCATTTTTTTAAATATAAACCTACCAACCCAAAGCAACTTCTCCATCCTTCCATCTATTTATTAAGCCTTGGTCTTCTCTTGTCATTTGACTCTATTCATTCCTAGAGATAGCTTTAGTCATAACATAATTTTTTAAGAAATTTTTATAGGTCATTGACCATCACAATTGTTATCCATTATTTATTGTATCAAGTATTTAATTAATTAAGAAAATAGAAATAGAAATAGAAAACATTTGTTTAACATAATGGAGCTACCAACCCAAACAAACTTTTCCTTCCATCCTTTTACTAAGTCTTGTTCTTCCCTTGTGAATTGTCTCTCTCCATTCTTAGAGGAAGGTTTTGTCATAACATGATTTTTGAAGTAATTTTCATATGTCATTCACGATAATGATTGTTATCCATTATTTATTGTATCTTATTTAATTAATTAAGAAAATAGAATGTACTTGTTTAAAATAATAGACCTACCAACCCAAAGAAACTTCTCCATACTTTCATCCTTTTACTAAGCCTTGGTCTTCCCTTATCATTTGTCTCTATTCATTCCTAGAAGTAGGTTTAGCATAACATGGTTTTTAAAGTAATTATAGCATATCATTCACCATCATTATTTCATCCATTATTAGGGTTTGTTTGGTACCAGGAATTAGGAAATGTTGGATTTGATCAAATGTTGGAAATGGTCAAATCATGGATTTGATAATCCAGTTTTTCATTTCTGCATTATGTTTGGGCTGTTTGGTTCCACTTTTTGAAACTGGAATTGGAATTTGAGTATGAATTTTTTTTAATTATTTTAATATTTTTGAATTTAATAATTCATTTTTATTAATAGAATTGAATTTAAAATGGAATTGCGGGCCATTTTAGGCAGCCAAAGTTGGTGGCAGGCAACCAAGTTACAATCACTGATCACAACCAAAATTCAAAAAAACATCGACAAAAAAATTGGAAAATAAATTTGAGAAAAAATTCAAAAAAATAAAAAATCAATTTTTTAAATAAAAAAATTCACAAAAAAATTTGAAAAAAAATTCGGCAAAAAATTTGAATTTTTTTTCGAAAAAATTCAAATAAATAACAAAGTTACAAACCACCCAAACAAATTAAAAAAATTAAATCCCTTCCCACACAAATAAAAAATTAAAAAATTAAGTGTAGACATAAAAATTTAAAAACTTGCTTTGCCCCCAATTCCAATTCCAATTCCACCTTTTCAGGTGGAAAAGGTGGAAGATGTAAATGTTCATTTTGGGCAAAATGAGCATTTACATCTTCCAATTCTATTTTTATATTGCACTACCAAACTGAGGATTCCGTCTACCAAACGGGCCCTTATTTATTGTATCTTATTTAATTAATTAAGGGACAAAATGCATTTGTTTAAAATAATAAACCTACCAACACAATGAAACTTCTCAATCCTTTTAGTAAGCATCACTCTTTCCTTATCATCCTTATCATTTGTCTGTATTCATTCTTAGAAGTAGGTTTATTCATAACATGATTTTTTAAGTAATTTGTATATGTCATTCACTAACATATTTATTATTCATTGTATCTTATTTAATTGATTAAAGAAAGAAAATGTATTTATTTAAAATAATAAATCTAACAAGAATAATAACAAAAGGACCCATAACATTGATATCTTATCTCTACCGAAGAAAATTCTCCTTCCCTCCATCCTAATTTTAAATTCCTCCACCTTGGAAATATACAAGGAGACAACTATAAATAGACTTTGACTTTCTAAAATCAAATAGTTAATTATTAGTCTAGAACCTTGACTTTCAAATAATTAATTACGTCGTAGGCGTTCCTTATTTGAAAGGGCTCAAGCAAAAAAAATCATCCAACGGTTGTAGATTCTCTAGCCAAAATGACTACCATTGAAGTCATCTAGAACGTTGAATTTTTGTTCTGCCACTTTACAGGTAGATTTTTCCAATTGCAGGGAACAATATAATGGCTCACAGGTTCAAAATTTCTACGTGAGATTTATTTGACGGTGAGAATGGCCAGATGGACGAAAGGGGACAAAATTTGGAGCTTGTTCCATTCAGATTGGCAAGAATAATTTGCCCCGACGATTTAACTAGCAAGTCATCTGGTTCATTTATTTGAGTCCATACTTCCAGATGGGATGAGCTCCGAGCAGTTGGACATGATGGAGGAGTTTGGACTTACTATGATACTTTTTTGTACTACCCATTGCTCAACTTTTTGAGTATAAATAGCTAAAAGCAAGGCCATGATAGTTTCATCTAGTATCCATTATTTATTGCTCAAAACAAAATTGTCCATGTAAACTTTCATGCAATACCCAAATACTCAGTTGAAATCAAGGTTATGCAACTTTTGTGTACTATCTATACCTCAGAACAGGACTATGCAATCTTTGAGTGATATCTATAGCTGAAAATAGAACTATAACTATGATACTTTTAGGCAATACTAGTAGTAAAAAACAAGACTACGCAACTATTATGTAATACCCATAACTAACAGCAGGGCTAATTAGACTACTATGTAAAACCCATTGCTGAAAGTGTGGCAAATTTAACTTGTATGTAAAACCTACAACTAAAAATAGGGCAAAGTTGTCTGGAACTTACTTGCAAGTGCCTATGCTTGGCGTGGAAGGTACTCATGGATCAATACAAGGAGATGGACTGGTACCCACTACAAGTGGAGTCAGTGATGATGATGATGGGATAGGGGGTGTACCGTATGATGCAATGCTAGGTGACGAAGAAGAAGAGGGGCTGGGTGGAGAGCCGCCATATGAGGGCACAGATGGTGTGGTAGGAGATGAGCCTTTGCTAGAGGGGGAAGGAGGGGCTGGTGGTGAATGGCGGGCAGTGGATAATTTGGGGGTACTAGGTGATGGTGTAGCATTGTATGCTGGTGTTAATGAGGGTGTGGATGGGGTTGAACCTCCTGCAGGTGGAGGAGATGAGTATACCAAATCTATGTGTACTGGAGGACTTCCAGTTCCACCTCCAATTGCTCCACCCACTGGAGGACTTCCAAATCCACCTCCAATTCCCCCACTTGCACCTCCTCCCACTGGAGGGAAATTGCACTTGACATGCCCTAATGTCCCACCACTCTTGGAAGTGGCATATGCAAGCTGGAATGTGAACATAAGCACCAATATTTTCCCCACCCTCTCCATTCTTTGCTTCCCTGTGTCCCTACGACATGGGTATGCAGGGGGAGGGTAAGTGGAGGATATATAGATGGATTGAATCATGGTTACTCATCGATAATTATTAGGTGTTCAACATTGCCTTCCAAATGGGCTCACATTTTGGGGCAAATTCATTGCAAAACCTGCCTCATCAAGGATAATTCAATTGACTAGATGGATTGAATCCTCATCAGTAATTAATATTCCCCATTGCCTTCTTAATGGGCTCATATTTTGGGGCAAATTCATTGCAAAGCATGCCTCAACAAGGACACAGCGGACTATGAGGCCACATACAGTAAATGCATTTGTCTCTCTGTATCTTGTATATGCCTTCACATTTTATATTCATACCTTACATCTACTATTGCATTTGATTTCTAAGCATTTTAAACATTCCATGAGATCACATTCCTCTGGGCGGTCTGTGCACACAATGAAAATGTTATTTATAAATACTGATCCTAACAAAAATTCATTCCTATGTGTTTGGATGAATACCCATATGTGGCTCTACGCCCACAATTTGGTATGGGCAGGGATGGTGCACTGAAAGCTTTGAATATGCTCTATACTCATCCTTTACATTTGCTAAAAGTTTCCAAAAGTCATTTCAATATCTTATCTTGTGTGGTTACTGCAATCAATATATTTCATGAGGTGTTAATGACTTGAGGTAGTCTGGTAACAATGTGTCTTGTCTATTTCCTTATTTTCAAACTCATATAACACAGTAGTTGATGAAATCGCATTGCTTTCTACTTTAATAGACTTCCATAGTCTTTTTAATAAATAGTATTTATAAATAACATTTTTCATTGTGTGCACAGACCGCCGAGAGGAATGTGATCTCATGGAATGTAAAAAATGCTTAGAAATCAAATGCAATGGTGGAAAATGTTTGTTGTGATTACTATTTGTTATGATTTCCGGTTGTGTAGATCTCATGGAATTTTGCGGTAAGAAGTGAATGTTGGAAACTAAATTGAAACAATTGTTGTATTGTCATTGATGTCAAACCTTAATTGGTAAGACTCTTGCTACTTAGGAAAGTACTATATTTATTTGAGTGTTGCTAAGGGGCTAAGCAAGGTTGGTAACAATAGCACCTAGGGAAAGGTTGAGTTATCTTGATACTAAAAAGTGTACTTGACTATGTTGCACTATGATGAGATAATGTATTGTTTATCTTAGTAAGACTGAAGACTAAACTAGTAGGCTTAACTGAGCAAAGAAAGGAAAAATCATGTTTAAGCCGAGTGATGTTAGTGTCGACCGAGTTAGTATGTGCCGAGAAAAATTATAGTGTTGACCAAGCATCAGTAAATTGTCGAAGAAGACAATGCAAGTCAAGGAAACAGTTTTAGTATTGACCAAGCATTCTACATGAAGACTGAGTGAACAATCATAGTATTGACCGAGCATCAGCAATTTTATATTTGAAGAGAATTTAATTTTGGAGCCGACATTGTTGAATTCTTAGATTATGTAAAACGTGTTGACTTTATTTATTGATTGTTTGGAAGCATTAAATGCATTGTAAAACATTTTATTATAAATCTTTAAGTGATTTGAGATGATTTTAGAAAAGGAGCTGAAGAACATAAAGTGGGTAGATTCAATGAATCTGACCTAATCCTAAGATCTACGAATGAGATTGAGCGGAAAAAGATGAGTTAACCTAATTGATGAAAATATAAGGGAACCTAAACATTGTGATATGAATGCACATGGTGAATAGAGAATGTTGGAAGAGAAAAGTTTTATTGACTGAATAAGCAGAAAAGGCTAAAGGAGAATGGTGGTGATTGCTTGAAGAAAAGTTTCGAGCAGATTAGAGATGGAAATGGCAAAGTTTCAAAGTCAGTAAACCAGCATTACTGTACGGAATCGGATCTGATATTTGCAAAGTGAGTTGTATATTTTTCAGATAATACTGTTGCTACTTTCTAACCATTGTAACAGTCAAAATGTTTTTAACACAGGTTGACCTAACAGTCATATGTTAAATCCTTTGAACAAGGTTGCATTCTAATGGAGTGTATGTAAGTCCTATGACTAGGCTCACTTTTAACAGGGTGATTGAAATCCTTTAACCGGGTCACACCTGACAGTGTGTATTGTAACCTTTGACAGGGTTGGCTTTTTACCAAGCTCACTTTAGAAGAGTGAAAATAATAGTAGCATGTTACAAAGTGGTTTTTCCCAAATTGGGTTTCCACTACAAATCCTGGTGTTATTACTTGTGTGTATGTTTAGATCTGAACATTACTATGTTTTACAAGTTAAGTTATAGCTGGGTAGTGGACTGCATTGTTAGATGTTTCTATTATTGAATCAGTGATGACTGAGTTTGTTTTGGTTTTCGATCTGATTTAAGGATAAGTTTATGAGATTGTTTTATACATCAGGACCTGAGAACAACTGATTGACCCCCCCTCTCTATTGTTCTAAATCATATTAACAATAAATAAATATTTTTTTCTGGAATCAGACTTCAACCTGTCGTGGACGAAGGTTGAGCTGCTTTGCCAAGGCAATTTTTTGCTTCTGCCCCATAAATTTTGACTGGGTGAGATGAAGAGAAGAGAAAGAAAAAGAAAATCTTGCTATATTTAAAAGATTTGAGCACTTATTTAAAGTATTTGAGCAGTTATTCAAAGGATTTAAGAATATATTTACCGGATTGAGTGTATTGTGCTTTTTAAAGCTTTCAACCATGGCTGTCAATTGAACCAAATATATCTGTGTCTACATAGATTGATAAATAGACTTTACCCCAATTGATTTTGAATTTCTAACCTCAACAATTTCTAGAGACATCATTTTGAACAACCTACATTCGCATGACTTAGATGGGTAAAAAGAGAACTAAAAATGGTGTCTCTTCAAATGAACATGAATTTCCACGTGTCAGATTTCCATTTAGACATAATTGAAATCATTGTTTTATGAGACTAGAGAAATGATTCTGATTCAAAAAGAATGGTTTCAATCATACAACCTAATTATAACAATGCAGAACCAATTAAGATATCATGAACATTAAAATCTAGATCCCTTAAACTATTTGTAGAGTAAACGCAATTATAAGATCATGGACATTAAGATCTAAATACCTGAACAAGCAGATCCATCATAAGAAGGCACTGAAAGGTCCTTGCAGCCTTAACCACTGATACACTAGGGGAAGAGCAAGACTTTTTGAAACACCCTCAAGTACTAGTGATATCAGACAGTGGAGGCACATAGAGTTAATGAGGTCTTATTATGGAAGATATGTATGCACTTTTTGCCCAAAAATTGTTTAATAAATACTTGTTTCAGACATCGGTAGGTAGAAAGGGGCGTGTGATCCAGTTTCTAGGCATGAGATAAAATTGCTAAGCTTCTTCCTATAAACTAAAAAAAATTCTTGGACACACAAATTATTTGCATGTCTGGCAGGTGGAGGAAAATTAATTTTCTTCTGAAACTCTCCCAACTTTCCTTCCTTTCTGACCATCTCCTTTGCATCTACACCTTCCCTAGAAACTTACAACACTAGATGTGGGGATATAGTGAGCTGCGCAGAGGGGGCATCGTAAATTTACAATCATCTGATTTGCAATGCCAATAATGGACTGTTAAATTATGTGTTCAAAAATTGTACCTTTCTATTCTTCGCCAGCTGCCCCCTATATTCTACACTACCTCCTATAATGCACTGTCGGAGGCCTTGTAAATTGCGCGTTCTCTTGCTTTCTTGCATTACTTATTCAATGATGACTGTAATTTGCCTATAAGATCTAATGAGCTAAAATGAGTTGTTGGTAGTGCCCTAAAGCAAATGACTCTTTGCATGAAGTGTTATTTTATGTTAGGATCCACTGATTAAACTTCCCTTTGTCTTTCTCAAGTTTCGAAATAAGTCATAACGTGATCATGGGAAGGGCGAATGGAGTAAATAGAAATTTGATAAATCTGGATAATTAACAAAATGAATATATAATATAATATTTTGGTAAATATTTATGATTAATTTTTATTATTTATGAAATTATTAAAAATATAATAATAAATTGTTATTATTTTTTATTGAAATAATGTAAATAAATTATATATAAGAAAATAATTAATAGGTTATTGTGTAAAAGAAATGAAACAAAAATATTGTAAATAGATTCATACAAACAAAAATTGTTCGATGAACATGCCTTGGTAGATTTGAATGAACTATATGGAATAGGTAGATCAAATGTAGGCTGATGGAAATGCACAAAACAGACTTGTTGAAACTGCTTTAGAAACTTTCAAGTTAATGCAAATCAATAGATGCATAGCCATGTTCCATGCCTATGCCCAGTTAAGACCTTCGAATCCAAGATCTGCAAAAAAAAATTTGTTAAAAATATTTTAGAAACTCTCAAGAAAATGCAACACGACAGATGTAACAATGTGACCTACAACCTTTGTCAGCGTCATCCATGCCTATGATCAAATGGAGATTTGGAGCAAGGTAAGGACGTCAAACAAAGTGTATACATAAATGGGAGCTTTGGAGCGGCATATAGACATCCAACAAAACATAATTTGAATGGTTGCAATGAAATGACTATGAGACATACAAATGACTTTTGGAGAATAATAGTCTCAAAATCATTGAATTAACAAAGGTATTTGGAAGGGTAAAAGTACAAAGCTGTGGACCACACTTTTATAAAGGAAAAGGTCAACAACACACAAAAATTTTAACTTTAATGACATAAAAATGGCATTTATGTTTAAAATTTGGAGATGATGTAAACTAATGAAATGTGTAAAAGTGGATAAAGTTTATGGCTATAATTTTTTTAATTTTTTTTGAACAAAAATTCACATAGTTTTTAAATTTTTGAAGTCCATTTTTTACTTGCTGAAAAATGAGAGTCTTGTCCGCACCAAAAAAGTATATGCAAATAATCTCTTTTTCCTTTGATATCAAAATATGTCATAGATAAAATGTATAGCTAGTGCAGAAAAAAAGAAAAATTAGTTTTCAATGTATATTTTCTCTGTTATAACTACTCAAAGTCGAACATACCTGAAATCGATAGTTTTCATCTCGCGTCAAATTTCCCCTATCAAATCTACACCATTCAGAAAATAAATTACACACTCCTGAAGATAACTCTCTCCTCTAGTGTTAAATATAAATTTTCAATTTTTTTGATAAGCTTTACTATTTTTTTCTATTTTTGAAGCATCATGTTCTCGAATGTTAAAATACCTACTTGTAGTATTTTGAAATTATAATATATTAGATCTAATTAAAATACTATAAAAATTATATGATGATAATCTTGACTCTGTGCTCTAAAAAAGGGTATTTTTATATTTGTAAAAAAATATCATTAAAAAGAGTAAGAGTTATTGAAACGTCACTTTTCTGAAATAATTTTATTTCTTTAGTAATTGTTATAAAACATGCATTTAATAGATATTTCCAATTGGAAAAGGTAAAGAACTTATCTAACTTAGCTAGAATGAATCTAGCTAGACCATATGTTTGACAAAAAATAATTTTAGTTAGAAATACTCAAATTCAGCTGTGCTGATAAGTTGTCCTGAAACGTGACACAGCTTTGTGCTTTTACCCGGAACTCACTTAGGCATTAGAGTTGTTGTTTGGTGGGGATAGGTTGATAAAGAGATAAGGAGATCTAGAGAGGTTGAGAGGGAGTGAAAAACAAAGAGACAAATACTTAAATGACCTTTCCATAACTTACAGCGTACCCATTGCACACTCAGATGCGATTGCTAGCTAATTTAAGCTGTGTTCACGTTACATGATTCTCTTTTCAAATAAATCTTAGTTATAAATTCCTTTGCCACTTTCAAATATGCAACAAGACAAATCTTAGCTCTTTTTAAAAATATTAAGTTTTTGAAGTTAAATGATCGTTTAATTGATTTAGACTAATTAATCCCACTATTGTACAGATATGACAAGGATTTCATCTTCAGCTCTCGACGACATTTTCCACATACTGATAAATATTCCACTCCACTTCCTAAGTAATGTTGATGAGAATATGGTTGATAAAAAATCCATATAAGTTGTATCAGGCTATCAGCTGCAAATATTGTCCTTACGCTTTTGAGATTATAAGTTGTGCGAGGTGCATATCCTATCCATAAAGTCTCAAGATTGAAGTAGAATAAAAATGGCGGGATATACTATCCTAGGTATCATAGGATCAATCCTTGCAGATGTGGGACTGGATAAATTGAAGGAGGGACTAGAGAAAGACTATGGATCTAAAGAATTGAATCCACAGCAGACAAAGGAAGCATTAGTGAAATTTGTTGAAGATTCTGACATAAGACAAAGGTATGGACTAGTCAAGGGTTATTGTGAATCGATAGAAGATTTATTTGAGAAAGTGAGAACAGAAGAATGGTACGTATTTATGACAGGAAACTGGATCATTTTTAGGGGAACAAAAAGTACATGAAAGTTGGAGATATTTATCAGGACAGTGCTTAATCGGTCATAAATGGCACCATGAGTTTTATAATGGGCACCCAGAAGGGAAAATGTTCCTCAAAGTCCATCTCCATGTCTTACTTGATGTTGTAGGATTTGACATCGAGTACAGGGAATAGCTCATAGAAAAACATTGGGGTAATTTGTTGCGCATAGACAGAACGTATTCTTACGGAAAGATCTGGAATATGGAGTTTGCATATTCGGACCCACAGAGATGGCAATTTTTTACTAGCCTTGTTGCTGTTCTCTCTGTAAGCTGTAAGCAATCTTTTTTATCAAAGTTCTTCCAATGAATAATTCGAGGGGAGATCATTCCGGGCAAAAAGTTGTTTGTTTCAAATAAAGTTTGTTTCCTGTTCCCTTTATTGATACATATGGATCCTTTGAATACGAAGGTGAAAGATCTCCATAAATACGCACTCTTCGTTAAGGTTTGGGGATTCATTATAAGTGGTTTGGAGCTCTGTACTGCTAGGTTATTTCTCCATCTCTTCTTGTGGTTGTTTTTTTTATTCATTTGAATCTAGAAAATATGCTTTCAAAAAGCCTTTCTTTTTGGTTGGGAAGAGTTTGTTGTTGGCTTATCCGTGGAAGCCTCATTTTCAGCCTGTTGAGGACATTTCGTCTCTACAACCTGTTTGGTTTGTACTTCCCCAGTTACCACTAGAGTTTCCAGATCTGGGTATTTTGCGTAAGGTTAGAGGATCCTTGGCGGTCATTTTAAACATGGATTTTTCTTTAATTGATGATTTCTTGACCATTAAGATTTGTTTTCTTAGAGACCCTAATGCGGTTTCTCGAAGAACCCTAAATTTGAAATCTGTGGATGGGGTTTGGCGTCAAGAATTAGCGCAAGATTCATGTGGGTTTTTGTAGATCTAAGATTGTTATGGATGGGAATTTGTTTTTTGTTTTAAAATGCTCAAACCCTAGTGCTAACGAAAATATTCTTGCTACCAAGCCTCCTTCTATTGGGTTGGTTAAATCGGGGTCAAAGTTATCTTAATGGTCTCAAAATCACTTATAAACTTAGCGATAATCATATTGATAATTTGTCTAATCTTGATAATCAGAAGAATGTTAGTTTTAAGGATAATCCATTCATATCTTCTAGGAGGAAATTGTCTAATTTGGTTGGGATAGGGTTGACCTAAATATTTTGATCAATAATATGTTATTAGATAATTCTCATGTTGTCATGCAGACTACTGATTCACTAATTTTTCAAAACAAGCTTTTGGATTTTGTGTTTTCGTTGGTTCAACAGAATTCTCCATCTTCAAAAATTATATTAGATCTCCATTGATAAATCTAATGATGGGATCGATATAAGGAAACAATCTTCAGCTCTCAATTTGAATTCAAAGGCCCCTGTTGTTTCTACTCTTTCTGTTGATTCTATATTGAATATGGACGGTAATTCAAATGTGCCCAATATTAATGTTTCGGATCAGAAGCTTATATGTTTAATTTAAAATGTTACTGAGGACTTAGATGTTCCTATTCCTAGAGTAACTACTGATTAAGGTATTCAAAATTTTGAAAATGATTTGGCTCAATTAGAATCCAAGGTTCCTTCTACTTCATGGATTGTGAATGACATCATAGCCTTGCTCTTTCCTATGGAATATTTACTCCTTTTTGAAACTCTAATAAACAATATACTTTAAGTTAAAATACCACCTACCACCTCATCATCCAAATCATCTAGCATAGATTGTCCATTGATCTCTATAGGCATTCCTTCCTTCTTACAAGTAAGACCGGTAATAGTTTACCTCTCCAAATCATATTTTGACATCCCCACAAAAATAATTTTGTAGATTGATCCCACTAATGATATTCTTGTTGAGCCCGTATGGTTAAACTGAATTCTTGCAAACTTAGTGTAGTCATTCTTACTTTTTTAAAATACAAGAGCAATGGCATCATTAATCATTAATGACACGGAGGAACTTATTTCTCTATCTTTACCAAATCCTTAGCTTCTTATAGCTTGTTAGCATATGCCCTATCATTTTTGGCTTCTTCCTCTGTCCAAGCCCTGGTCAATGCTAGTGCCTCCTTAATCTCTACTTCTTCTCTTCTCATACCCACTAAAATATTTATATCTTCATCTCCATCTTCAGGTCTATCTCTCTCATTCTTTTTCAAAGACATTTATGTCCTTTTTGTTTGAACGGTCTGGTATTATTGTCTTATATATCCTATCATTCGTATAGCATTAACATTAGAAGTGGAATCATAGATTAATATCCTTTCTATAGTTGCCCATAGAATTTTAGGGCAAGGTGTTATATGAGATTTTGAGGAAAGAAGTCTTTTGCAATTGATTTTTCAAGTTAATTGTCTCAATTGTTTAAATTATAACAAAAGGGAACATTACACCTTTGCACTCCCCTATTTCCTATAAGGATCTAAACTATTGATCTTCTTTAAATGATAAAATTTAAGATATGTAGTACTCTCTTGGTGAAGATTGTTAATGACAAAATTATTGTGAATAATATTAATGAGTGAAATAATTATGATGCAGAGCATCATGGGCCCAGGCACATTCACCATAAAACCCTTCATTTTTCTTTCTTGTTTTGTAACATCCACCAATTCAATGTCCTTCAAGACAAAACTCTTCTTCTAACCCTTCAACCACATTCAACTCTTCACTATTGACCATTCCTAGAATATTTAACTAAACCAACAAGAAAATAATGCAGAGAATCAACTTGTATTGATATCTTTCTTCATTCATCAACCAAATCTTCTTCTCCAAACATTTACAAAGGTAGATAATTCTCATGTTGTCATGCAGACTACTGATTCACTGATTTTTCAAAATAAGCTTTTGGATTTTGTGTTTTCGTTGGTTCAACAGAATTCTCCATCTTCAAAAATTATATTAGATCTCCACTGATAAATCTAATGATGAGGTCGATATAAAGAAACAATCTTCAGCTCTCAATTTGAATTCAAAGGCCCTTATTGTTTCTACTCTTTCTGTTGATTCTATATTGAATCTGGACAGTAATTCAAATGTGCCCAATATTAATGTTTCAGATCAGAAGCTTATAAGTTTAATTTAAAATGTTACTGAGGACTTAGATGTTCCAATTCCTAAAGTAACTACTGATAAAGGTATTCAAAATTTTGAAAATGATTTGGCTCAATTAGAATCCTAGGTTCCTTCTACTTCATGGATTGTGAATGAAATCATAGCCTTTCTCTTTCCTATGGAATATTTACTCCTTTTTGAAACTCTAATAAAAAATATACTTTAAGTTAAAATATCACCTACCACCTCATCATCCAAATCATCTAGCATAGATTGTCCATTGATCTCTATCGGCATTCTTTCCTTCTTATAAGTAAGACCGGTAATAGTTTACTTCTCCAAATCATATTTTGACATCCCCACTAAAATAATTTTGTAGATTGATCCCACTGGTGATATTCTTGTTGAGACTGTATGGTTAAAGTGAATTCTTGCAGACTTAGTGTAGTCATTCTTAATTTTTTTAAATACAAGAGCAACGACATCATTAATAACACGGAGGAACTTATTTCTCTATCTTTACCAAATCCTTAGCTTCTTACTCCTCGTTAGCATATGCCCTATTATTTTTGGCTTCTTCCTCTGTCCAAGCCTTGATCAATGCTAGTGCATCCTTAATCTCTACTTCTTCTCTTCCCATACCCACTAAAATTTTTATATCTTCGTATCCATCTTCAGGTCTATCTCTCTCATTCTTTTTCAAAGACATTTATTCCCTTTTTGTTTGAATGGTCTAGTATTATTGTCTTATATATCTTATCATTTGTATAATTAACATTATAAGTGAAATCATAGATTAATATCCTTTCTATAGTTGCCCATGGAATTTTAGGGCAGGGTGTTATTTGAGATTTTGATGAAAGAAGTATTTTGCAATTGATTTTTCAAGTTAATTGTCTCAATTTTTTAAATTATAACAAAAGGGAACATTACACCTTTGCACTCTCCTATTTCCTATAAGGATCTAAACTATTGATCTCCTTTAAATGACAAAATTCAAGATATGTAGTACTCTCTTGGTGAAGATTGTTAAAGACAACATTATTGTGAATAATATTAATGAGTAAAATAATTTTGATGTAGAGCATCATGGGCCCAGGCACATTCACCATAAAACCCTCTATTTTTCTTTCTTGTTTTGTAACATCCGCCAATTCAATGTCCTTCAAGAGAAAAATCTTCTTCTAACCCTTCAACCACATTCAACCCTTCACTATTGATCATTCCTTCAAAACATCACAATACTTTCAACACCCTTAATAGTAGATGGAACAGGCTCTTGACTTATCACACTTGGATTTATGACAGTCATATACTCCTAACATCTAGTAATGGCAAGTGAGGTTACATTTCCTCCTTTAAACATACTAATTACTATGGAGACTCCCATCATCTCCTGGAACACCAACACTAACTTACCAACCAGTCAAACCCCCTAGTACAGTGGTTCACAATAAACTATGACTATCCCTTACTATGACAGTCCTATACCTTCCAACAGTCCTCAATGTTTGTTAACTCACTCACCTTGAAACACCAAACCCTTCTCAACCTAAAAGAATCTCTCTTACACCACTCTTACTACCCAATGCCATCAATAACTTGGTACTAACCATACACAAAACATGGATCTGCTATACTGTCAAAACTATGACAATCAAAAGTACAATCCCTCTGGGACAGTTTTTAGAAATCAAATTGTTTGACCCATCAGACCTCAAAACTAATTTTTCTAAAATTAATAAAAAAAATTTGGAAACATCAAGACGTACCTTTTGTCAAAGTTATAGGGTCGTACTAGTCCATTTCTTCATCCAACCAATATTTTCTTTGACTTCCAATTCTGGAATCATTTATTGTGACACAAAATCTATCTTTGTATCTCATCTAGAACGTGCCAAACCTTGCATGGAGTCCTGAAACAAAATATAAAATCCCTCCCTCCATTCTGCCAAGTCTTGGCCCAGGTTGGTTAATGTGGAATGTGGGTTTAATTACATTTTAATAACTCATTGGTTACCCTACCAAGGGTTTCGACAGATTTTACAAGAACTTGAATATCTATGTAAAAACTTAATGAAATATAGTGAAACAAAAGCCAAACGAAAGAGTATTCAACCCTTCATAATATCCAATGGATGATGAAACAGTTAGGCACCAATTCCTACAATGAAAAATGACTGTAATCAGACTGTTTTAACTAAACAAACAAGAAAATAACGTAGAGAATCAACTTTTATTGATATCTTTCTTCATTCATCGACCAAATCTTCTTCTCCAAATGTTTGCAAAGGTAGATAATTCTCATGTTGTCATGCAAACTATTGATTCACTAATTTTTCAAAACAAGCTTTTGCATTTTGTGTTTTCATTGGTTCAACAAATTCTCCATCTTCAAAAATTATATTGGATCTCCAATGATAAATCTAATGATGGGGTTGATATAATGAAACAATATTCAGCTCTCAATTTGAATTCAAAGGCCCTTGTTGTTTCTACTCTTTTTGTTGATTCTATATTGAATATTTCCATGGTAATTCAAATGTGCCCAATACTAATGTTTCAGATCAGAAGCTTATATGTTTAATTCAAAATGTTACTAAGGACTTAGATGTTCCTATTCCTAGAGTAACTACTGATTAAGGTATTCAAAATTTTGAAAATGATTTGGCTCAATTAGAATCCAATGTTCCTTCTACTTCATCGATTGTGAATGACATCATAGCCTTGCTCTTTCCTATGGAATATTTTCTCCTTTTTGAAACTCTAATAAACAATACTTTAAGTTAAAATATCACCTACCACCTCATCTTCCAAATCATCTAGCATAGACTGTCCATTGATCTCTATAGGCATTCCTTCCTTCTTACAAGTAAGACCGGTAATAGTTTACCTCTCCAAATCATATTTTGACATCCCCACCAAAATAATGTTGTAGATTGATCCCACTAGTGATATTCTTGTTGAGCCCATATGGTTAAAGTGAATTCTTGAAAACTTAGTGTAGACATTCTTTCTTTTTTTAAATACTAGAGCAACGACATCATTAATCATTAATGACATGGAGGAGCTTATTTCTCTATCTTTACCAAATCCTTAGCTTATTATAGCTCGTTAGCATATGCCCTATCATTTTTGGCTTCTTCCTCTGTCCAAGCCCTGGTCAATGCTAGTGCCTCCTTAATCTCTACTTCTTCTCTTCCCTTACCCACTAAAATATTTATATCTTCAGATCTATCTCTCTCATTCTTTTTCAAAGACATTTATGCCCTTTTTGTTTCAAGGGCCTGGTATTATTGTCTTATATATCCTATCATTTGTATAGCATTAACATTAGAAGTGGAATCATAGATTAATATCCTTTCTATAGTTGCCCATAGAATTTTAGGGTAGGGTGCTATTTGAGATTTTGAGGAAAGAAGTCTTTTGCAATTGATTTTTCAAGTTAATTATCTCAATTTTTTAAATTATAACAAAAGGGAACATTACACCTTTGCACTCCCCTATTTCCTATAAAGATCTAAACTATTGATCTTCTTTAAATGACAAAATTCAAGATATGTACTACTCTCTTGGTGAAGATTTTTAATGACGACATTATTGTGAATAATATTAATGAGTGAAATAATTATGATGCAGAGCATCATGGGCCCAGGCACATTCACCATAAAACCCTTCATTTTTCTTTCTTGTTTTGTAACATCCACTAATTCAATTTCCTTCAAGACAAAACTCTTCTTTAAACCCTTCAACCACATTCAACTCTTCACTATTGACCATTCCTAGACTGTTTTAACTAAACAGACAGGAAAATAATGCAGAGAATCAACTTTTATTGATATCTTTCTTCATTCATCAACAAAATCTTCTTCTACAAATGTTTACAAAGGTAGATAATTCTCATGTTGTCATGCAAACTACTGATTCACTGATTTTTCAAAACAAGCTTTTGGATTTTGTGTTTTCATTGGTTCAACAGAATTCTCCATCTTCAAAAATTCTATTAGATCTCTACCGATAAATCTATTGATGGGGTCGATATAAGGAAATAATATTCAACTCTCAATTTGAATTTAGAGGCACTTGTTGTTTCTACTCTTTCTGTTGATTCTATATTGAATATGGATGGTAATTCAAATGTGCCCAATATTAATGTTTCGAATCATAAGCTTATAAGTTTAATTCAAAATGTTACTGAGGACTTAGATGTTCCAATTCCTAGAGTAACTACTGATAAGGGTATTCAAAATTTTGAAAATGATTTGGCTCAATTAGAATCCAAGGTTCCTTCTACTTCATGGATTTTGAATGAAATCATAGCCTTTCTCTTTCCTATGGAATATTTACTCCTTTTTGAAACTCTAATAAACAATACTTTAAGTTAAAATATCACCTACCACCTCATCATCCAAATCATCAATCATAGAATGTCCATTGATCTCTATGGACATTATTTCCTTCTTATAAGTAATGTTAGGAATAAGGTGTCTCAACGTTGGATAATTCCTATTCTTATCATTTTTTTTGTAAAATGTATTTCTTACAAATAATGTAATTAAGTGTGAGTGTACATGTCTAGTTGGCATGTTGATGTGTCACTCCACTTGATGTGTCGGCATCTTGAATTGTGTGTAAGGAGATCGTGGCTGAAATGGTTATGACAGATTCCTATGACAAGTAAGAGCTATGTCTAGAAGATTCAATGATAGGTGAAGACATGTGGCAATTGATAAAATTGAGTACAGTACACTCTTCCCCAATCGTGGGGTTCAGATTTCTATTTTCTCAGAGAATGGTAAAACCCTAATACGGCTATCTTTGGAAGTTGCCCTAAAAAGGGAAGCGCATGATATAAGCATTTTTAGGGTTGCGAAGATAGGAGAAGGAAGTGTATTGTTAAAATGTTTTATGCTTCCACGATTTGTCTTCAAGAGTTGGAAAAATCTTCTGAAAGAACTTGCATTGCAAGTGTATTGTAAACTATAATAGTTTTGATTAATACACTGTGCAGGTTTTGGAGTGCTGGGGTTTTTACTGAAAGGTTTCCCCAGGGTAAATCATTATGTCATTCTCTATTTTCTGTATGCATGGTATATGGCTGCAATATCTTTGTTAAAGTAGTTAATGAATCTAAAATTGTAAGGATTTAAAAGAATTTGCACAATACTTTCCTTTAGAGATTAGTGTAGGAAGCTATTTCCGCACCTAAGTTTCCTTACAAGTGGTATCAGAGCCTAATCAACTTTTGATCCTAGTTGTTGGGTAGGGTTTTTTGAGCTAATCTCAAGTTGGGTGGGAGTTTTGTGCAGAGCATTCTGAATCTTATTTGCAGATTGAGATGGCAAGTTCCTCATACAGTAGAATGGAGGTGGAGAAATTTAATGGCACTAATTTCGAGTTGTGGAAACTCAAGATGGAAGAAATGCTTGAAGACCACAATCTATGGGAGGCTACTTCACTTGAAGTGAAACCTGCAGTGATATCTCAAGCGGATTGGGAGATCAAGGATTGGAAGGCTAAGGGTCTCATCAGACTCTGTCTAGCAGATGTCATTCTTCTGAATGTTCTTAATGAGACTACTGTAAATTCTTTGTGGAAATGGCTTGGGTCTGTGTATCAGGCCAAATCTCTGGTGAATAAGTTGTTCCTGAGAAAGAAGTTGTATTCTTTAAGAATGGAGGAAGCTAGATCCGTAACTGATCATCTCAATGCATTCAATTTATTGATTGCATAGTTGGCATCATCCGGTGCCAAGATCGAGGAGGAGGATCATTGTATGACCCTGCTTTTTTCCTTGCCAGATTCATGGGACCATCTTGTGATGGCTCTCAGAAGTACTATAGTCACATTCCTTATGGATGATGTGGTGTCTTCACTGCTATCTGAGGAGATGCGAAGAAAGACTTCGGATTCATCTAAGGAAGCCCTTGTTGTTCGCGGGAGATCCAACGACAAAGGAAAGCAAAATGACAACAAGTCAAAGAAGGGTAGATCCAAATCTTGTGGGAGTTCTAAGACTCCTGGAAAGTCCAAGGTGAAATGTTGGAATTGTGATAAAACTAGGCACTTCCAGAGGGACTACAAAGAACTGAAGAAGAAGAAAGGCTCAGATTCAGCTTTCAAAAAATCTCAAGAAGATGGAGATGCTTTTATTATAGCTTTGGCAGCCCATGCATCTAATGATGTGTGGTTGGTAGACTCGGGTGCTTCTTTTCACATGACCTCTCATCAAAACTGGTTCTCAAAATATGAAGAGTTCGATGGTAGAAAGGTGTACTTGGGTGATGATTCTCACCTAAAGATAGTTGGACGCGGAAGGGTCACTATCAGATTTCCTGATGGATGAGTAAATGGAATCAATGGAGTTATGCACATTCTGTGTTTGGCATGAAACCCATTATCTGTAAGTATGTTGAATGATGTAGGTGTGCAAGTTGTTTTTTCGAAAGAAGGATGCAAGATGATGAGAGGATCGATAGTGCTTGCGAGGGGTACTAGGAGAGGTACCTTATTTCAACTAGATGCATGTATTCCTTTATGTAATAGTTCTTCATCCTCACCATCTGAATGAGTAGTGAAGTAGTCTGTGTTTATTGGTTCCGATGGCAGTGCAAACACTTTGGAAGGTAAGCTTCCTGCAGAAAAGACAATGTTATGGCATATGAGATTTGGCCACATTGGTGAAAAGGGTCTCAGAACCTTGAAAAATAAAAACCTCATTGAGGGGTTAAATGATTGCAATCTTGAGTTTTACTTCTATGAACACTATGTCTATGGTAAACAAAATCATGTTCAGTTTTACTCTAGTTCTCACAAATCTTCTGATGTTTTGGATCTTATTCATTCTAATGTATTTGGTCCTGTAAAAGTTCCTTCAATCTCCAAGTCTGTATTTTTTGTATCTTTCATAGATGATTACAGTAGAAAGACTTGGATTTATTTCCTTAAAAGTAAGACACAAGTCTTTAGTCGGTTCGAAGAATTTAAAGCTCTTGTAGAGAATCAGACTAGTAAGAAGATTAAGTGTGTGAGAACTGACAATGGTGGTGATTTTTGCTCAGCAGAGTTTGAACAGTTTTGTAAAGAACAAGGTATCGAGAGGCATAAGACAACTCCTTATACCCCACAGCAAAATGGAGTTGCAGAGAGAATGAACAGGACACTGATGGAGAAGGCTAGGAGTATGCTTAGAGGAGCTGGTTTAGAACAAAGGTTTTGGGCCAAAGTTGTGGCCACTACTTGCTATCTGGTTAACAGATCTCCTACATCAACTCTTGTGGTAAGACACCCATTGAGGTGTGGTCTGGTAAGAAGCCTTCAATTAGACATCTTCATGTTTTTGGTTGTGAAGCTTATGCACATGTTCCAAAGGAGAAAAGATCTAAGTTGGAAAACAAAGCTGTCAAATGTATTTTCATCAGATACAATGTTGGTGTGAAAGGATACAAGCTTTGGGATCCTGTGACTAGTAAGGTGTTGTATAGTAGAAATGTTATTTTCAAAGAGCTAACATCTTCTCCTATTGTGCTACAACTAGATGAAAAAGAAAAGGAAAAAGATGTTGTTCAGTTGCCTCCTACCCCTGAGAAGACTTAACAGAGAGACCATGTTGAGCCTAATGATGAGGAGAGCTCTAGCAGCTCTGATAGTTTGGAAGAAGAGGAAGAACAACCTCAACCTCAGCCCTTGAGGAGATCCACAAGAGAAAGAAAGAAACCAGAAAGGTTTGGTTATTCTATGTTAGATTCCAGTTGTGCTTTTTCTTTGATTACTAACACTGATGAGCATAGATTTGTGAAAGAGGCTTTGGGCATGGAAGATGCAGGTTCCTAGATTGAGGCTATGGATGATGAGATGGCTTCATTGGAGAAAAAAAAAACCTGGGACCTTGTACCTTTTCCTAGAGGGAGAAAATATGTTGGCTGTAAATGGATGTTCAAGAAGAAATTTTGTCTAGATGGCAGTGTTGAAAGGTACAAAGCTAGATTGGTTGCAAAGGGGTATTCACAGGTAGAGGGAATAGATTATGGTGAAATATTCTCTCCTGTTGCAAAGTTGACATCCATTAGATTTATGTTATCTCTTGCTACATCATATGATTTAGAGATAGAATAGATGGATGTGAAGACAACTTTCCTTCATGGTGATTTGGAGGAAGAGATTTATATGTCACAGCCTGTACACTACATTGTTAAAGGTAAAGAATCCTTAGTTTGCAGATTAAAGAAATCTCTATATGGTTTGAAACAATCTCCTAGGATGTGGTACCTTAAGTTTGATGCCTTTGTGTTGTCAATTGGATTTGTAAGATCAAAATCAAATCATTGTGTTTATTTCAGAGTTGAAAATGATCGCCTTCTTATTGTTGCATTATATGTTGATGATATGTTGTTGTTTGGGAAGGGTAAGGGTATGATTTCTAATTTTAAATCTTAGTTGTTAGCACAGTTTGACATGAAAAATCTTGGGGCAGCAAGGTACATCTTGGGTATGGAAATCAGTAGAGACAGGTCTAACAAAAAACTTTGGTTGAGTCAGAGTAAGTATGTGAAGTATATGTTGGACAGGTTAAGCATGGCAGATTGTAGACCATTATGTGTTCCTGTTTCTATGGGAACAAAGTCATCTATAGATGATTGTCCAAAATCTCCTAGTGAGGTGGAGGACATGAGTAGAGTACCTTATGCTAGTGTAATTGGCAGTCTTATGTATGCTATGGTCTGTACTAGACTAGACACTACCCAAGCAGTGGGAGTCTTGAGTCGGTTTATGGCTAACCCTGGACGGGTACATTGGGATGCAATTAAGCGAGTATTCAGATATTTGAGGGGTACATCAGATTACTCCATATGTTACCATGGTAA
Organism: Chamaecyparis obtusa; assembly: GCA_027943335.1. Classification (NCBI taxonomy): domain Eukaryota; kingdom Viridiplantae; phylum Streptophyta; class Pinopsida; order Cupressales; family Cupressaceae; genus Chamaecyparis; species Chamaecyparis obtusa. The sequence goes on from BSBK01005486.1 coordinate 1,817,921, forward strand.
CTCTTCTAGATCTCCCCATTCAATTTGTATTCATGGGTTTGTGGATTCAGATTGGGCAGGTGATATTGATAGCAGGAGATCCACCAATGCTTATGTGTTCACTATGTTTGGTGGTGCTATCAGTTGGATGAGTAAGCGACAACCTATGGTTGTTTTGTCCACTACAGAAGCTGAGTACATGGCTGCTACTCATGCTTGTAAGGAAGCCATTTGGCTTAGGAGATTGTGTTCTGATGTTGGTGTTGATGCAGAATAGATTACTATTTGGTGTGATAGTTAGAGCGCTATTTTCCTTGTGAAGAATCCAACTTTTCATGCCAGAACAAAGCACATTGATGTGCAGTTTCACTTTGTGAGAGATATGGTGGAAGATGGAAAGGTAAATTTGGAGAAGGTAGATACTATGAAGAATGTTTCAAATGCATTAATGAAACCAGTGGGCACTGAGAAGTTTAGATGGTGTTCGGAGTCTATGGGCCTTTTCGCCTATAGCGGTGAGTTCTTGTTATGTTCCTGTTGCTCTTACAAGGTGTTCGACAAGTGGGAGAATGTTAGGAATAAGGTGTCTCAACCTTGGATAATTCCTATTCTTATTATTTGTTTTGTAAAATGTATTTCTTGCAAATAATGTAATTAAGTGTGAGTGTACATGTCTAGTTGGCATGTTGATGTGTCACTCCACTTGATGTGTCAGCATCTTGAATTGTGTGTAAGGAGATCGTGGCTGAAATAGTTATGACAAATTCCTATGACACATAAGAGCTATGTCTAGAAGATTCAATGACAGGTGAAGACATGTGGCAATTGATAAAATTGAGTACAGTACACTCTTCCCCAATCGTGGGGTTCAGATTCCTATTTTCTCAGAGAATAGTAAAACCCTAATACGGTTATCTTTGGAAGTTGCCCTAAAAAGGGAAGCGCATGATATAAGAATTTTTAGGGTTGCGAAGATAGGAGAAGGAAGTGTATTGTTGAAACATTTTATGCTACCACGATTTGTCTTCAAGAGTTGGAAAAATCTTCTGAAAGAACTTGCATTGCAAGTGTATTGTAAACTATAATAGTTTTGATTAATACACTGTGCAGATTTTGGAGTGCTGGGGTTTTTACCGAAAGGTTTCCCCAGGGTAAATCATAAAAGAATCTCTCTTACACCACTCTTAATACCCAATGCCATCAATAACTTGGTACTAACCATAAACAAAACATGGATCTACTATACTGTCAAAACTGTGACAATCAGAAGTACAATCCCTCTAGGACCGCTTTTACAAATTGAATTGTTTGACCCATCAGACCTCAAAACTAATTTTTCTGGAAGTAAAAAATTTTGTTGGCAACATCAAGACCTACCTTATCCCAACCAACATTTTCTTTGACTGCCAATTCTGGAAACATTTATTGTGAGACAAAATCTATTTTTGTATCTCATCTAGAACGTGCCAAACCTTGCATGGAGTCCTAAAACAAAATGGAAAACAAAATATAAAATCCCTCCCTCCATTCCACCAAGTCTTGGCCCAGGTTGTTCAATGTGGAATGTGGGTTTAATTACATTTTAATAACTCATTGGTTACCCTACCAAGGGTTTTTACAAAATTTACAAGAACTTGAATATCTCTGTCAAAACTTAGTGAAATCTACCAAAACAAAAGCCAAATGAAGAGTATTCAACCCTTCATAATATCCAATGGATGATGAAACAGTTAAGCAAAAATTCCTACAATGAAAAATGACTGTAATCAAATTGTTTTAACTGAACAAACAAGAAAATAATGTAGAGAATCAACTTTTATTGATATCTTTCTTCATTCATCGACCCAATCTTCTTCTCCAAACCTTTACAAAGGTAGATAATTCTCATGTTGTCATGCAGACTACTAATTCACTGATTTTTCAAAACAAACTTTTGGATTTTTTGTTTTTGTTGGTTCAAAAGAATTCTCCATCTTCAAAAATTATATTAGATCTCCACTGATAAATCTAATCATGGGGACGATATAAGGAAATAATCTTCAGCTCTCAATTTGAATTCAGAGGCCTCTGTTGTTTCTACTCTTTCTATTGATTCTATATTGAATATGGACGGTAATTCAAATGTGCCCAATATTAATGTTTCGGATCATAAGCTTATAAGTTTAATTAAAAATGTTACTAAGGGCTTAGATGTTCCTATTCCTAGAGTAACTACTGATAAAGGTATTCAAATTTTTTAAAATGTTTTGGCTCAATTAGAATCCAAGGTTCCTTCTATTTCATGGATTTTGAATGAAATCATAGCCTTGCTCTTTCCTATAAAATATTTACTCCTTTTTGAAACTCTAATAAAAAATACTTTAAGTTGAAATATCACCTACCACCTCATCATTGAAATCATCTAGCATAGACTCTCCATTGATCTCTATAGGCATTCCTTCCTTCTTACAAGTAAGACCGGTAATAGTTTACCTCTCCAAATCATATTTTGACATCCCCACCAAAATAATTTTGTAGATTGATCCCACTGGTGATATTCTTGTTGAGACCGTATGGTTAGAGTGAATTCTTACAGACTTAGTGTAGTCATTCTTACTTTTTTAAAATACAAGTGAAACGGCATCATTAATGACATGGAGGAACTTATTTCTATGTCTTTACCAAATCCTTATCTTCTTACAGCTCGTTAGCATATGCCCTATCATTTTTGGCTTCTTCCTTTGTCCAAGCCCTAGTCAATGCTAGTGCCTCCTTAATCTCTACTTCTTCTCTTCCCATACCCAATAAAATATTTATATCTTCATCTCCATCTTCAAGTATATCTCTCTCATTCTTTTTCAAAGACATTTATGCCCTTTTTGTTTGAATAGTCTGGTATTATTGTCTTATATATCCTATCATTTGTATAGCATTAACATTAGAAGTGGAATCATAAATTAATATCCTTTCTATAGTTTCCCATAGAATTTGTGGGTAGGTTGTTATTTGTGATTTTGAGGAAAGAAGTCTTTTGCAATTGATTTTTCAAGTTAATTGTCTCAATTTTTTAAATTATAACAAAAGGGAACATTATACATTTGCACTACCCTATTTCCTATAAGGATCTAAACTATTGATCTCCTTTAAATGAAAAAATTCAAGATTTGTAGTACTCTCTTGGTGAAGATTGTTAATGACGACATTATTGTGAATAATATTAATGAGTGAAATAATTATGATGCAGAGCATCATGGGCCCAGGCACATTCACCATAAAACCCTTCATTTTTCTTTCTTGTTTTGTAACATCCACCAATTCAATGTCCTTCAAGACAAAACTCTTCTTCTAGCCCTTCAACCACATTCAACTCTTCACTATTGCTCATTCCTTCACAACATCACAATACTTTCAACACCCTTAATAGTAGATGGAACAGGCTCTTGACTAATCACACTTGCATTTATGACAATTATATACTCCTAACATCTAGTAATTGCAAGTGAAGTTACATTTCCTCCTCTAAACATCCCAATTACTATGAAGACTCCCAACATCTCCTGGAACACCAACACTAACTTACCAACCACTCAAACCCCCTAGTACAGTGGTTCACAATAAACTGTGACTATCCCTTACTATGATAGTCCTATACCTTCCAACAGTCCTCAATGTTTGTTAACTGGCTCACTTTGAAACACCAAACCCTTTTCAACATAAAGGAATCTCTCCTATACCACTCTTATTAACCAATGCCATCAATAACTTGGTACTAACCATACACAAAACATGGATCTGCTATACTGTCAAAACTGTGACAATCAGAAGTACAGTCCCTCTGGTACAGCTTTTAGAAATTAAATTGTTTGACCCATCAGACCTCAAAACTAATTTTTTTGGAGGTAAAAAAGTTTGTTGGAAACATCAAGACCTACCTTCTCCCAAAGATACAGGGTCATACTAGTCCATTTCATCATCCAACCAACATTTCTTTGACTACCGATTCTGGAAACATTTATTGTGAGACAAAATGTGTCTGTGTATCTCATCTAGAACGTTCCAAACCTTGCATGGAGTCCTGAGACAAAATGGAAAACAAAATATAATATCCCTCCCTCCATTCTGCCAACTCTTGGCCCAGGTTGGTCAATGTGGAATGTGGGTTTAATTACATTTTAATAGCTCATTGGTTACCCTACCAAGGGTTTTAACAGATTTTACAAGAACTTGAATATCTCTGTCAAAACTTAATGAAATCTAGTGAAACAAAATCCAAATGAAAGATTATTCAACCCTTCACAATATCCAATGGAGGATGAAATAGTTAGGCACCAATTCCTACAATGAAAAATGACTGTAATCAGACTATTTTAACTGAACAAACAAGAAAATAATGCAGAGAATCAACTTTTATTGATATCTTTCTTCATTCATCGACCAAATCTTCTTCCCCAAATGTTTACAAAGGTAGATCATTCTCATGTTGTCATCCAGACTACTGATTCGCTAATTTTTCAAAACAAGCTTTTGGATTTTGTGTTTTCGTCGGTTCAACAAAATTCTCCATCTTCAAAAATTATATTGGATCTCCACTGATAAATCTAATGATGGGGTCGATATAAGGAAACAATCTTCATCTCTCAATTTGAATTCAGAGGCCCCTGTTGTTTCTACTCTTTCTGTTGAATCTATATTGAATATGGACGGTAATTCAAATGTGCCCAATATTAATGTTTTAGATCATAAGCTTGTAAGTTTAATTCAAAATGTTACTGAGGACTTAGATGTTCTTATTCCTAGAGTAACTATTGATAAAGGTATTCAAAATTTTGAAAATTATTTGGCTCAATTAGAATCCAATGTTCCTTCTACTTCATGGATTGTGAATGAAATCATAGCCTTGCACTTTCCTATAGAATATTTACTCCTTTTTGAAACTCTAATAAACAATACTTTAAGTTAAAATATCACCTACCACCTCATCATCCAAATCATATAGCATAGATTGTCCACTGATCTCTATAGGCATTCCTTCCTTCTTATGAGTAAGACCGGTAATAGTTTACCTCTCCAAATCATATTTTGACATCCCCACCAAAAAAAATTTGTAGATTGATCCCACTGGTGATATTCTTATTGAGACCGTATGGTTAAAGTGAATTCTTGCAGACTTAGTGTACTCATTCTTACTTTTTTAAAATACAAGAGCAATGGCATCATTAATCATTAATGACATGGAGGAACTTATTTCTCTATCTTTACCAAATCCTTAGCTTCTTACAGCTCGTTAGCATATGCCCTATCATTTTTGGCTTCTTCCTCTGTCCAAGACCTGGTCAGTACTAGTGCCTCCTTAATCTCTACTTCTTCTCTTCCCATACCCACTAAAATTTTTATATCTTCATCTCCATCTTTAGGTCTATCTCTCTCATTCTTTTTCAAAGACATTTATGCCCTTTTTGTTTGAATGGTCTGGTATTATTGTCTTATATATCCTATCATTTGCGTAGCATTAACATTAGAAGTGGAATCGTAGATTAATATCCTTTCTATAGTTACCCATAGAATTTTAGGGCAGGGTGTTATTTGAGATTTTGAGGAAAGAAGTCTTTTGCAATTGATTTTCCAAGTTAATTGTCTTAATTTTTTAAATTATAACAAAAGGGAACATTACACCTTTGCACTCCCCTATTTCCTATAAGGATCTAAACTATTGATCTCCTTTAAATGAAAAAATTTAAGATATGTAGTACTCTCTTGGTGAATATTGTTAATGATGACATTATTGTGAATAATATTAATGAGTGAAATAATTATGATGCAGAGCATCATGGGCCCAGGCACATTCACCATAAAACCCTTCATTTTTCTTTCTTGTTTTGTAACATCCACCAATTCAATGTCCTTCAAGACAAAATCTTCTTCTAGCCCATCAACCACATTGAACCCTTCACTATTGACCATTCCTTCACGACATCACAATACTTTCAACACCCTTAATAGTAGATGGAACTGGCTCTTGACTGATCACACTTGCATTTATGACAGTCATATACTCCTAACATCTAGTAATGGTAAGTGAGGTTACATTTCCACCTTTAAACATCCCAATTAGTATGAAGACTCCCGACATCTCCTGGAACACCAGCACTAACTTACCAACCACTCAAACCCCTTAGTATAGTGGCTAACAATAATCTTTGACTGTCCCTTACTATATATGAGAGTCCTATACCTTCCAACAGTCTTCAATGTTTGTTAACTCACTCACCTTGAAACACCAAACCCTTGTCAATAGAAAAGAATCTCTCTTACACCACTCTTACTTCCCAATGCCATCAATAAATTGGTACTAACCATACACAAAACATGGATCTGCTATACTATAAAAACTGTGACAATCAGAAGTACAGTCCCTCTGGGACAGTTTTTAGAAATCGAATTGTTTGACCCATCAGATCTCAAAACTAATTTTTCTGGAAGTAACAAAGTTTGTTGGAAACATCAAGACCTACCTTCTCCCAAAGTGACAGGGTCATACTAGTCCATTTCATTATCCAACCAACATTTTCTTTGACTGCCAATTCTGGAAACATTTATTGTAACACAAAATCTGTCTTTGTATCTCATCTAGAACGTGCCAAATGTTGCATGGAGTCCTGAAACAAAATGGAAAACAAAATATAAAATCCCTCCCTCCATTCCACCAAGTCTTGGACCAGGTTGGTCAATGTGGAATGAGGGTTTAATTACATTTTAATAACTAATTGGTTACCCTACCAAGGGTTTTGATAGATTTACAAGAACTTGAATATCTCTGTCAGAACTTAATGAAATCTAGTGAAACAAAAGCCAAATGAAAGAGTATTGAACCCTTCATAATATCTAATGGATGATGACACAGTTAGGCACCAATTCCTACAATGACAAACGACTGTAATCAAACTATTTTAACTGAACAAATAAGAAAATAATGCAGAGAATTAACTTTTATTGATATCTTTCTTCATTCATCGACCAAATCTTCTTCTCTAAACGTTTACAAAGGTAGATAATTCTCATGTTGTCATGCAGACTACTAATTCACTAATTTTTCAAAACAAGCTTTTGGATTTTTTGTTTTCATTAGTTCAACAGAATTCTCCATCTTCAAAAATTATATCAGATCTCCACTGATAAATCTAATGATGGGGTTGATATAAGGAAACAATCTTCAGCTCTCAATTTGAATTCATAGGCCCTTGTTGTTTCTACACTTTCTGTTTATTCTATATTGAATATGGACGGTAATTCAAATGTGCCCAATATTAATGTTTCAGATCATAAGCTTAGAAGTTTAATTCAAAATTTTATTGAGGACTTAGATGTTCCTATTCCTAGAGTAACTACTGATAAAGGTATTCAAAATTTTGAAAATGATTTGGCTCAATTAGAATCCAAGGTTCCTTCTACTTCATGGATTGTGAATAAAATCATAGCGTTGCTCTTTCCTATGGAATATTTACTCCTTTTTGAAACTCTAATAAACAATACTTAAGTTAAAATATCACGTACCACCTCATCATCCAAATCATCTAGCATAGACTGTCCATTGATCTCTATAGGCATTTCTTCCTTCTTACAAGTAAGACCGGTAATAATTTACCTCTCCAAATCATATTTTGACATCCCCACCAAAATAATTTTGTAGATTGATCCCACTGGTGATATTCTTTTTGAGACCGTATGGTTAAAATGAATTCTTGCAGACTTAGTGTAGTCATTCTTACTTTTTTTAAATACAAGAGCAATGGCATCATTAATGACATGGAGGAACTTATTTCTCTGTCTTTACCAAATCCTTAGCTTCTTACAGCTCGTTAGCATATGCCCTATCATTTTTGGCTTCTTCCTTTGTCTAAGTCCTAGTCAATGCTTGTGCCTCCTTAATCTCTACTTCTTCTCTTCCCATACCCACTAAATATTTATATCTTCATCTCCAGCTTCAGATCTATCTCTCTCATTCTTTTTCAAAGACATTTATGCCCTTTTTGTTTGAACAATCTGTTATTATTGTCTTATATATCCTATCAGTTGTATAGCATTAACATTAGAAGTGGAATCATAGATTAATATCCTTTCTATAGTTGCCCATAGAATTTTAGGGCAGGGTGTTATTTGAGATTTTGAGGAAAGAAGTCTTTTGCAATTGATTTTTCAAGTTAATTGTCTCAATTTTTTAAATTATAACAAAAGGGAACATTACACCTTTGCACTCCCCTATTTCCTATAAGGATCTAAACTATTGATCTCCTTTAAATGACAAAATTTAAGATATGTAGTACTCTCTTGGTGAAGATTGTTAATGACGACATTATTGTGAATAATATTAATGAGTGAAATAATTATGATGTAGAGCATCATGGGCCCAAGCACATTCACCATAAAACCCTTCATTTTTCTTTCTTGTTTTGTAACATACACCAATTCAATGTCCTTCAAGACAAAACTCTTCTTTAAACCCTTCAACCACATTCAACCCTTCACTATTGATCATTCCTTCACAACATCATAATACTTTCAACACCTTTAATAGTAGATGGAACAGGCTCTTGACTGATCATACTTGCATTTATGACAGTCATATACTCCTAACATCTAGTAATGGCAAGTGAGGTTAAATTTCCACCTTTAAACATCCCAATTAGTATGAAGACTCCCAACATCTCCTAGAACACCAGCACTAACTTACCAACCACTCAAACCCCCTGTTGGTTCCCAAAACCACAGATTGGAAATCCAAGAGCCTGCCAATTCTCCAATAAGATTCCCAATCAGTTCTGACCAAAAAATGGGAATAATTTAAATTCCCCTACACTTTAGGCTTTGCTACACCTAGGCGGGTAAACCTTCACCTCAAACTTGATCACTTTCTTCAAGGTTTTTCTATAGCAAATTTAAGCTTGTAATTTTTTCGACTGGCAAATTCTTCGAACTCAATTAATATGAAATTGAATTCTGAATGTTTGAATTAAATGTTTTGTGTAATGATTCTTAATAATGGATTTGAGGTTTGTAGGAAGGAATTGATAGATTTTCTAACTTCACATATAAACCCAATACTTCAAAAATAAAAAGACCAATGCCTTTGCTCATTCGGGCAATAGAGTCAACTTCAGTGAAGATTACGTACAACTTTATAATGTTCTACGCACTGACACTGCCAATTAATTAAATAATCAAGATGTGACAGATCAAATATTTATGCAATCTTAAATTAGTCCAGATTGAACTTTAACTCCTCGGAGACAAACTTGACACAAACTCAAAAATAATTAAATATTTCACGATATCTGTGATGATTGAGTTTAAGGTTCTAAATGACCATGTCCACTTATCTGATATTTAAATTGTATACAATATTCAAAAAATAATTACAAAGAATGATTCATCTGCAATTTAATTCTCCACACCTTTAATAATAAACAAAGGACATTTTATTTTATTATTAAAATAAAATAATTGAATAATAATTAAATAATTAAATTTATATTACAAAGTCATATTATTACTCCTTATTCCTCCTTACAAATATTCTTCTTCTAATTACAATGCTTCTTTTTATGTGTCTCCCTCTCTACATTTTACATTATGTATATATATGTGTTTGAGTGGCTTTCACACCTCTTTAGAGTGAAAAGACACAACCCGTATTACAAATTATTTTGAAAAACAACAAACTAACTAAAAAAAAATTACCTAACTTTCGGATTTGGGTGTGGTCTGAACACCAAAACACCTCATGGAAAGCTAATATTTTTACTAGAGATAGGAAATTTGATTTCCCGAACTGGGTCATTTTTAAATTTTTAAAATTTGACCATCTTCAGGCTCTGTCAGCATCATCTTTGCAGAAGGTTGAAATTCCAGCATTTTCTGAAGGCTTCAATTAGTTAGTTCTATTTATTTGTGTCATAAAGCTTCCTTCCTTTAATTTTTTAGTATGGAGAAACTTTCTTATTGATAATGGATTTGGACTCTCAAAATTTAGGGTACCACCACCCCCTAGTACAGTGGTTCACAATAATCTTTGACTATCCCTTAATATGACAGTACTATACCTTCCAACAGTCCTCAATGTTTGTTAACTCACTCACCTTGAAACACCAAACCCTTGTCAACATAAGAGAATCTCTCTTACACCACTCTTACTACCCAATGCCATCAATAACTTGGTACTAACGATACACAAAACATGGATTTGCTATACTATCAAAACTGTGACAATAAGAAGTACAGTCCCTCTGGGATAGTTTTTAGAAATCGAATTGTTTGACCCATCAAATCTCAAAACTAATTTTTCTATAAGTAAAAAATTTTGTTGGAAACATCAAGACCTGCCTTCTCCTAAAGTTATAGGGTCGTACTAGTCCATTTCATCATCCAACCAACATTTTCTTTGACTTCCAATTTTGGAAACATTTATTGTGACACAAAATTTGTCTTTGTATCTCATCTAGAACGTGTCAAACCTTGCATGGAGTCCTGAAACAAAATGGAAAAAAAAATATAAAATCCCTCCCTCCATTCTGCCAAGTCTTGGCCCAAGTTGGTCAATGTGGAATGAGGATTTAATTTCATTTTAATAACTCATTGGTTACCCTACCAAGGGTTTTGACAGATTTTACAAGAACTTGAATATCTCTGTCAAAACTTAATGAAATCTAGTGAAACAAAAGCCAAATGAAATAGTATTCAACCCTTCATAATATCCAATGGATGATGAAATAGTTAGGCACCAATTCCTACAATGAAAAATGACTGTAATCAGACTGTTTTAACTGAACAAACAAGAAAATAATGCAGAGAATCAACTTTTATTGATATCTTTCTTCATTCATCGACCAAATCTTCTTCTCCAAATGTTTACAAAGGTATTTAAACATATACCCCCTTGATTCAACCGACACCAACCTCCTAACTACCCATGGAAACCATTTTTAGTCATTAACATGCCTCAAAACATGATTAATATGATGTTGTCAACTTGAAAAGCTTTACAATTTTTGGTTTCCTTGTATCAAGGACATCAACTACTACTCTCATTACATAAATATGGTCACTCAAGACCTTATGATTGCCACAAACATAAATTTAACACCTATCCTACCCTTAGGCCCTATCAAGATGTCAAATGGTGTTTTATAATATCTACAAATTATTTATTTAGCATTTCATTGGGTGATTGCATTTGAGCTCTTATACACGGATTTATCACAATCGCATTGTAAAATATAATATTTTATGAAACCTATTTTAGCCCATTGTGAGCCCTATCTTATCGTATTCCTTATTATCCGCAACCAATTCATTTTTTTCAGCAACTGGTGCTTGCTCTGTTGCACACTTGTTCAACCATTTTCCCATATTCTACGTATTGCTACCATTTTAGCGGTATTTTATTTATTTATTCCAATCTTTCTTTTTGATGGCTTGTGGTCCTCATCACATTTTGATTAACCAGGTACACTAAATGGTTTTTTTGGACCGTCTTGAATTTTGGCTGTCTGATTTTGAAATCTGTTTCTTCAACAGTTTCCTCTTTAGTTAAATTTTTGTAATAAATTATTACATTTTATGGTTTCAATTTATTGTTGAATTATTTTTCTCTGAAAATGGCTAAATCAGTATTGCTTGTTGTATTGGTGTTGATAGCATTTTATAATAGTTCATGTTCTGCCATACCTTGTGGCATTCTCACAGTGGATTTGCTGCCATGTTTGCCTTATTTAAGAGGTAGAGGAGGATGTCCCACTTCTTTCTGTTGCATTGAAATTAAGCGGTTGAATGTAGCAATTAGAGGCAAACGAGCAAGAAAAGATGCATGCAAATGTATTTTACAGCAAGGCAAATTTTATGGTATCAATTGGAACAATGCAAGATTACTTCCCAGGTTTTGCAAAGTTAATCTTCCAGTCCCTGTTTCGCCCCAACACAGGTTGTTCACGGAAATTGTAAAGGATTTTTAGTTACTTTTATTTCTTTTTTGAAAAGGCTTTGTTGAAATTTTGAAGGAATTCAAATATATTCTATATTTTTTTAATGGAATTCTAATCATTTTTTTGTTAATTTGTTGCAGTGTGTCTTAGATATTTTGTAAGGGTTTCTGCAGAATAGATATTTTCAACAATAAGGTCCTTGTAAAAGAGTCATTCAAGAATAAGGGTATTTTTGATGAATACCAATTTCTGTAAAAGATGAAAAAGTTGTAGTAGGAGAAATTTAGAGTTCAATCTTTTTCTAATAGTAAAAGTCTTCTTCAAAGACAAACTTTTATCAATAAAAGTTCAAAGATTTTTCCCTATTGTTGCTATTGGTATGGATTATGACAGCAATTCTCTCTTGTTGTAGTTAGTGTTTATGCGTGGGTCATTGATGTCTTACAATTGTTTGCTATAATTTTTTTAATCTTAATCTTAAATTATGGCCATGTCTTATTCCAAAAGATTTAGGCTAATAAGTCTGTTTGGTTTTTATTATAATCAGAATAACATTCATGGTGAATTCTTTGGTGGTTTTACTATTTATATATTATTTTAAATTCTATATATTAATAAATTTTTCCTTTTATTTTAATATAATGTTGATTTGAAAAATTTAAGAAAATAACAATATTAATTATGGCTAATTGTTTAAATATTGAATTCTATAATCAGTAATTTTCAGTTTCTATTTGTCAGACAAAAAGTTGGTCAATGATCACAGAAATAAATAACACTCAGTTGATCAAAAAATGGGATCAACCCCTGTTTCCCAAATGGGATCTGTGTTAAATTATTTTTTTGTTTTTTTTTTGTAGATTTGATTGCCTATTTTAATGGCTACTGCTAATGGTTGTACTATTTAATGATAGTTTTGTTATTGACAAACAAAATACAACCAAAATTTAAATTTGATTTGTATAAGTAAATGAAATAATTGAAAAAAAATTCTCATGAAATATGTGATTTACATCTTTGGGTAAAAAAATGTAACTTAACTTTATTGAAAGATCAAAAATTCACATTTCTATTGTGATTTGTAGGTCTATATTAATGATATGAAATTTCTTTGCAATTCAATCTTTAACATTCCAGACTTCCAATTCTTATTTTGTTTCAGAAGATGGAAAATTTGAGATTCGTATTTGTCATTGTTCTACTTTAGAAAAGTGAAAGTCCAACGTTAAACCTTTTAATCACTATATGATTCCTTTCTTCCTCATTTTGTCTTTCAATATCAACCTTGCACTTGGCGTGTGCATAGCATCTACACAAACAACTTCAAGTACAATTATTTTCATCTACAATCTTCATGCGGTAACTTTTTCCCAGTAGCTTCATCAATTTGTTCTCCTCCTCCTATCATAGTGCAATCTCCATTTGCTTGTGAGCAACCTGGGCAATCTTCTTTTCTTTTGCAACCTTAACAACTTTATACTGTTGGAGCTTTCTAAACTACAATATGACCTTCAATTTCTCTTTTCATTCTCTAGCAGCAACAACAACAATTCCTGCAAGCTTTTCTTTTCTTGTTGGCATAAACTTATTTTTCTTGCGAGAGTCCTCTAACCTATGTAATATTATTTAATAAACTAAATATAGGATAGTATATCTATTAAGTATCTCATATCATTTTATATATTAGTCATAATAGACAAAACATAACGGTAATTGTTTCTCAAATTAAATATAATTTGTGAATTGAATAACAGACAAAAAATGACAAGATTATTAAAACTATAATTAAATTATAATTAATTACAAATTAAAGGCAAGTACTTGGCCACTACGTGGCACTTGTTATACTAAAGTATTCAAATGTAAAATTTAAATAAAACAATAACAATAATAAAGAATTATATTATATTATATTATTTAATATATTAAAAAAATACAATTGTATCAAATATACAATTTATTTTTTTTAAAAGAGCAAAACAATTTTACCAAATGTTGTAGTGAGCCTTGTTATACTAAAATATATAAATGTAAAATTTAAATAAAATAATTTTAAAAGAAAAAATATTGGGATTCTTGTTGAAAATTTAAATTTATTTATTTATTCACTTAGCCACCTTGTGCCTCAAATACCAAGGAGGAAGTGTGTTGGAATATAGTCTAAATGTAAATTTTTTAAACTTATAAATTGTAAAAATTAATTTTTAATAATATGATTGGCAAATCCATTTGAATCTTATACATGAAATTTCAGAAATGAAAAATGTTAAACAGTTTTGTTTTTCAATATAAATTTTTTTAACTTATAAATTGTAAAATATAATTTTTGATAATATGATTGGCTAAATCCATTTGAATCTTATACACAAAATTTCAAAAATGAAAAATGTTAAACATATTTTTTTTCACTTTTCCAACCATATCGCATCATTTTTGGCACTTATTTGACAACAATACACGGAATAAGAGGTAAAACAATATATTATATCGAATCTCCTAAATTTTTAATTTTTCATAAAATCCCAGCCTTTGATGGTGAACTGATTCCGATTTGGATGAGTTAATAAGTGCGTGTGCACAAGTCCAAACCAATTTTCATTAAAACAATTTTGTGTGATCAGGTACGAATATCTCTACTCGGAGATTTCAAATTCATTGTGTATTTACAAGTGAGAAATGTTTTAATACTGTTAGTTGCATCTGCACAGACAATTTCTTGGAATTGTGAAGAAGCTAGCGGAGTTTCAAACTGACCGTCAAGGAGAACAGGCTATTGTTATTAAGTAATAGAAATTTGTATATTTGTTATTCCACGTATTCTTGCTTGTTTTTAACATGCATTAATTTTTTCATATAGGTAATTTGGAGTTCGTCATTTATTTCTTCTGTGAGGATTGTTAAATTTTTCTACTTAGCAACGTTCAGTAGCACTGGTAGAGAAACAGTTTCTTGGAATCGTGACGAAGCCCATGGAATTTCATGTCACTTGAAATAGTTACAACCTTTTTCTTCTTTTTCTGCAACAACTAATAAAGTCCCCACTGAGGTTCGACGGCCTTCGATATATTGAAACCCTGGTGACTGCTCACATATAACGGATTTCAAGGACGAAAAATTGGATATATGCTGTGTTAAGCTCTTCCTTCTACTTCACATTTTTCTGATTTTTTCCAAGAATTTTTATTTTCCACGGATTGTGCAATGGTTTTTACCATTTTGAAGGGTTTTTTTTTTCTTCGAACAGGTGCGATAAATAGGATTTTGGATTCTTATTAGTCAAATTTAATTTCATTATTTTTGGGGTGAAATGTGAGATTTGAGAGTGCCCTTAGGGTTGTTTGGCCACCTTAACACGGTGTCTCTGCCTGCGTTTATATGGGAGCTCTGTGAACAGATGCATGGATGTTCTCCAAAGCATATACAGATTCCATGATGAACTTGAACGAATGCATTGGAATGGGTTGTGTGCATCCATCAATGAGCGGCACAAAGTGAATGTGGTGAGAAGGTTTTAGAGACTTTCAGGTAAACGTAACAGCAGGTGTACAGCTTGATCCAATGCTTTATGCCACTATCTTCTCTGCTCATGAATTGAGTTTGAAACAGAATGAGAGCATCCATCAATGCATAAAAGACAAGGAATTTTATCTCCACTGTTATGAGTGAAAATTGTTAAGAATGTCTCGCACGTACGGTGGCTGCTCACCGTGCGGTGAGGTATACACGTGCGGGGTGGTCCATTTGCCATACGGTGAGGTGTACGGAGAGTTATGTGCAGAAAGGTGTGGCTGCCATGACCCGTATGATGAGTGCCATGATCCGTACGGTGAGTGTCCGATGTCGTCCATCATGTACACTGCGGAGTGATGAATAGTATGGTGCAACTGGTACCTGACGGTGAAGTGGTATGCGAGGCCGGCAGTGAAGCATAAAGGGAAGTCGTATGCTGAACCCGGTGCTAGAATAGGGAGTGACCCGATGCCGAAGGGAGTGACTCGATGCCGAAGGGACTGTCAACTGGAGGAGTGACCGTTGGGACTGCCAAGGCTTCCAATAACCATTTTTCTCTGTGACAGTTGTTATACCAGATTCTATAATGAATTGCAGAGTGTATAAATGTCTGCAGGATTCATTAGGAATTGTAAGGTTAAGAGGCTGAAGCAGCAGTGCATGAACAAATGCTGAAGAGATTCACAGAGTGTATAAATGTCTGTGGGATTCATTAGGAATTGTAAGGCTAAGAGGCTGAAACAACAGTGCATGAACAAATGCTGAAGAGATTCGCAGTGTATAAATGTCTGCGGGATTTGTTAGGAATTGTAAGGTCAAGAGGCTGAAGCAGCAGTGCATGAATAAATGCTGAAGAGATTCTCAATAAGTTGCAGATGGTCAATCTCTATGAAATTTAGTGATCGAGTATTCAACATTTGTAGAACTGAGGTTGAGAATTTATATCTACAAGCAAATAATCTGTAACTTATATGTAACCAAATTTATGATAATATAAGTGACTGTTGCTTTGGGTGTGTGGGTTTTTTACCCGCAAAGGTTTTACCACAAAAATACTGGTGTTCTGTTTTATGCTTGTTTATCCTTCCATGCTTACTCTATTTACTTTCATGCATCTTAATGACTGTAATTGAAATTGATAGTCGTCCCTAGTTTATTCTCCCCTAAGAATTTGATACTGTGGAAAGTGTTCAGCTCTCTTCTTTCCTAACAAGTGGTATCAGAGCAAGGCTAGTTGGGTTATCCTTGTGGGCATGTTGTTTGTGTCATTTCTGTAGTGGGTCTTTGCAGGGTACTAGTAATGAATATTGCAGATTGAGATGGTGAGCACATTAGGAAGAGTAGATAATATGAAGT
Organism: Chamaecyparis obtusa; assembly: GCA_027943335.1. Classification (NCBI taxonomy): domain Eukaryota; kingdom Viridiplantae; phylum Streptophyta; class Pinopsida; order Cupressales; family Cupressaceae; genus Chamaecyparis; species Chamaecyparis obtusa. The sequence goes on from BSBK01005486.1 coordinate 1,834,720, forward strand.
TTGATGGTAGCAATTATGAGTTGTGAAAACTCAAGGTGGAAGATCTGCTGGTAGATAGAGATCTCTGGTTTGCAGTGGTTGGAGCTAAACCTTCAGGCATGAAACAAGAGGACTGGGATCTTGTAGATAGAAACCCTTTGACATCTTGACTACAAACCCTTAATCATGAACTAACATGACTTCAACAGCCTTTATTACATCTAGAAATGGTCATGTTTGACCTTATGGACTCAAGGAGCCTTATGATTCTTCCCATTGGCCTCATGGTGGCCATCTTGCACTAGGTGCTCCTGCACCATACTCCCCGAATGCATCTTCATGTCCTTAAAGTGTTCTCATCTTTAGCTTGGGTTTGGGCTTGCCCTTCTCTTGAAGTCTCATCCTTGCTCGGTTTCTTGGACCCCTTGTGGCTCCACTTCCCACCTGGATATGCCCTTCCATGTTCTGCTTGGGCCTTTTGCACCTTATCCCAATTTGTCCTTCATCTTCATACATGCCAAAACATCTTGTACCCTGACTGTCCTACTTCATCTTTAGTTTTGGTTTGCCTCCCATTAGCAAAATCAACACCATCTGCCTCTTACTAGTCACCATCATCTTCACCATGCTTGGAATCTCTGTCACAACAACATACATCTGCATCACAATCAGACTTACCACCCAAAGACAACATATTGCCTTGACATCAGCATATCCCATCTCCATGCTTAGAGAAAACACACATTCCTTGGCCTTCTCATGGCCCATCACCATCATCATCTCAGTCTTAGTCTCTCCCATCATCGAGACCATCTTCATGATGCAGGAGCATCCTGGGTGTAAGAACAATCTTGCATCACCCAAAAATATTTCTGTTTTTGTATTCAATAAGGGCTATTTTGTGCAGAGCTGCTATTTATGGAAAGTTACTATTTTTGGTAATTTTCGTATGTGCTCAGAATGATCTGATTTCTTTCTTGGAGGTTCATTTTGGTCATATAAGTCTGCCAGTAAAGTTTCATTGCCAGGTCAAGTGTATATTGGAAGATATTGAAGATTTTCGGTATTGGCAGCAGGGTACAGAAACTTCGAACTCAGTTTTGAAGGCTTTAGAGGCCCCGGATGAGGTCGAAAATTTGGGTGACAAGCGCTTGCGCTAGTCAAGCCTGTAGAGCGCTTCGTGGCGTTTCCGAAATGGGGTTATAATAGTCAATCGGGTCAACTGGTGATGACTTATGATCTTCGGAAGTCGGGTCACCTGAAATGGCGGAAAATAATTTTCCTTCAAAATTTCTGTTCGGGTTTCAAAAGTTATTTTGAGCCGACTTTGATGTAATAAATTGAAAAATAAAATAATTCTAAGTTTGGTCGGCCCTTAGGGCTAAATTTCTGGAACCTTCTCGGGCGGTGGAAATTGCCTATATAAGGAAGGCTGTATTATTGTCTTAGGCAGTTCAGAATAGTTCTGGGTAATAGTTCGAGGCTTTGTCCTGCAGAATATTGTAAGGGAATGCCCATGTGGCTTTGCATATTGTAATTCTGAAAGTTTGTAATTCCACATTTGTGGAGATAATAAGAAGCCAATTTTCTGTTCTTGCATATTGTTGTTGTTTCTCTATTTCCGTTATGCGTTTGTGGTATTAAGGGGAGCACCCTTCATCAAGTGGTATCAGAGCAGGAGTTCTTGAGTGTGTAAACAGATCGCCGACTGTGAGGCAGTTTGCACCAGGACCGTGGCTAGGGTTTCAGCGCGCATCGCGAAAATGCCTCCACGAAGGGAACGTGACGGAAGAGCTGGTGTTGTAACACCTGAGGTTAGAGAACTGCAGAGACAAGTGCGAGCATTGCAAGAAGAGATTCGCAGAGGAATGAATCTTAATGTCAGAGACGAAAGCGAGGATGAAGCTGAAGAAGAATATCAAGAAGGAGAAGTTGAAATTGTGAACCACGAAGAAGAAAGACTTTTTCGGGCAATTTCCAAGATTTGGAAAAGACCTAAGATTGAGGTTCCTACATTTTCTGGAAATCTTAACCCAGAGGAATTGATCGACTGGATCAACGAATGTGAGGAATATTTTGAGTATGAAGATGTTGAGGATCCTGATAGGGTCAAATTTGCGAAGGCCAGACTGAAAGGTCATGCAAAAATCTGGTGGCAAGAAATTCAATTGGAGCGAAATAGAAGAGGGAAAGATAAAATCACAAGATGGGATCGGATGGTGGATAAATTGAAGCGACAGTTCATTCCTGTTGATTATGAGCTTGATCTACTAAAGAAAATGCAAAGTTTGAAGCAAGCAGGAAGATCTGTTCAGGAGTATACAGAGGAGTTCTATCGACTCCTCATCAGAACAGGCCATGCAGAAGCTGATAAGGAGAAAGTTGCCCGATACCTTAATGGGTTAAGGCCAAGCATTCAGGAGGAGTTGAATCTGGTTCGAATGAACAGTATTGAGGAGGCATACCAATTTGCCCTAAAAGTAGAGGAAAAGCTGAACAAGAAGTTCGAGAGCAGACAAAACGGAAGAGGTCGCGGTGGACGATCTGCTGGACGGTCATATGGTGGCCGAAATGAAGATCCGAAAAAGAAGGATGAGGCCAGTAGCAGTCAAAATCAGCGAGGAAATAATTCTAATCGCTTCCAGGATCAGAACAATAGAGATCAGAGAGGAAGAGGAAGAGGACAAGGATCTAGAAGAGGTGGCTTCCGTGGAACATGTTTTCACTGTGGAGAAGAAGGTCATAGGGCATTTGAATGTCCTCAGCGCCAAGGCAGAACGGACAGGAGAAATGAAGGCCAGGCTAGAGTTGCACATGTAGATGAAGATGCCAGATCATCAAATTCTGAAGATGCTGAAAGAGGAGAAACGTTGATTAACAGAAGAGTCCTGTTGAGTGGTGAGAATGAACCTGAGCAAAGGAGGAGCCTGTTTCGCACCAGGTGCAAGTGTGAAGGTAAATGTTGTGATGTGATTATTGATAGTGGAAGCACTGACAATTTGGTGTCAGAAGAGATGGTGACAAAGTTGAAACTCAAGAGACAGAAACACCCACATCCATATCGGATTGCCTGGGTACAGGATGACCACAAGGTCATGGTCAATGAACAATGCCTAGTGAAGTTCAAGATTGGCGGATACCAAGATGAGGTATTGTGTGATATCATATCTATGGATGCATGTCATATGTTGTTGGGTAGACCATGGCAGTTTGACAGATGTGCTGTACACGATGGTCGTGCGAATACCTATTCCCTAACAAAGGATGGAGTGCGGCATAAGCTAAAGCCATTGAAGGAGACTGAAGAAAAGGTATGTGGTAATGCAAGGATAACTTTTGTTGATGGAAGAAATTTCCTAGATGGTATGAGGCATGAGCATGTATGTTTTGCTTTAATTCCAAAAGCTGGTAAAGAGGAAGTAGAAGATGTTCCTGTAGAAGTTGCAGATTTGTTGAATGAGTTTCAGGATATTGTATCCGATAACGTGCCTGATGGATTACCACCAGTCAGGAAGATCAGTCATCAGATGGACTTGATCCCAGGAGCGAGTTTGCCGAATAAGGCAGCACATAGAATGACACCTGCAGAAAGTGAGGAGTTGAACAGACAAGTACATGAACTGTTACAGAAAGGATTGATCTGTGAGAGTCTGAGTCCCTGTGCTGTACCAGCGGTATTAGCACCAAAGAAGAATGGAGAATGGAGGATGTGTACAGATTCCAGAGCAATAAACAAGATCACAATCAAGTATAGGTTTCCATTGCCACGAATGGATGATATTATGGATTGTTTGAGTGGAGCTGTGTATTTCTCAAAGATAGATCTGAAGAGTGGATATCACCAGATTCGGATCAGAGAAGGAGATGAATGGAAGACTGCCTTCAAGACAAAAGAAGGACTGTATGAGTGGTTAGTCATGCCTTTTGGGCTAACCAATGCACCGAGCACTTTCATGCGGCTCATGAACGAAGTTCTGAAAGAATTTCTGGGTAAGTTTGTCATTGTTTACCTAGATGATATTTTGATTTTTAGCAAGACATTGGAGGAACATATGATGCATATTCGTATGGTATTTGAGAAGTTGAGAGAAGAGAAATTGTTGATTAATTTGAAGAAGTGCAGTTTTGTGAAGAAAGAGTTAGTGTATTTGGGATTTGTAGTTTCAGCAGAAGGTCTAAAAATGGACCCAGAGAAGGTACAGGCTATCCTTGAATGGCCTACTCCAAGGAGTGCTACTGAGGTAAGATCTTTTCATGGTCTAGCTAGCTTTTACAGAAAGTTTATCAAAAATTTTAGCAGTATTTGTGGACCCTTGACTGAAACAATGAGAGGGGATAGAAAAGAGTTTAAGTGGACTAATGGGGCAGAAAAGAGTTTTCAATTGTTGAAACAAAAAGTTACAGAACAACCTGTTTTAGCACTTCCAGATTTTAATAAGGTGTTTCAAGTAGATTGTGATGCTAGTGGTACTGCAATAGGAGCTGTTATGAGCCAAGAAGGTAAACCTATTGCTTATTTCAGTGAGAAGTTAAATGATGCCAAGAGGAAGTATTCTGTTTATGATCAGAAATTTTATGCTATAGTTCAGGCATTAAAGAAGTGGAGACATTATCTACTTCCTAAGGAGTTTGTTTTGTATACTGATCATCAAGCTTTGCAATATTTGAATAGTCAAGGAAAATTGAATCAAAGGCATTTGAAATGGGTTGAGTTTTTGCAGAGTTATACATTTGTTTTGAAACACAGGAGTGGAAAGTCTAATAGGGTTGCAGATGCTCTTAGCAGAAGGCAACTACTGCTGACAGAAATGCAGATTGAAGTGGTTGGGTTCAAGGAACTCAAGAATTTGTATCCAGAGGATCCTGATTTTGGTGAAGCTTGGAAAGCTTGTACAGAACCTGTTACTCTAGACAGGACAAAATGGTTGGATTTCATCATCCAGGATGATATGCTATTCAGAGGGAGTCAGTTGTGCATTCCACGAAGTTCTATGAGGGAGAATCTCATCAAGGAGAAGCATAGCGGAGGATTGGCTGGACATTTTGGTCGTGATAAAACCCTTGGTTTGGTTAGTGAGAATTATTATTGGCCACAGTTGCAGCAAGATGTGAAGAAGTTTGTACAGAGTTGTAGAGTATGTCAGATGGCGAAAGGAGTGAAGCAGAATACAGGATTGTATCAGCCATTACCCGTACCAGAGAAGCCTTGGGAGGATATCAGCATGGACTTTGTTCTTGGTTTACCGAGGACACAGCGGGGACACGATTCAATTTTTGTGGTGGTTGACAGATTTTCAAAGATGGCACATTTCATTCCCTGCAAGAAGACTAATGATGTTGTTCATGTAGCAGAATTGTTTTTCAGAGAAGTAGTGAGACTTCATGGTTTGCCAAAGACCATAGTTTCAGATCGAGACACTAGGTTTGTTGGATATTTCTGGCGTACATTGTGGAAGAAGTTGAAGACAGATTTGAAGTTTAGTTCATCACACCATCCACAGACTGATGGACAGACAGAGGTGGTGAATAGAAGTTTGGGAAATTTGCTGAGATGTTTGGTTGGAGATAAGCCAACAGGATGGGATTTAATTTTACCACAGGCGGAATTTGCATACAATAATTCTGTCAATAGGAGCACTGGTAAATCACCATTCCAGATTGTATATGGAAGTAGTCCTAGAAATGCATCTGAATTGAGGAAGATAGATAAAGGAGAAATAAGTAGTGCTGAAGCTGAAGATTTTGCAGAACACTTGAAGAACATCCATGAGGAGGTGAGGAAGCATATTACCAAGATGAATGCACAGTATAAGGCTAAGGCGGATGAGAAAAGGAGGTATAAGGAATTTCAGGTTGGTGATGAAGTCATGGTTCATTTGCGGAAGGAGCGGTTTCCAGTTGGTACATATAACAAGCTGAAAATGAAGAAGTTTGGACCATGTAGGATACTGAAGAAACATGATTCAAGAAATGCATATGAGGTAGAATTACCTACCGAGCTAAATATTTCACCAGTGTTTAACATTTCAGATCTGACAGAGTATCATGAAGGAGGTGTTGAAGATGAGATCACAGCAGCACAGTGGAGTATTCCAGCAACCAGTTCAGATATCAAGGAGATTGAAGACATACTGGACAGTCGTGTTGGCAGAAGCACAAGGAACAGGACATATGAAGAATATCTGGTCAAATGGAAAGGATGACCTGTTGAAGATTCATCATGGCTAACAAAGGAGGAGGTTAACCGTCTTGGTTTTCCTCTACACACCTGAGTCGTGACAGGGTCACTTCTCAAATTACCCCGGGTGTCTGATGCAGGAGCATCCTGGGTGTAAGAGCAATCTTGCATCACCCAAAAATATTTCTATTTTTGTATTCAATAAGGGCTATTTTGTGCAGAGCTGCTATTTATGGAAAGTTACTATTTTTGGTAATTTTCGTATGTGCTCAGAATGATCTGATTTCTTTCTTGGAGGTTCATTTTGGTCATATAAGTCTGCCAGTAAAGTTTCATTGCCAGGTCAAGTGTATATTGGAAAATATTGAAGATTTTCGGTATTGGCAGTAGGGTACAGAAACTTCGAACTCAGTTTTGAAGGCTTTAGAGGCCCCGGATGAGGTCGAAAATTTGGGTGATGGGCACTTGTGCTGGTCAAGCCTGTAGAGCGCTTCGTGGCGTTTCTGAAATGGGGTTATAATAGTCAATCGGGTCAACTGGTGATGACTTATGATCTTCGGAAGTCGGGTCACCTGAAATGGCGGAAAATAATTTTCCTTCAAAATTTCTGTTCGGGTTTCAAAAGTTATTTTGAGCCGACTTTGATGTAATAAATTGAAAAATAAAATAATTCTAAGTTTGGTCGGCCCTTAGGGCTAAATTTCTGGAACCTTCTCGGGCGGTGGAAATTGCCTATATAAGGAAGGCTGTATTATTGTCTTAGGCAGTTCAGAATAGTTCTGGGTAATAGTTCGAGGCTTTGTCCTACAGAATATTGTAAGGGAATGCCCATGTGGCTTTGCATATTGTAATTCTGAAAATTTGTAATTCCACATTTGTGGAGATAATAAGAAGCCAATTTTCTGTTCTTGCATATTGTTGTTGTTTCTCTATTTCTGTTATGTGTTTGTGGTATTAAGGGGAGCACCCTTCATCACTTCACCTCCTCTATCAACTTATTCTTCATCACATGCCATTCCTCTTTGCATTCCAACCCATCATCCAACTTCATGGCTACATCCTTAGCCTCACAATTTACTATCTTAGGGGCACGTTGCTTCCCTATTCCCCTTTCTACCTTTAATGGACGTAACATAGTCCCTATCAGAATCATCTCCTCTCCTTCAAGCCTTTCAAGACTTGTCTCTTGACTGTCTTCATTAGCATCTCTGTCCTCTACCTTTGTCTCAACATTTGGAACCTCTTTGTCACTGGGTTCACCATCCTCTTCATAATCTATCTTCTGCACTTTGCACTCTTGTCCCTTCAATTGACAACTTACCTCTTCCTTTGTGTCTTCATCCTCTTTCCTTGTTAGGATTCCTATCCCAACTTCACATAATATCCCAACTTCACATACATCTGTACTCTTGATGGCTTCCTATTCCAAAACAACATCATCCTTCATCAAACAATCTCTCACTTGCTCTTTAACTTCATCCTTATGTTCCTCATTCCTTAGGAACTCTATTCTTCCAATCAAACCTATTCTTCTTGACATCATCATTAATGTCTCATCATCATGCAATAGATTCAACACAAACCTCTCCCATCCTTTTTTATGGTGTATGTATTCTCTCTACCATCATGTAGGGAAAACCTATCAGATTTCCATGCTCTACCCAAGATCAAATGACAAATCACTCAAAGGCATAACATCACACTGAATAATATCATAATACATACCAATATTGAAAGGAACATATCCTTGTTTTTTAACATCAACCCACTGATCATTACTTACCCCATATGCCATGTAAGGTGTCTCATGAAATTTCCTTGGTAAGTTTAACTTCTCAACCATCTCTACTAAGACTGTGTTTTCAAAGGAACCACTACCAACAACAACCTTACATACCTTACCCTTGCATTTGCATTTTGTCCTTAATATAGAGTGCCTATGAGCATACACTGCCCTTATTTCTTCATCTTCCTCCATGATGGCTTCAACTCCTGTTTCTCAGTCTTCAATACCTCATCTACAAGGACCTACTTCTTGCTCTAATACCACTATGATGCAGAGTATCATGGTCCCATGCATATTCACCATAAAACTCTTCATTTTTCTTTCTTGTTTTGTAACATCCACCAATTCAATGTCCTTCAAGACAAAACTCTTCTTCTAACCCTTCAACCACATTCAACTCTTCACTATTGACCATTCCTTCACAACATCACAATTCTTTCAACACCCTTAATAGTAGATGGAACGGGCTCTTGACTGGTCACACTTGCATTTATGACAGTCATATACTCCTAACATCTTGTAATGGAAAGTGAGGTTACATTTCCTCTTTTAAACATCCCAATGACTATGAAGACTCCCAACATCTCCTGGAACACCAACACTAACTTAGCAACCACTCCAACCCATAGTACAGTGGTTCACGATAAACTGATTGTCCATTACTATGACAGTCCTATACCTTCCAACAGTCCTCAATGTTTGTTAACTCACTCACCTTGAAACACCAAACCCTTTTCAACATAAAAGACTCTCTCTTACACCACTCTTACTACCCAATTCCATCAATAACTTGGTACTAACCATACACAAAACATGGATCTGCTATACTGTCAAAACTGTGACAATCAAAAGTACAGTCACTTTGGGACAGTTTTTAGAAATTGAATTATTTGACGCATCAGACCTCAAAACTAATTTTTCTGGAAGTAACAAAGTTTTTTCGCAACATCAAGACCTACCTCCTACCAAAATTACAAGGTCGTACTAGTCCATTTCATCATCCAACCAACATTTTCTTTGACTGCCAATTATGGAAACATTTACTATGACGCAAAATCTGTCTTTGTGTTTCCTCTAGCACGTGCGAAACTTTGTATGGAGTTCTGAAAGAAAATGGAAAACAAAATATAAAATCCCTCCCTTCGTTCCACCAAGTCTTGGCCCTTGGTCAACGTGGAACGAGGGTTTAATTACATTTTAATAACTCACTGGTTACCCTACCAAGGGTTTTGACAGTTTTTACAAGAACTTGAAAATCTCTATCAAAACTTAATAAAATATAGTGAAACAAAAGCCAAATGAAAGAGTATTCAACCCTTCATAATCTCCAATGGATGATCAAACATTTAATGAAAAATTACTTTAATCAGACCGTTTTAACTGAGCAAACAAGAAAATAATGCAGAGAATCAACTTTTATTGATATCTTTCTTCATTCATCGACCAAATCTTCTTCTGCAAATGTTTACAAAAGTATTTAAACATATACCCCCTTGATTCAACCAACACCAACCTCCTAACTACCCATGGAAACCACTTTTGGTCATTAACATGCCTCAAAACATGATTAATATGATGATGTCGACTTGACAACCTTTACACTTTTTGGTTTCCTTGTATCAAGGACATCAACTACTATCCTCATTACATAAATATGGTCACTTAAGACCTTATAAGTACCAAAAACATAAATTTAACACCTATCCTACCCTTAGGCCCTATCAGGACACAAATTGGCAATATTTGTCTCATATGGCACTATTTGACATCTTGACTACAAACCCTTAATCATGAACTAACATGGTTGTAATAGCCTTTATTACATCAAGAAATGGTCATGTTTGACCTTATGGACTCAAAGAGCCTTATGTATCTTCCCACGGGCCTCATGGTGGCCATCTTGCATTAGGTGCTCCTATACCAAATTATCATGAAAATGTTGATCGAGATGGATAACAAGTAGAATACTTTCCACAAGATGATTACAATGCTTTGACATACTACCCACAACAATCGCAACTCTAATATTTATAGCAAAATGGATACAAATTGATGAAAATATTGAGGATTCCCACAACAAGTTGATGATGATTGAAGAAACTTTGAATGAGAGTTTTAATGCTAATGACCATATGATGAGACTTTCTACTACGCAATTGTTGTTTTCCACAATGGACTTAAAAAAATGCTAGCAAGTTCATAGACGTAGAATCACTTCTAACATGGTAATGATCCAAATTATATGTAATGATACAACTTCAAGGGACAACTTCAAGGACAAAGTAAGGATAAACATGAAAGACAAGAAAACTAAACAAAAACCTGATTCTTCTATTATTTTTATACCCCATGATGAACTCGTTATCTTCTTTCTAGTCTATTCCTAAATTCTTTTGATGTTTCAAGAAAACCCTACCTATTTTTCCACAGTCAAGCCATGCAATACTCTAATTCTTTAATACCCTATAAAACTTAAAAATAAACATTACATTCAATATGGTGTGAATTTGATGAAAATATAGGAAAAAGAAAAACCCTATTATTATTTATTTTTTAAATTCCATCACAAACTATGCAATACTTTTCTAAACAATACTTGAATTATTTAATACCCTACAAAACTAAAAAATTAAAATTAAAATTGATATGATGTAAATTACGGAAAGAGGAAAAAATAAAACCCTATTGGTTCTATTTTTTTAAAACTCAACAAAAACTCAACACATTTTACATTAAGTTCCTAAAGAATTCAACATTTTGGAGAAAACCTATGTGTTTTCTTACTATCAAGATAAAAATATTTGCACACTTTAATGCCCTGCAAAACATAAATAATGAACCTTACAAATTATAGCATTTAAATTTGATGAATAGACAAGAAAAATATATTTTTCTGTTCTATTTGTTTAAACCCCATCTCAAAATCATCATCTCTTCTCTATTATATTCTTATATAATTCAAACATTTAAAGAAAACCCTACATGTTTTCCTATAGTGAACCAATACAATACTCTATTTCTTCATTATCCTACAAAACTTAAAAGCAAACATTAAGATTCATGCGGTGTTAGTTTGATATGCACCTTTCTCTTATTCACATTTCTTCCCTGCCCTACCCTAGCTCAACCTTTCCCTTCCCTTACATGAAAAAAGTAACAAAAACCCTACATGTTTTCTTTCTCGCCAAGCTTTCTAATGTGCTATGTTTTATGCTCACAGAGTTGCACAATTTTTTGTGTTTTCTTTTTTGTTTATCTCTTTTTATTTTTTGATGAATAGTGTCTTTTCTATTAATTGAATATAAAAGTTACATATTCACAAAAAAGGGGTCGAGGGACATAAAAATCACCCCCCGAGAGTCCACAAGGTAGAAGCCAGAACTAGAAATAGAAACTAGAAACTATTCATCAAAAAAAAGCATAAAGCCATCATGTTGCAAGAGTAGTGCCAGCAGATGGAGGAGGATCTCTATCATCAGAACCCCAAACGTCATTGGAATTGACAAGTGGGTCGGGAATCGACCAACCATCATCTTCAGCATCTTTTTCCTTCTCTTCCACCTGATGCGCCAGGTGGGGGAACTTGGAGGAGGTGACTGGAGGCCAATCAGAGCCACGATGAGCAACATGAACATCAAGAGGGGCAGACTAAGCCAGATCCAAAGACCACCTAGAGGTACAGCAAGGTGAAGAAGCTGAGTGGCGCCACCAACCATCATCGCCACCTCTAGGAGTGTGGTGGCGAGGTGCCTGCAACTGTGGAGTACGAGAGCGGCGGACCGAAGAGCTACGCCCACAATGGCAAAACTGAATTAGGAGGAACCTGAGCAACCATGCAAGGAGCATTGCCCCAATGATTGAGCAACTCATAAAGGTGAGCCACCTCCAAATCCACTTTATTAGCTTGCACCTAAATCTGCATCATTACATTGTTACATATGCATGCTTTATTACACAGAGCAACATTAATATCAAGAAAGTTGTGAGAAAAGAGAACAACATTCCTATCTTTCCACAAAGTGAACAAAATCTTCATCCTGAAAGTATGCCAAATCTGGGTAAACTTGGAGGGAAGCCTCAGAGAATCTCCCAGAACAATCATATGCCAAGAGAAAGGCTTAGGCCTGAAAGGTTTGAAAAAGTCATGAATCCACTGCCAATACTATTGAGCTCTCTTACAGAACCAGAAGATGTGTAAAAAGGTTTCAGGGTGACCACAAAATGGACACTAAGGGTTATGAATGCCCAGGTGTTTGAGCCTAGGCCCCATAGGAAGCCCTTGGAAGAGTAAACACCAAGCAAAGAGAGCCATCTCGGGCTCTGTAATGGTAGACCAAATGGTCTGGAAATGAGAGCTTCAGTGGTACGTAGAAGAGTGCAAATGCCATCTCTGATTGAGAATGTCCACCATGGGAAGATGGGGAGATAGTCATCGATATCCCAACCTCAACTTGTAATTGTTGAAAGAAGTGCCAGGATACCACTTCCAATCCTTCCATTAAGGTCGAATAGACTAAACAACAAGCTTATGAAGTAAATGATCTGGAATGGTAGAAACCAACATATCAAAAGTCTGATGATCTGGGCATGCCAGGCGTTACTGAACTTAAATGTCATCCCAAGAGCAAAGGCTCATAGTGACCCTAGAGAAATGGTACTTAGGAGTCTGGATGCCACATTTGAAAAAACACAAAGCATTGGCCCTTGAGTCTTAGCTAGAGGAATACCTTGAATGGAAAACAACGGAGATCACCAAAGATTTTGTTGATTGAAAGAAATACCATAGCAAAAGCCATCACCATCCCAATGAAGCCAAGGCTTAATTGCTTCCCAAGCTTTCCATATGCTCTTAATGATGAAGGTGCCCTGGATCTGAATAGATTCCCTAATAATAAGAAGAGTCTAAAGGCCAATTCCCTTCCAAGAAGGCCTATGAACAAGGTATCCTGAAGAAATACAATGCCTAACAAGGATTTTCCAGGCCTCATCGCTAGTGAGAGCACGAATAATCCACTTGGCACAAAGAGCATGCCCTTGTTTTTGAATGGAAAGAAGGCCAAGGCCACCAAAGTCTCTGGGGAGAAAATAATACTCCCAAGAAACTCTGTGAAACCCATGACCATCAACTCTTGAAGCCTAGAGGAAGTCTCTGAGAAGGCGCTCCAGCTTCAAGTATGAAGCTTTAGAGGGAGCCCAACAAGAAGAATAGTAAACATGGGTAGCAGCCAAAACCTTAGAACAAATCTAGAATTTCCCTGCAAGAGAGAGGGGTTTAGAGATCCAATACTGAAGCTTATTTTCAATCTTAGCAATTACAACATTCCATAAATCCATGGAAGAGCCATGAAAGGAAAAGGGAATGCCCAGGAAGCGGAAACCTTCCCCATGCTAAACTCATTTCCAATCAAACTTAGCAAGCCAAAGAGGTGCAAGAAGGAAATATTGTCTGTAGCAGAGGGTCTTGTGCCATTGAATAGCAGACCCAAAGGCCTGACAAAAAGTATCCAAGCATTGTAAGGCATTAGAAATATTATCCTCATCCTCAAGGAGAGTGAGAAAGGATTCATTAGCAAAGTGACCATTAACAAGCTGAGATGGAGAGTTAGGAAGGGAAATGCCATGAACTAATCCAGAGGAGACAGAATTGGCAAGAAGGTACCCAAAGCCTTCAGCAGCAAACACATATAACACAGGGGCCAACGGGCAACCCTGGTGAATGGACCTGAAAAGCCCAATGGTGTCAGATTGGGTTCCATTGATAGTAATGCAAGCAGAGGCAGATCACCAAAAAGCATTTCCACAGACTACAAAAAATTGGGACCAAAACCAATGGCTTGCAACATAACAAGAATGAAAGGCCATTCAATGCGATTATAAGCTTTGGAAAAATCAATTTTAAGAAACAAGATAGGCTTCTTGGATTGACGAGCCCATTCCATTCCTTCCCAGACAGCAATAATAGTATCAAGGATATATCTGGACTTAATAAAACCAGTTTTCTCAGGGCGAACAATAAGCAGAAGGAGATGTCTGATGTTGAGAGCTAAAGCCTTAGCAATGATCTTGTAGGAGACATTCAACAAAGTGATGGGCCTCCAATTGCAGATATCTTCAGGGTCGCCAGCTTTAGGTATGAACTTAATATTCCCTATTTTTATGATAGCACCCAAACTTTTATTATGGTAGGCCTCAAGATAAACTTTATTCAAGTCGGAACCTATAGCATCCCATAAATGCTTGTAGAATTCACAAGGAAAGCCATCACACCCTAGGGACTTGTCATCTACCATAGATGAGACAACCTCTTTAAGATCACTAATAGTGAGAAGTTTCTCACAGAAGGCTCTCTGCTTGACCGCTAAGCAGTTTGGAGTAACAACAATACACGCCTTGAGAGCATCCTCCTGAGTAGTAGAATTTCCCTGAGAAGAAAACACTTTTTCATAGTGTTGAACAAAAGCTTGAAGAATACCAGGAAGCTCTGAAAGGGTTTCATGACCTTGCTTGATTTTTTGAATACTAGAGTTGGTATGGTGAGCTTTGAGAGTGTGGAAAAGTTCATTAGAAGCTTTATCGCCCACCTCCAGCCAATGGAGGTGAGCTTTGATTTGAGCTCCCCGAGCAGCATAATTGTCTGCAATTTTCTTCTCATGGCTAATCTGAGCAAGCTTAAGCTGAAGCTCAACATCAAAGGGATTCAGAGCAAGGGCATTAGAAGCATTGCAAAGAGCTTTGGTGTTGGCTTCATAGGTACGTCTCCTGTAGCAAGCCAACTGATGGTCGTAAATGAAGAGAAATCTGGCAGTATGGATGATGGCATCATTCCACCACTGGATCCAACCAGTGTGGTTGTGGAGCTGAGGCTCTAAATTCCAGACACAGAATGTGAGCAATGGTGGAAGCATGTGTCAGCACAGACGTGTTAAGAAAAAATTGAGTACAAGCAGCCCACCGAGCATAGGAATGCCATGTAATATTAAAAATGATGGGGTAATGATCTGACAAGGTCACATCAAGCAAGGGAATGACAGGTAAATCCCAATCTTGAGAAAAGGATAAAAAACATTGAGCAGTTATCATAGCACGATCTAATCTCTTGAATATGTGGTTAGAACCAACTCTAAAATTAGACCAAGTGTGCTAGACCCCACTCTGTTGATGACGGTTAGCATTGGGATCAAAAAGGCCCAATTTATTTCACATATAATACCATACTTCTCTCTCTCTAGTTGTCCATCGAAAAGGAAAAATCCCTTCCTTGTCAGAGGCTAGCTCAACCATATTAAAGTCCCCACACATCACCCAAGTTGGTGGAGGCAAATTATCCACCAACCAACACCAAAGCTGAGATCTTTCCATAGCATCATTGGGAGCACAAATATTAATAATGCCAAAGGAATGATTATGGAATGACAACAAGATCTAAGTGACACGCTACATTGGGTCATACCCATGCGCAATAACAGCAGAATGAAGGCGAGGTGACAGAATAGTGATGACACCACCCTTACCAGCTTCGTGCTAAGAAGAAAAAATAATGTCATCTGGCTAGATGACGCGACAGGCAGAAGTAAGCAAAAAACTAGAAATTTTAACTTCCTACAAACATAAAACATCCAGACTACAAAGTATGTGGCAAGTATCTCGAACATATTACTTTCTGGAGAGGTCAGTTAGACCTCACACATTCCAAGATAAAAAATTCATGAAAACTCTTGCATGTTTTCCTTGTCCTGAAGAGAGGAGAAACTATTATGCAAGAAGGTTGGAATTGTACCAAAACTGGGTAAATCTCCAGAAGAGATAAACCGTCATTTTTCCTTTGGGTCTTTCGCACGACCATCAGGGTTGCGAAACTAATGCAAAGTCTGAGAGGATACAAATGAAACAACTTGCGGGGTGAGCATGACCTTTGGAGTGGAAGACCACGCAGCTGGAGCTTTCCCTTGGGGAATAGGGTGTGAAATAGGCGGAGCAACCAACGGTGCTTCGACAGCAAGAGGGTTCTCTTCAACATGAAGAGAAACCAGTGGTGAAGCAGTTGTGGAAGCGGCTTGAGCCTGCTTAGAAACTGAGGTGTTCCTACCTTTTCGCGTAACCGTGGTCCATTCCTCATTTTTCCCCACCTCTACATGTTTAGCAGGTGTTTGCTTTAGCAGTGTCTTAACCCAAGGGGTAGCCAAAGGGAAATCCTTGATCTTATGCTCCACCGACTGACACCTATAGCAGGTGTTCGACAGGTTTAAATAATGCACCTTTTTTAGAGAAGGTGAGGGAACCGACCTGTATCTCAACAGAGTCTTTGAGGTCCCTGGAAAGGTCGACCTCAACACAAACACGCTTGTGAGGGTGGGCATTAAAAAACTTGTCATGTTCCATGATAATAACTTTGCCAAGGGTTTTGGCAATCGACTCAATGAATGGCCAGCATGGCAGTGGGAGACCAGGAAACTCAACCCAGATAGGAACCCTAAATTTCTTGTTGTTTGAGACAGTAAAGTCTCGAGACCACCTCTGAAACACAAGCAAAGAGGATGTAACCATCCAGGGACCGCGGCTAAAAATTGCCTCCATCTAGGAAGGGTTAGCAAAATGAAATAGAAAAAAACTTTTGGTAAGGTTTTGAACGCCTTCAAGGCGAACTCCATGAGGAGTCCAGCTCTTGTTTACCCATTCTTTGAGAATAATTTCAGGAGGAGTGTGACCCACAAAATACCCTATCAAGGTATGCTTTTCTAGCCATTCACAAGCAACATCAAATTATTGCATGTTAAGAACGATATCAAGGTTACCTCGTGAAAGACCTTCAGGACAAACTTGCACAACCATTTGTTCAGAGGAGGCACCATGGCTTTTTGAAGCATCAACTCGAGCACCAGCGTCAGCTGCTGGGTCAAAGTTGGCTGGGGCCATTATAAACTAACCCTAATGCAAAAATCCCACATTAAATACGGTGTGACAAGTGGGAAAATCATTAAAAAAAGTGCAGACAGAGAGCCATACACATGAAACCCTAGCAGAGCCTTCTGCTATCTAAACATCTCTCCTTTTTTTACTTTTCCTTATCTCTTTTTATTTTATCCTTACACTTTTCTCTATTTTTGTTTTGTCCCAACACTTTTCTTCCCACCCATTTTATCTTGTTGGATGTTCAAATTTCCTACCAATAATATTCCTCGAACAGTCTATTATGGTCTTTAGTTACATGGATTATTGTGCAATTTACAAGAAACATTTCACTCTACGTGGTTGAAAATGCTCCTAGTTAGCCAATCAATCATCCCACTTGTAGGTTACATTATAGTAGCATTTATGGTATGCAATTTTATGTATGTAGGATGTCTTTTTCATGTTAAGGAGTGATATTTTGTTGGGAGTTTGGTTGTCTCTGAATGAGAAGAGAGGTGGGGGATCGAGGAAATAACATGACCAGGTTGGAAGATTGCGCCATCATAAATGTGATTAGAACATTAAGAAGGGAGGATCAATATTCCCAATAACATCATCAATTATACAAATTGAATGATGAGAGGAGGTGACGAAAGGATAGTATACCCAAAATATTTGGCACATGACTATTGGAACCAACATGGAGTTCTATACATTCACTATTGGTTTTGATTCTATTAGCTTTGGCATGAGAAACTGTGTCCAGTATGATCCACAAATATGGATGGAGAAATTGGAAGAGTCCCAAGTGGAGCGACAATAACCTACATGATATTTGATTGATAGATGTCCTAGTAGATTTGATCAATAACCATGGGAGAGAGAGATATATATATGTGTGTGTGTGTGTGTGTGTGTGTGTGTTTTGTATTGAGACTGTGAAGGTGGTGGAATATTTTCACAAAGGAAGGAATGATACAAAAATCTTGACATCTTTTTTTTAATTTAAGTTGGGTTTACTAATTTCTTGGACAACTTGATTCTCAGTTTTTCCAGTTGCTTAGATTTGCTTAGTAGTTCCCTTCAATTATAAACATGAAATTTTCATAGTTTGTAATGTTTATAACTTTTTCTTCTGGATTTAACTGTGTAAATATTTTATGTCAATATTTTAGATTAAACTCTATAATTCATCATCCGGGTAAGAGAGCATGAGAAGAAAGAAAAATGAGAATTTAGTAGACCAAGATGCCTAAATAGATGAAAAAATATTAGAATCAAAGTTGGAAGGCACAATAACCAAGACACAAAGATAATGAAAAAAAGCTACAAAATAGTAAAAGAGGAATATGACTTAAATAAATAGAAAAGAAATGGATGAAAAAATAAAAAAGAGAAGAAAACCAAGCAAAAAATAGAAGGAAAAAGATACACTAGAAAGTCAAGCTAAAAAATAAAAGAGATAAAGAAGAGAATTAATTAAAATAAAAAATGTAATAAATAATAAATGAAACCTAAAAATAAGCAAGAATTGACCAAAGAATAAAAAGTCAATTCATCAAACTAAGGTGAATTAAAGAGAAGATGAAGGATAATTGAGCAAGATCAAGATGAAGGTTTTTTTTTTTAAAGGGGGAAGCCAATAGAATTTAATCAAAATAATAAATAAAGAGGAAAGTAAATAGATAAAGTAAAAAATTTAAAGAAGATGGAATTTGATATGAATGAAAGAAGAAAGAACAAAATCATAAGAACAAAAAACTAAATAAAAAGATCCAAGGAAAAGAGAAAAAAGAAAATAATGGGGAAGGACCAACTAAATAAACTCGTGGACACTAGATAAATAACATAAGAATAAATCACTTAAAAAAAGACAAAAAAAAAATGTAATTATACAAAAATACTTAAATTTGGGAAGGATAAAATGCAAATTTAGAAAAATAGAAAGAGACTGGGAGGGTAACACAAACAAGAGAGAAGGAAGTGGCGAGAAAAAGGCTACAGATAGCAAGGGGAACAACAAAAAGATAAAAAATAAAAAATAAAATAATTAAGAGATGCAAATAAAAGACAAAAAAAAATGAAAGAAAAAAGATACACTATAAAGTTAAGCTTAAAAGCAAAGGAGATAAAGAAGAGAATTAATTAAAACAAAAAATGCAAAAAATTATAAATGAAACTTGAAAATAAGCAAGAATTAACCAAAGAATAAAAATTCAATTCATAACACTAAGGTAGATTAAAGAGAAGATGAAGGATAATTGAACAAGATCAACTCAAGATAAAGGTTTTAAAAAAAATAGAGGAAGCTAATAGAGTTTAAGAAGATATAAATAGCAATAATAAATAATTAAATAAAAGAAGAGAAAAGAATATAATAGAAAAACAAGAAAATCAAGATATTAAATAAAGAGAAAATTAAATAAAGTTAAAAAAAATGTAAGTAAAAAATTAAAAGAAAATAGAATTTGATTTAAATGAAAGAAAGAAAAGAATAAAATCACAACAACAAGAAAAACTAAATAAAAAGATTCAAGGAAAAGAGGGGAAAGAAAAAGGGGAAGGACAAATTAAACAAGTGCCACGTAGTGGCTAGTACTTGTTGGATTTAATTATAAGTTTAATTGTAGATTAACTTAAATCTATTTAATTATATTTATTATAAATAGTATATATAATTGAATTAATAGTTATTTTATATTTTATAATTAATTAAAATATATTTAATAATTATAATACATTTATTAATATTAGAATTATATTTAGATATAAATTAAAATTAATTATAAAACTAAAGACTACTAGTATATTATTTTAAAAATTTAATTATTATCATTCATATAAAGATTCTTATCAATTACACATAAAATTATAATTAATTTTATTACTCTTCTAATTAAACTAGACTCAGTATGATATATTACCAACAAATTTAATAATATTTATTAATTTATAAAATATATTACTAATAAAAAATTCACATCCACAAAGTAAAAAAAAATTCTAACAGGTGGAAGAGAGTGGTTCAAATTCCTCCCTAAGATTTTTAGTTGAAAGGTACATAGAGAATTCAACTAAATCAATCCACGTACTTTAAATATTTATGAATCCAAAATCTAATTCTCACTTTATAAAATATGAATAATTATCAACATTATTCATGATAAAAGCAAATAACCAAACCTTATTCCTTCGCATTCCTCTCCTATTTTTTTACCTGTGGCATTCCTCCCTAATTTTGTGGGCCATCCATTTTCCTGTTTTCATAAAATATTATATTCACAATCGAGAAATCTATGTATAAGAGTTCAAATATATTCATCCAATGAGATGACAAAAAAATAATTTTTAGATATTATAAAGTTAAAAAAATTGCATCTATATTTTAGAAATGAAAAAACTTAAAATGAAATCTAAAATATAATTTATTTTGATTGGTGTAGAAGAATTCATTTAATCACTAGTTAATATAAAAAAACTCAAAAACTGATACAATAGTCCTTAGCCTACCGGCAAGTACTAATAAATTCATGGACACTAGATAAATAACCTAGGAATAAATCACCAAAAAATAGACACAAAAATAATGTAATTAAAAAACGTAAATAACAATACCTAAAATTGGGAAAGATAAGAAAAAGACAAAAAAGGGAAAAATGAAACTTGGAAGGTAAAACAAACAAGAGAGAAAGAAATGATAAGAAAAGGGCCAGAAATAACAAGGGGGACAACAATAACATAAAAATAAAAGAATTAAAGAATTAACAAAGAGATGCAAACAAAAGAAAAAGGATACACTAGAATGTCAAGCTTAAAAAAATGAGATAAAGAAGACAATCAATTAAAACAAGAAATACAATAAATAATAAATGAAACCTAAAAATAAGCAAGAATTGACAAAAAAATAAAAAATTCAATTCATCACACTAAGATAGATTAAAGAGAAGATGAAGAATTATTGAGAAAGATCAACTCAGGTTTTTTTAAGAAATTAAGGAAGCAGCCAATAGAGTTTAAGAAAATAGAAATAGAAATAATAAAGAACTAAACAAAAGAAGAGAAAAGAATATAATAGAAAATCAAAATAATTAATAAAGAGAAAACTAAATAAATAAAGTAAAAAATTAAAAGAAGGTAGAATTTGATTTAAATGAAAGAAAGAAAAGAACAAAATCACAAGAAAAAAAATCTAAACAAAAAGATTCAAGGAAAAGAGAAAAAAAAAACAATGGGGAAGGATCAACTAAATAAAATCATGGACACTAGATAAATAACCTAGGAATAAATCACCAAAATAATGGACACAAAAAAACTGTGACTAATAAATTGTAAACAACAATACCTAAAATTGGGAAGGATAAGAAAAATGTAAAAAGGGAAAAAAAGTAAAGAGATTTGGAGAGTAAAACAAACAAGAGAGAAGGAAATGATAATAAAAAGGCTAGAGATAGCAAGGGGGACAAGAAGAAGATAAAAAGAAAAAACAAAATAATTAACAAATAGATGCAAACAAAAGAAACATGTAGGTGAAAAAGGAAAAGAAAAGGAGTGGGAAAGAGAGGGGAAACCACAAAGGTGATGGACAAAATCAAGGCAAGACCAAGATAGAAATGGAGAAGGAAGGGAAGAGGAATAATGGGAGGGAACAAAGTGGTGAGAGGGAGTGTAAACTCGAAAGGGGGGAGAGAGGGGAGGGGGAATGCTGAGGGAGGAAGAAGAAAGAAGGAAAAGCCGACCGGGAGGGGAACTTAATGGTGGTCATGGTATGGGGGGAGGGGGCTTGCAAGGGGAGGAGGAAGATGAGAGGGAAGAGAAAGGGGAAGGAAACTTAGCAATGGGAGGGACAATAAGAATTAATAAGGTGATTTAACAAAGGATGATAATAGAGACTTAAATTCCAACCACCATCATGACTAAGGTTAGAAGAGTGATTATGGATTTCAGTAGCTTCTAAAAGCTTCCTTTGGAAGAAGTTATCTTCTTTGGCAAAGATCTAGGTGTCTACCAAGGGATTGTTTCTTAGTTTTATGCGAGTGTTCTGCAAGGGAATTTTTTTGGATTCTCTCATATCTAATATCTTCCCAATGCTCTTTAATCTTGGTATTAATAGAGTGGCTAGTTTCACTTATATAGGTCTACCACGACAACAAGTCACTTTATAAACACCAGAGTTGAGAAGGAGGTTTTGGGAGTCTTTGGAAGAAGGGATGTGATTCTCTAGGGTGCAAATGGGTTTGAAGGTGCAACAAATAACATGTTTGATGAGGATCTTAGAAATCTTGTTTAAGAGGCCTTTGACAAAGGAAGGGAAGAAATGGGGACAATTTAAGAGGGCAAAGAATCACAACTAGGAATACATTTATATTTGGCATGTTTGATAGCTCTAATATTGTGTATCATTTTAAAACTAATTAATGTAAATATGTGGATAAGGTGGGTGATTTATTGCTTAATGTTTTTGATATCACGGTTCAAAAAGGAACAAGAGATCAAAGTGTTGGGAACACAAAAATTTTGGGTTGGATGGCGATGCAAAGAGGAATAAAGGTTCAAATTAGTGTGTGTGGCTTTGTAGTAGACATGACAGGCTAGGGAGCCATCGTGTTTCTTGATTAGAAGAATATCAAGGAAAGCGAGTTTGATGTTGGTTTCAGTTTATTTGGTGAAGGGAAGCACTCCACAACCTTTTTAAAATGAGAGTGAAACTCTTCCACTTGGTTAAGATCATCTTTAATTGGAATCATTCTAGGAATATCACATTTTTAACCTACAGATGATTTATACAGCAGTTGGATTTCCCAACTAAAAATAACTCTAATGATAAGGCTTTCCTATTTCCTTCCATAACTAGTACATGCAGCAATGTCACATGTATTCTTGAAGTTTCAAAGTCTTTACCCCCTGGAAAACTTGCGACGTCAACACGTGGAGACATAACACTACCTGAGGCCATTACAAAGCCATTTTTTAGGCTTTCACCTACGTGACGCATGTCAAAGGTGTACTTTTGAGACTCAAATAGTTCAAGGCTGCACATTATAGGATAAAGATGCTTTTAAAAAGGTGTCATGGGAATTTTTATTTTTTTTAAAGAGCAATGATATGTGGCAAAAAAATGGGCATTTTCCACAAGGGAAATTAGTAGGTTTCCTTCTCATAATGGTAAATCAGTTGTGAAAAGTGTAGCTGGTGTCCATTCCACAAGCATAAGAATTAATGATGAAAAATATTCAGCATGGAGATGGTTATAACCATTTCCATGATTATATAGTTACATCATAAGCATGTAAAAATGATAAAAATGATCTATAAAAGCCCCATTTTGCTTGTAAAAAAGGAGTTTCTAGTTTTCTAGCATAAATAATTTATTTTATGGCTTAAAGAGCCTATTATTTATCTTTCTAAAAATTCTGTATGTTTAGAAAGAGATGCATGAATCATTAACATTTGTAATGTGTGACATATTTTCTAGCCTTAGCATTTTTTCTCTTAATTTAAAGTATTGAGACCATGCAATACTTGTCTTTCATTTTCTTATTATAAATGTGTTATGTGCTAGTAATCTTTGTACAAAGTCCTATTTACTAATATTAGTCTCTTTGTCTTCCACTTATCTTAAAAAATTTTGGATAATGTATGCTTTCTACTCTTCCACATGTCTTTAAAATAGAAGATGAGTTGTACCAATTGTAGAAAATTCTTTAGAATGGTTAACTATTGTGAAATAGGGGATCTGTGTGTACTTTTACCAAACCCTTGTAGGAACTATTTTTGTTAGCAAATTGAAAATTGCGCCTATGCTTTTTTATGATCTCGCCCAAAAGGATTTTCATTTCATTGTGTTCTTCTTCTCGAAAAGTGATACATTCCCAAGGAAATATGTGTCTTTATTTGGATCCCTACAAGTTCTTCATGCAATTAGGATCTGAACATTACACTTTATGTTCTCACTACTTTATGTGTTTTGTTCTCCTTTCCAACAATGAAGGGTCTATGGTGCATCTTATCCACTTCTAAGAAGGTGATATATCCTTGAGTTTGAATATTTTGAAGTGTTCTAAAATCTATTTAGAAAGGTCTTAAAGTATATAAAAAGTTTTGTGTTGGCATATCACCCTCTATCCTATCTCATACTTTGGTTAAATCCTTCTTTCCCCTTTCCAAACCTATTAGGATGAAGAACCAGCTTCTAAAACTCTAGAGGCTATTTCACAGGGTGCAATAGGTTCCATACATGTGAAACTTCTTGACTGCCCTTATTTAGGTATGAGCCTCTTAGGGATTAATAGTTTTTTCTATAATGCCCATTGGGACCACTTTTAGACTCTTGTTGCCAAATATTCAATGCATTCTTTGGTATTTTATTCTTAAAGGAAGCAATCAAAAAAACTGGTGAAGTTGCATGCACATATGACTCAACCAGAATCAAAGAATGGATTGGAACTATCAGCTTACCACCGATTTGGTCACTATTCAATCTCTTCTCTCTGAAATATACAATGAATCAAATATTTAAGAGCTTTTATACTAGTTTCAACGTGAAATGGATTATGATTTTAATATATATTGAGTTCATCATGACTTTCCATTTTTAGTTTTATTAAACATAGGTTGTCTACCCATTTAGCAACTTTTATATTCGATGCTTCTGGAAAAATTGTAAATTAGGGAAAAAAAAATATGAAAATATCTAGAAATCAAGTATTTATATTATCTTTCTGATAAAAAAAAGAAAAAAATAAATTTTGATATATACAAATCAATTTAGAGCGTGCTAAATGAACCTACGTCCAAATTACAGTTAATGTCACTTCAAAACTCAATAAACTATAAAATGTTCAACCAAATTGAATGAAACCAATTGGATGCCCTCGATATTGGTGTAATAAACCTAACTTTGAAAGAATTTCTTTTTTTTCAATTTTCAAAAAAAAATTATGCTTGAATAACTAAATGTAACTCCTTAAAAATGTTGATTTTTTATACAAACTACTTTTCAAATGAGAAAGAAAAATAGATACAAATCAATTCCAAAATTTAAAATATATATATTTAGAAGAAACTATAAAAAAAATGCTAAAAGTCGGTAGTTTACATCATCTTCAAATTCCTAATGGTTTTGCAGCAATAGGTGTCTAAAAGCATTCAATTTTTTTCCAAAATATTCATCTCAGTGTAAAATTTGGCAAAAAAGTGGGACACAATATTGTGCGACCACCCAATGGAGGTAATCAAAGAATAAAAATCATGGAAACATGGTCAAATTTTCAATATATTTAGATATAGTGCCAAGTGAAAAAATTGGCTACTTCATCAAAAAAATTGAGGAATGAGGAAATCCCTATCTACTCACTAGAATAAATCACCTATGGACAAGTTGTTTATGAATTCAAAGATCAATTTTCCTTTTCCTTCTTCAAAATATCATTGTCTTCTAAAAATCCCATGTTTTCAATACAATCTAAATCAATGAAGTAGAAAATTTTTGCATAAGTCATAGTTGAAGACTCAAAAGACCATGTGTATGCTCAAGTTGAAAACCATTGTGAAGATGAAAGATGTCAGATCCCAGTTGGACCAAAATGAGAAACCTTCTTTCAAGAAAAAAAATAATGGAGCAATCTAATTGTTTCCTCAAAAATTTCCCATTCTTCTCTGAGGCTAAAGAAGCTTGAGAAAGTTTTTTCAAGAAGGATATCCTAAAGTATGAGTGGGGATAAGGCATAGAAAATTTTTAAGATTTCTAAAGAATAATCTCACAAAAGCACCAAGAAATCCTCCTTTCAAGAAACCCAACTGAGGGTCAAGATCCAAATGCATCCTCAGTTGAGGGGTAGACTAGTATCGAATATGTTGACACATAATTTTGGAATGGCCTAGAACTTTTGTACTCATTTTTCAAAGACAACTTAATATCTTTAGAGGAAAAAAATACTAGAGATCATGAGGAAGACACACATCTACTCATCAATTCCATTAAGCAACAAGAAACAAGTAGTAAGGGCTTGTCCTAATTTTGATAAGAAATATCCAACACCTACATGTAGGTATCTAGCAAAGAAAGAGGCTCACTAGTCACCCCCCATCTATGTCCACATCTGAGCACAAGGATAGTTTTTCAAAGGTAAGTCATTCTATTCCTAAGTCATTGTGAAGTATTTCTAGCATCAATAGTTATATCATGTTTCCTAATGTATCAAGTGTTACACTAAGTATGTAAAGGTGAGTACTGAGAGGGGAGGGGTGAATCAGTACTGCAAAATACTTTTAAACAAATTAAACTTTCTTTCTTAACCATTTATTGATTCCATAGCTTTTCATGCATCTCATAAAACATATAAAACATACAACAAATAATTCATAACACAAATATTTTGGTATCACAAAAATCCTTGTTAGAGGATAAAAATTGTGGTGGGGATGACACCCACAAGATTTCACTACTACAGTAAAAAGTTTTCTCGATTAGAGCTACAATGTTAGCTATTTCTGATAGCTTACCATATTAAGAGTATTAACTCGGTTAAGAGTCTTCATACTATTAAGTCTACATTGTGAAAGGATTTTACAATTATAATCTAAGATTTATACCTAGTTAAAGGATTTACAATCTAAGATCTGTTAGGATCTTCTCGGTTAAGAGACTTTACAATTATAATTACTCTTTAATCAGTAACACAAAATTGTCTATTAAACTTGCATCAAACATATGGATATCAGACTCTTTATGCTCAATAACTCATTACCTCATACTGTGTACTACTCACAATAACAATTTAGTACTCGGTAGATTCCCTTTAGAATCACAATCAATTTATGTTCTTCACTGCTTTGTACTTGGTGGCTTCTTTTCTCATCATTGTTTTAGTAATCTCTACACATACATGTAGTCTCCTCTTGCATTCATACATACCACTCTCTCATCTTTTTCTTTTCACTTCGATCCATTTATATACAATTCTAGAAGTGGTGCTAGGTGTTCTAGAATCATATCTTCAAGCGGTGCTAGCATTGGTTATTCCTCCAATTCATATTTCATACTTTATTCTCATTGGTAGATCTCACCTCATAATCATATGAAATCATCATGTTTCATTCTCCAATGTTCTATTATACGATTTCCTCGAGATTTGTAAACTATTTTCTATTCAATGTCCAAGTTCAATGTACTTAAAGATTCTCCTTGTGTCATCCTATTGTTGATCCAATTTTTTCCATGTTAAATCCTAGTTTTGGTTTTAAATTTTTCCTTGGAGGTGTCTATTTTTTTTAAGTCTTCCCGCCTTTAAGTCTTATGCCCGTGTCTTTTAAAAACGTGGCTAAGTCCAAGTTTAAATGAAGTTTACCTTTTTTCTTAGTTACTAACTCGCCATTTGTTTAAAGTGTCAGTCACTATCTCACGGTCTCTTTTACAGATGCTAAGTTAACTGCCACAAGTGGGCGATCGTTTAAGTTAAAGCTTTGGTCGCTAGGTTGCAGATTATTTAAAAGTTTGAGTGTTAACCATGGAAACCTAGCGAATGTTTAAGTTCAAAGCCTTTGTCACTAGGTTGCATAATTTAACATTTCACTAACCGTGGTGACCTAGCGAGAGTTATTTTTATCCTTTGGTTGCCAACTCACAGACCTTTGTGATGGTTAGTGAAATCCTTGGCGATCTGGCGAGTATAAAATTTTTATATTAATTTCTAACTCACAATTTCTTTTGATGACTTAAGTGTTTTCTTTGTGAGTTAACAAGATTGTGTCAAGCATCCATGTTGCAGCGTAAAAGGAAGACTAGATCTACAGTGGTGGCTAGCTCGCAAGGAATCTGTGGATATTCTGTTTGTCTTGGTGATTAAGCGATGGCATAACAAGTGGTAGACACTGAAAGGAGAATGAAGGTTGGATCGCCAGCTCGCAAAGTCATTGGGTGGTTAGAAGAAACTGTCAATGACCCTGCGAGTGAACAAAAGTGTTAGAGAAAATAATTTAGTCACCAACTCGTGAAGGTTCTAAGTGGTTAAGAAAAATGTTAGTGATTTGGTGATGAAGGTTAAAGGTTAAGTGATTCTCCTTGAGGTTCCAACTCACGAAGGTAAATGGTGGTTAATAAGAAGTGTTGGCGACCTGGAAAGTGTTTGTTTTGGCTTAGTCACTGACTCACTATAGTTAGGAATGCCTAATGAGAAGTGTTAGTGACCTGACCAATTCTTTGCATAAAGCGAAGAAAATTGAAATGGTTTGGAAAATCATTGATTGACACCTGGAGCTATCCATTGAAATGCATAATTATGATCTAAAACTATGATAGAAAAACTAAAGTTATTACAGTGTATCAACTTGGTAATAATTTATAAGTCAGAGATCGTTATGAAGATTGCATGATGATGATAACAGTGCACTGATCCTGAGACACAATACAAAAAAAAAAATTGGGCCACCCGAGCACCATCGAGCGGTCACCTGAGCTCCACCCAAGCACCACCTTTGGCAGCCTATTGGCAGTCTGTGGTCTAGCCATGGTCCCACCGCAATCACCATCGATGACTTGCAGTCCCGTCGTAGTCACCGTGATGACCAGCACCATGACTGCTGGTAGTCACTACTGGATCGCCACCGTAGTGACTGGAAGGTTGACCACTGGACTAGCCTAATCATCAATGATTAACCCACCTTTTATCCCCCTCCTCAGAGTCTATGGTCCTATGGGGACTAGCCCCTAGCTAACAGGGGCTTCGAGCCTAGCCCCTTGGTCTCCCAAATGATGAGTAGCCCCAGTTTTTTGGCTCAGGGGGCCTTTTTTTTTTGCAATGATGGGTAGATGACCATAAAATTTAGGCCCATAAAGTGTTGATGTCAGCACAACATTAGCCCTTTCAGAAACCTATTTGGGCCATCCAGAGCTACTTGTGGTTTTTTGCTCATAACTTGAGCATACGGTATCATTTTTCGGCAAACGAGATACTGGTGGAAAGATTGTTCAGAGGCGGATCTTTCTAGTGTTTTGGATTTTGGATTTTTTTTCTTTCATTTTTTGCACCAGGAGTTCAAAGGCCCTCTAATCCTATCTTAAATTATAGTCAGTATTTTAGTGCATAATTGATCTTCATGGCCCTCTAATCTTGTCTTGACTTATTCAAATGAGTAACCTCATATGTCAGTATCATCCTTAGAAAAAGTAAGACATCGATCGTGCATAAACCAGTTACTGCATGAATTAACTCCTTGGTAATCTTATGTGGCCTATCCAACTAGATAAAATGATCATGAACTCATCTCAATACATATCTGATCCACTCAATCTCAAAAACATTAGGTAGGTCAACAATATAGGTAAAACCTTTTTCCACCAAATGCTTATATTCATCTTTCAATCTAGCTTTATTACATAGTTTGGTGTAAGCCTTGAATATAGAATTCAAACCAATATCTTCAACCTTGCAATGGACAAATGATCTTATGTCTTTAGTCAATAATACACCATGGGAAATTAAAGATAAGCACCTATCAGATCATTATCTATCGCATTCATAGGATGCAATTTGAAAATAGGCCTTGATTTCTTAGTAATTTCAACCAACACAAGAGTGTCCATAATGCCAACACTGATTTTCTTCACAAAATAAAGAATAGAACCTTTGCAACACAGAGAAAGACCTATTTACTTTCTGGTTGGGGTTCTCCAAACATTGTTTCAATCTCAGCACAAGATCACAACTATCTATCACAATTGCTAAAATCATCTTATAATCGCTCGTAAGTGCACAACACAACTTGTGGAAAGAAAAGTGACAAATGACTTTCACTTTTCAAATGTTATATCATTGCATTCACAAGAAATAGTCAAATAGTACCTTTTACCATTTACAACTAGTTAGACCATCAAATGGTCACTTTTCCATAAGAATCATTATGTAATCACATAGAATCATATCAAATACAAGATTCTTCAACAAATTCATCTTAAAACATCAATAGGCATCTAAATATGTTGATCAAACTTAACGTGCACACATCTTAGGGGATCGGTTATATATCTTACTTTATTTTCTCCACCTAATTCAATAGCATTGACTTAGTCAGATGAATAATTCTCCACATTACCTAATGTTGTGGAGTTCTCTTTCAATTTAGAAGAATTGAGTAGAACTTTCTTAGCCCATGTTTGTTTCATCTAATTTATGAACTTCATTGTCTTTATTCTTAGCTCTACAAGATCTAGCAAGATGTCTACTCTTGTTGCAATAGTAACATACCATACCAGTTTGTCTCCATGGTCAAGTATTTCCTCTACTAGTTCTCATCCTATAATTGACTATTGTATGTCCATAATTATGGAAAATAGACTAGGTAACATCCAATCATTTTCCTTGTTGATTAGGTCTCAACCAATTGGGATTGTATGGCCTATGATTGTTGATTCTTGTCCTGCACTCATTAGCCTTATGACCATATGTGTTACAATGATAACAATTACCATGAATAATATTAGATCTAGCATTGTATCCTTTAGATCTACCAAAGAAATTTTTAGATCTAGAAATAGGTTCATTAGGTCTATTAGGTCCAATAGGTTTATACCTACATATATTGGTAGTATGAAATTCCTTGTGACAATTGAAACATACCTATCTATAATTCCTCTTACCATATTTTTTGTTATTCACCTTAGGTACTGACTTGCTTCCTTTGCATCGATCTTCTTGATACTAGATGACTCACCATCTTCAAAATTTGAAAACCCTAAACCTTGTTTTTCAATGTTTCTCCTTTGGTTTGATATTTGTTCATCCAATTTAGTAGTACTCTTATTGAACTTATCCAACAAATGTTTAGCTACTTTTAGTTCTCCTTTCAGCTTCTCATTTTCCTTCCTCGGACTAGTATTTTCTAGACTTGTATCATGTAGTTGTTCATTCAAAAGAGTAACTTCTTGTTTAGATCTAAATAGTTCTTCCATTTTTACCTTTAAGGTGACATATTTACCTTTGAGAGAATCTTTTGTAACCTTCTTAGCTTCTTCATCCATTCTCTTAGCTTCAATCTCATGACCCATTCTAATTCCAAAGTTCTCCAACTCTCTTTGCATGTTTTTCTTTTCTTGCTTCAGCTTGTCCATCTCCTTATGAATATCTTTGTTGTCCTTAATTAAATGCTCATTATCTTGAGATAAGACTTCTAGGGATGCTTCAAATTCCTCAGATCCACTTTGTTCAATTAGGTGTTCAATTAGGTATTGACTATCATTTAGTTGTTGAACCAGTTCTTATCTTTTAGTCCTATATTTCTTCAACTGTTCTTTGAGTTTTTCAACCATGTCTTCAGCCTCTGCAAGTTTCTTTCTATAGGATTCCATGTCTTCCTCAAGGATCTCTCCCAAGCTATTAAGCTTCTTCAAGAAAAATTTTCTCTAATACCAATTGTTAGATATATAAGACACTGAGAGGGGGGTGAATTAGTGTAAACAAGAAATTAACTAATTCAACCAATAAACTGATTATGCTTTTAAACAACTTCCATATAATCACATATGCAATAGAAGTAAAAAAAAAATATCTACAAAGAATAACACATAACACTACAATTTTTAACATGGAAACCCTTGTTATAGGGTGAAAACCATGGTGGGGATGATGCCCATGAATCTCTTCAACTACAATAAACATATTTTCCCTGTGAGGAGCTTATAATACCTAGTTAGGGGTTCACCCAATTAGAAGTGACTAGTACCCTATTAGAAGTACCAAAAGACCTACTAGGATCTACCTAACTACACGATTAAAATTCCAATTAAGAAGTCACCCTATTAAATTATTTAATAATAAGACTTGTTAAATTTCACCAATGTAAAGGATTTAACTTGTTGCAATTGTTTAGAATACAACAATAACTTGATCTGGAAATAGAAACTGCTTTGCTTAATCAAATCTTTTGTAATCTTTGAATGTTGGCACATTGTGCTACCTCTTTCTCTAATTGCAATACCCAAATTCATGATTGAAACCCTAAATCATGTGATTCAGTCTACCTTTATACTAATGTTCTT
The DNA here is from genome assembly GCA_027943335.1 of Chamaecyparis obtusa. Lineage (NCBI taxonomy): Eukaryota > Viridiplantae > Streptophyta > Pinopsida > Cupressales > Cupressaceae > Chamaecyparis > Chamaecyparis obtusa. The sequence goes on from BSBK01005486.1 coordinate 1,866,583, forward strand.
AAGTTGGCTAAGACAGGGAAAATGTTTTACAATTTGGCCCACCAAATTGACCAAACTCATATAAAACTGTGCCAATCATACCTAACATGTTAGACCAAAATGTGTTGACATGTTGGCCCATAAATCAACTGCCTTGATCATCTAATCCATAAGAATAAATCGGTAGCACAACAATTTCACACTAAATGAATTACCCAAATTCTAACTCACCCAAAACATTGAGTTAATAGTTAGAGTTGTAGAACTGTACTTCTCTAACCTTGGTAAACCACCAGGAACGATCGCATCTCCAAAAGTGTCCTATAACTCAATCACTACTCAAAACATTATCTGACATTGTCTTCCAATTTACCAGTCAAAATATTTAGCATAATCTGTCTTTTCCTATTCATCCTCCTAATTGATATTTGCAACCTATTCACCAATTCTGATAGAATGATAGAGTTTCCATTAATGACAAACTCCAAAACATCAAAATATGTAGTCCAACTCCAAAATCCATCACAATGCCAACACGATGCATGGGATACCAATGCTTGGTTCTTTGATCCTAGAAGAGCATCCAACTGTGTGAGTATGAAGCTTAGAGAGAGTCAAGTATATACACTCGATGTCTTTTTTATTATTACCACAACCCTGTAACAATGATTGCAGTGATTTGAATTTCATCAAGAAATCCTCAATAGATGGAAAAGAATCAAGTTCCAAAGAGGTTAACTCTACCTCAATCCAAAGTGCCTAAAACTAATTAATGGTGCTAAAAAGATCATGAAACTTGGTCCACATGTTTCGAGGTGTAGTGCAACCCTCAAGGTGAAACAATAGATTGTCTAAAATATTTAGGGAAAGCATCCCTCCTTCCTCATTCCTTTCAATAGGTTTATATTTTCTCCTTAGAATTAAAGGGGGGTGTTGGTGTTTGTTAATTCTAACTCTTGTTCAACTCCAACTCTGATACCATGTTAGAATTCAAGAATTGGTAAATTCCCACAAGCCCAATAATCACTTGCATGCAAATAGCCTGCCACATACAAGAGAAAATCCTCAAACAAGAAAGTGCATAAACAATTGGAATGAAGGAATAATTGAGAATTAAATTAATCATAATAATTTATTACAATGATATCAATCCTTAGTAAAGGAGATCATCCATAAAATAAAAGAATTATTAAATGCAAACTAAAGCTTCCTATATTTAGCTTAAGTGAAAAAAGAAAAAAGGTGGCTTAATTAATTACTCAATATGGTTAAATTAATTAACTTAAATAACCTTTTTACTCTAACAATTTTTTGGCTTAAAGATTCATTTGTTTATCTTTCTAGAAATTCTCTTTGTTTACCAAGAGATCCATTTTTTAACATTTGTAATGTGCAACTTGTTTTCTAGCCTTAGCATGTTTGCTCTTAAAATGGACTGAGACTTTTCAATAGTTGTCTTTCTTGGAATACTTCTTTTTGCACTAAAAATATAACAATGACATTGCAAATACTTTTCAACAGAGGAGAAAAAGCGTGGATGAGCTCTGCAACTTGACGCTCCTAGTGTTTTCCCTATTTTTTCACTTGGTCCTCTCGCACGTACCTTAACAGTCTACCATTTATGGCCTCGATGTCACCAAGAGCCATAACTACTGACTTGATGCCAAAGAATTCTAACCCTATGGGAGATGTTGTTTCTCACAACACCAGAGTTTCTAACCTCAAATTGGATGCTCGAGAAAGCCCACTGATTTTTGGCGGTGTTGCAGGAGGTGACACTTTGCAAGATGGAGAAAAGAAACCAGCCGCACCCAGAGCGAAGTCCTTCAAGCAAGCTGTCCAAAACAAACATTTTCTATCATAAGGAGCTACCTTCCTCACGTGTGCATCCCAGGGGGATTCTGTCGGTGAAGGAGATGGAGGTAAGGTTTATGTTCCTCCCAAGTTAGTTATTAGACCAAATCCTCATATGGATGTTGCTTTCAATCAAGAGAAATCAAGACTTAAGGAATGTGCTATATTCTTTGCTACATTAGATACTACCAGAATCCCATCTAGGAATTTTCTTAATGATTGGTTTCATAAGACATGGGGGCAAAAATTTGGGTATCATTTCTCTTACTATCGTATGCTTCAAAAAGGTCTTTTTATTTTGTTTCTCTGTGACCCTAAAGCGCAGAAAGCTATTGTGAGCAAACAATTTTGGAGGGTTGGTCCCTATGAATTTAGGGCCATTCCTTGGTCTCTCGAAGCCTCCCAAGAAGTCTTGGCCCTGTCTAGCCCTTGGTGGCTAATCATTGGTAACCTTCCCCCATTTTTGTTGAACCTCATTCCTCTTGCACTTGAACTGATAGGCAAAGTGCTTAGAATAGACCAATCCAATGCTCTCATCCCTAACATGGATGTTTGTGTCCTTCTCTCTGTTAAACCTAGTGTTGACCTCCCTAAAACCCTACAATTTGATATTGACCCCTCACCAGTGTGTAGCTTGGTTATTTTCCTGAGTGGTTTGGATGGTTGCTTTGTTTGTAGGAAAGAAGGCCACAAAAAGCAAGATTGCCCAGAACCCCTAAAGGATAATTTTGCCATCCCAAAGCCCCTCAAAGTCGTGCCTAATATTGAAACCCTTGATTTTGGTCTAAATGGACCTCAACAAAAACAAAATCATAGAACAAAGAATTCTCAGCAATTGGTTGTAGATAAAATTAGAGACAGAGCTTTGAAGAACAAAGGGGCTCCTCAGTCCAATTGGAAAATCTATTACATTCTTACCCAAGGTCAAAGGCCTCTAAATAAAACATCTCCACCCTCTTCTCTCCCTATAGATGATAGCCCTTGGGTTTCTCTTGTGCGCTCTACCCCTACTGAGATGTCCCTTGCCCCCTATCAGGGTGGTGGAATGGGAGGGAGCTCCCCCCCCTCCTAGACCATTTTTTGAAGATAAGTTGAATGTCTTTTCAGTTGTTTTCATCCCAAAACCCCCTCCCCTTCCACCCCCACCTAATAGATGGAAGTATGTATATGTAGAGAAGAGGAATGAGGAGGTGTCCACCCTCCCTACAGGGAGAATAGAGATAAGACTTGGTCAAAGACAAGACTTTGAACTTGAGGAAGGAGAGATTGACATCTCTACTAAAGCTCCACATAAAGGTAATACAGATAGATCCTTTGTATTTGCAGCTGATTACTCCAAAGGTAACAAATGGGAGGATCACTCTATGAAATCATGCTCTACAAAATTAGGTGTAGGGATCATAAAGAAGAAGAAAAGGGGAAGGCCCCCCCTAACCAGTGGGAATCCTAAACTTTCTAAAACCCCTAGAGTAGATATACCTAAATGCTTTAAAGGATTTAGGAAACCCATGGATACTGACTAATGAATAGTTACTATGTTAATAAACTATGCATCTTGGAATGTTAGAGGACTGGAAGCCTCTGACAGGAAATATGTGGTCAAGAGACTTCTTAACTCACATAAAGATCTAGATGTTCTCATGCTTCAAGAGGTTAAAGCCATAGGATTTGAGCTTGATATTGCCTTCAAATGTATCTGGAAAGATGCAACTTCATTTTCTACTAAGCATCCTAGAGGTAAGGGAGGGATCTCTATCCTGGTTAGCCCCAAATGGAAGAATGTTGTCTTAAAGTGGGGTATCTCACCCTGTAATAGAGCAGCTTGGATCAATTTTAGGGTCAATGATGTATAATTTGGGATATGCTCTGTGTACGCTCCCAATGAACACAGTGGTAGAATTGAGTTGTGGAGGTGCTTAGCAGATTTAGAATCCATCCCTTGGATTAGAGTAGGGGACTTCAACATGGTGGAGAGGGCCCAAGATAAGTTGGGTGGAGTTAGGTTTGAGTGGAAAGGCAATGAGCCACTCTACTCGAGCAGATTGATTAACAAACTCAACCTGTTCAATCCCTTAGCAGGAAATAAAAGTGAATCTAAAGGTATATGGTATACCTGGTCAAATTTTCAGAGAGGAGATAGAAGGATTTACTCCAGACTGGACAGGTTTTACCTTAATAAACTCTGGTTTAGCTGTCAGCCTCCTCTTGACAACAATTGTGTGAGGGCCTTTCCCTTCACCCTATTTGACCACCACCCCATCTTTTCTTCCATTCAACTCATTGGGAACCAAGTCTCTGATGCTCCCCCTAAACAAGGTTTTTCTCTTAATACTTCCCTCTTAGGAGATGAAGATGTTCAGGCAGCAGTCGGGATCATTGCTTGGTATAATGAGAAAATTGCACAACATGCCTTAGACATTAACAAATGGACACAAACCACAAATTCTTGGTAGAGTATGCTTAAAATAGTTGGGATTAAGAAGGCTAAAGACTCTAGGTTTTTAGAGTAAAAACTTGTGGAGTCTCTACAAGAGGCTAAAACCCAGATTCAAGTCAATCCTTCCTCTCATGAACTGCTTAAAAATATTAGGGCTTGTAGAGACTCCCTTAGAAGGATTCAGATGATCAGGACCAAAGGGGCTAGAATTAGAACTAGAATCAAGTGGATTAACTTGGGGGATAGAGGCTCTAAGTTTTTCTTTCAAACCCTTAAGAAGAAAGAGGCAAGGGATAAGATTACAAGTATCAGAGTTCATGACTGTCATTTCTTCTCAGTGGGAGATTGCCAATGATACTGACCCTACTTTTTATAAAGATCTATTCACCTCAAAAGATACTAACCCCTCCATGGAGGAAGCCAGGGCCAAGACCAAAACTCTCATCCCTAAGAAGATAGAAGAGGATGAGGCACATATTTTGAACAAAGAGCTTTATGTGGAAGAAATCAATAATTCCATCAATAGGATGGCTAATGATAAATCTCCTGATCCTGATGGACTACCAATTGAATTCTACACAGCCAACATAGAATGGATTGGGCCTAAGCTTCTCCATGTATACAATGAAGCTATTGAAGTAGGAACTCTTGGCCCAACATTGAATGTTGGCCTCATTAAACTTATACCTAAAGAGGGTGGCAGGCTTCTAATCAAAAACTGGAGACCTATTACCCTTCTAAATGGTGTATACAAGATTCTAGCCAAAACACTAGTTGTGAGAATTGAAAGTCTCCTCCCCTCAGTGATTAGTAGCACCCAAACAAGTTTTGTCAAGGGGAGATACATCCTTGAGAATCTTATTACATGTTGGGAGGCCATGGACTAGGCAAAAGCACTAGGATAGAATTGTGCCATGCTCCTCATTGATTACGAGAAGGCTTATGATAGGATTGAGTAGAGATTTATCATGATGATGTTGGAAGCTTTAGGGTTTCCTCCCTTCTTCTATAGGATGGTATAAACACTCCTTTTTGGTTCCATGGCTATAGTTAAAGTCAATGGAGTTAGACCTAAGTTCTTTAGTCTCTCCAGATCTATCAGGCAAGGATGCCCCCTTGCTCCCTCCCTATTTTTTATTGTTGCAGACTCTCTCCACTACCTTCTTAGAGATGACTCCCTCTCCCCAAGGGTGGAAGGTATCCTTATCCCCAATAATCAAGATATCTCCAATGTCCAATTTACTGATGACACTTCCATTCTTCTTCTCCTTGAGGAAGCTAATATGATATTTTTTATGAACAAACTAGACCTTTTCTGCAAAGCTTCTAGTAGCAAGGTCTCATTATCCAAATATGTTATATTGTGATGGGAGCATAATCCTCCTGAATGGTGGGTTAATTTTTATTTTTCTTGGGGAGGTCCTGACCATATGGTCAGATATTTGGGGATCCCCTTTTCCATCTCCCCTAATCTCAATCAGATATGGGACTAGATATTTGAAAGGATTAACAAGAAGCTCATTAAATGGGACAGCAGCCTCCTTTCCTTCCCCAAAAGATTTTAGGTATGCTAGAAGATACTCTCCTCTTATTGAGTGTACTTCTCTTCTATGTGGCTTTTTAGTCAACACCAATTCAATTCTATTCAGAAGGTTATTAGAGACTTTCTCTGGGTAGATGGAAAAGGAAATAAGAGGTTACACGTGGTGTCTTGGGAATGGTGTTCAAGAGATAAGTCCTTGGGAGGGATAGGACTCAAGGACCTGAGATCACAAGGTATAGTATTGGTAGTTAAGTGGATAGCTAAAGCATGTGAGGGAGATGAACCTTGGAAAGTGTTGGTGAGGAATAATCTTCAGTTGGCACACTTTAGCAGACCAAAAGGCTGGCATAATTTTTTCTTTACTGACACTCTCACTGTTGATGCTAATGTGGTTGTTCACAAATCAAGTGTATTCAAAATTATTTGGAAGGCCTAGAAATATGTCAAGAGTTTCCTAAGAAATAAGGGGCTGGTTGAGAGTAATGGAAATATGTGCAGGCTCAAATCCATCTGGTGGAACCTTAGACATGGGGACAAACCACTGGCACTACTACAGGGTTGTTTAGCAAGGAAGTGGGCTAGGAAAGGTGTTGCTATTTGGGGATATCATCCAGCAGGGTAAGCTTCCCCCTGGGAGTGGTTCGAATCCCAAAACAATATACCTAGAACCCAATGGAGAACCTACTATGTACTCTCTGATGCCTTTGATTCTTTAGGTCCCATTAAAGGTTGATGTTCTGAATCCTGTTGTAAATTCCAATTATATTGGCTTCATAACACCCACCTCCACCTCGGTAAGTCCAAATACTTCTATCATCTACTGACTGAGAATTGTGACATCTTTTCCCATGTAAACTATAAATGGAGCCTTGAGATCCATGACTCAGAGTGGATGAAATACTTTAGGTTGTTGTGGACCAGACCAGTAGAACCTAAGGTCTCTTGCTTTTTGTGGAAATTGTTCCTTCACAAGTTGCCATTTAAGAAACCCAAGGGAGAACCAAATATATGTTCTATGTGTAAACAACCAGAGTCTGTTACCCATGTCTTCTTTGAAAGTTTGTTTACCTCTGAAATCTGGAACATGTTTGGTTTATCCTATAAAGCCCATTTTGATGCTCTGAATATAATCTCTGGTACTATTAACTGCAGCAAATTCTGTAATATATTTTGGTATTTTCTATCTTCTGTTATTTTATGGAACATCTGGAAGGCTTGAAATAATGATGTACTTGTAAGAACAGAAACCTTACTGAATCTCGCAGGAGACTCGTATATTTTGGCATTGCCATTTAGGTCATGGTGGTCATAAAGATGAAGGAGAGTAAGTTCTTGTAGGTGTTGAGAGAAGGGAAAGCTACCATAGAGAAATCAAAGATTGCACACAGATATACAACAATGAAAGACAAAGATGATTTCAAGATCACCCTTGTTGATTTCATTTGACAACTAAAGCAAGCAAATCAGAAAAGAGAGATGAGGACCTCAAGTGATAGAGGCTTCAGAGTCATCGGATACAATTCAGTCTCCCTAGATTCTAATGATGAAGAGGAAGAAGGAGAAAACCCTTCCTAAACTTCTCTTATATTTCTTTTGCTTTAGTAGAATATATAATTAAGGTAGTATTGTAATAGCAGACATGTGTATCTCTCAGTAGTACTGAGATTTTTTGTAATACTCTAGAACTTAGCCCCGATATGTTTTGTACCTGAAAGTTTATAAATTATATGCAATAGAACAATAGTTGTCTTTATTTTTCTTATTGTAAATGTGTTTTATGCCATTAATCTTTATGTGAGGTCCTATTTACTAATTTTGGTCTCTTTTTTTTCCACTTATCATGAAAAATTGTGGATCATGTATGCTTTTTCCTCTTCCTCGTGTCTTTAAAATAGAAGGTGGATTGTATAAATTCTAGAAAATTCCCTAGAATGTTTAACTATTTTGAAATTTGGGATATATGTGCATTTACCAAATCCTTGTAGGAATTATTTATGTCTAGAATTGAATATTGCACTTCGTGTTTTGTAATGATCTAGGCCAAAAGGGTTTTCATTAGATCATGTATTTTTTCTCGAAAAGTGATACATCCCCAGGAAAATATGTGCCTTTATTCAAATCCCTACAAGTGCTTGTCATGGTTAGGATCCAAATATTACAATTTATGTTCCTACTACTTCATCTCTTTTATTCTCCATTCCAATAATGAAGGGTTTGTGGTACATTGTATATGTCCCTAAGAAGGTAATATATCTTTAAGTTTGAAGAGTTTCAAGTGTTATAAAATATGTTCAAAAAGGTTTTAAACTATTGTAAAAAACTTTCATTGGTTTATCACCCTCTAACCTAGCTCCTATTTTAAGGAAATCCTATGTTCCCCTTTCCAATCCCATTATTATAAAGAGTCAGCTTCTAAAACCCCAAAGGTTATTTCATAGGGCACAACGGATCTCATACCCATGAAACTTATTGACTTCCCTTATTTAGGCATGAACCTTTTAGGGATCAACATATCCCAAATTATCTTTTAGTTAAAATGGTTAAATTTTACTATATTGGAAATTTCACTAAAAAACAACACAACTTTATTTTTTCATTTATTTAGGGTAGAATTTTTTATGTATTGTAATGTTGACAATTACACCCTTGTAATTTCACATTACTTTTGGGTCCACTTTGGTGTGTATCTCCCCTATTGTGGTTTTAAATCTCAATTAACCTATGTCTTATCCTTTTTCTCTCTGTAGTGCCAAGGACATGCCTCTTGCGATTTCTTTTATGTAAAATCATGCTTCAGTTATATTAGTTTTATTATTTCCTTGTATTTTTTTTTCATGATTGTAATGCCTCTAGTATTTGAAAATTTTTCATATGTTTACTTTTTTTTGGATTTGATGTTATGATTTCATGTTATATTTTTCATCGATATGTTCTTAATGAGATTTTGTATCAATATCCAAATTATGTTGTATATCTTAGGATGAGTATGTTATGTTATTTATGAATAGATTAGCATATTGTTTTATATACTACTCCTTTTCTATAATTAAGTTCTACCATATGGGGGTAGCTCCCTATATTAAAAATAAGAAGTTTACTTGGATTATTCCTGCTTGAGGAAATAGAACAACCCTAGAATAAACAAATTACAAATTTTTGTAAGGGAAGTGATGTTGAAAATAAGAAATCCACATGCCTAGATCTAAAATCCTATGAATGAAAGACTTTGAAAAATGATTAGGATTGTGGTTCAATATTTTGAGAAGACCAGAGAAGTCTTCCCTGGAAACATCTTTGAAGGTTGTTGATGCAGAGGGTTTGGATCTAGTGTTCTCTCCAAGCTTCTAGCCTCTTCTAACCATCCAATGGTTACCCCTTGTGCTATCTTCCTCAATGTATATCTCCAAGAGCCTCTCTATCAACTTCTCCTCCAAGGTATAGTTGATTCTTAGAAGATTCACAACTACCGAGACCAATTTAGGCCTTCAAATCACTAGGCTTGTTCACTATAACTCCCCTCTAGAACCCCAAACCCTAGATTGGGATCTTCTGACACATCACTACCACTCTTTAATAATTTCATTACACTTCAAGATTCATTAGGAACCCTTCCCCACACTTTTGGTTACTTCCTAAGGTCTTTTAGTACCAAATTCACTAGGAGGCCTAATTGGCTCAATTCCTAGTAGGTCTATTTTGACTGATTTTGGCTTAGCGCTTCCAAAATCCCCAAACACCCTCATATAAGACCTTTAAAATATTTAAGGTATCCACTAACCCTTTCCAAATCCTTATTTTTTGCTTCTAGATGCACCCACAACACCAATTACTAGTAGGCCCTAGTTTTAAGCCTATTAATTAGGCCTCTGGACCTGTCTGCACAAATGACCATCAAATTGGTCTCCAAACTTTGAAAAAATTCCTCAAACCTCTTCAATCTTCAAGGGGAATCTTTATTATTTCCACAAATGCCTCTAAGTTCTTTCCTCAAAGTCATGGGTGCGTGAACCAACTCCTTCTATACCCTGTCCTGGCTCACCTATCTTCAACAATCAGCCATAGGGCTTCCATTCTGACCATGAATTCTTGGTGCCACCACAAAAATGAAAACATAAACAATATTTAAAGACTCTAACCTTCCATCCCCTATCATTTCAGCCATTTCCATCTATGGATGCTCAGGTTAGATTCATTTCAAGCATAGAGGTCCTACAAATGGACTTTACAAACCAGTCGCTTGAAATGCTTGCCAAATCCCACTCTACTAACCTAGAAACAAAATAATCAATTCAGAATGAAGTTAACTCTCTAATATATTCTATCATGGATTCTTATTACCCTAATCAATCCATACATGCCGTACAAGGCACAAAGAAACCCTACAATCAATGAGTATCACAGACTAACATCCGTACAGGAAAATATTAATAATGAAAATCAATCCAAAACTTCATTAGCCTTTTAAATCCATTGATCGCATGCTCATATACTGAGCATGAGTGGTTACAACCACCTTAACTTCTATTTGAGCAACTTTTCAAAAAGTTGCAAAAGTTGCTCAAGCAACTTTGCAAAGTTGTTTAGCAACTTTTTGCCAAAAGTGCCATTTGGCCTTTTAAACCCACCTAAAGACTAGGAATGACTCCTAAGTCCTAAATAAGGACATTTAAGGTTCTAAGACCTTATTTAGACCAATTCTAACCAAATCCATCACTTTGAGACTCTTGAGGCCATTTAGACCAAATGGACCATTATCTCTTGCTGAGCTCATTTTACTCTTATAATCACATTAATGGATCCATTCCAATGGACCTTATTCTAACACACAAAAAAATCCTAACACAATTCTAAACACTCACTAACTTATTAAAATTGGAGCTTAATGTAAGGTTCTCTGCACCATACTCTCTTGGGACAAAGAACTCAAGTCCCTTGAGTTAGCAGGTCTTCAATGGTGACTCCATGCTTCAAGATATCTAGCTCTGTCATCCATATAGCTTTAGCATTAGATAACCCCTACCACTTAACCAAGTACTCCTTATAGGTGCCTTTCCTTATCTTCTTGATCACCTTAGTATCCAAGATACTCTCCAAATTCAGTGGGATTGGGCTTGGCAAATCCTTAACCCAATCATCAACTTCCAAATCTAAAAGAACAGTTGGACATGTATCTAGAGCTAGCCCCTTATAGGGATACAAATCACACACATTGAAAATGGGTGAAATTCCCAAATCAACTAGCAATTCCACTTCATAAGCATTATTTCCATACTTGTGCAAGATCTTCAAGGGTCCTATCTTCTTCATGAGCAACTTGGTAGGTTGACCCTTGGATAATCTCTCCTTCCTGAGATAGGCAAGGACTAAATCCCCTACCTTGAATTGCAAATCCTTCCTAATCTGATCTACCTTAGCTTTGTACTTCTCTCCCTATTTTTGCAAGGTCATTTTGACCTTCTCATGTAGCTCTTTCATCTGCTCTGCAAATGTCTCTCCTTGAGAACTCCTCTTATCCTGTAAACTAAGATCTCTCAACTCTAGGATGCCCCTAAGATGAGTCCCATAGACTATTTCAAAGGGGCTTTTACTTGTACTCCTATTCATGGATTCATTATAGGAAAATTCTACCTACCCAATGATATGATCCCATGACTATCCATGTTGCTTAGTCAAGCATCTTAACAAATTTCCTAGTGACCTATTCACTACCTCTATTTTTCCATCTGATTGTGGATGGTAGGCTGAAGATAATGATAAATTTGTACCTAACATCTTCCACAGGGTCCTTCAAAAGTGGTCCACAAACTTGTTGTCTCAGTCACTTACTATGTTTAGTGGCAAACCATAGATTCTAACAATATCTCTAAAAAATAGTCCTACAATTTGTGAAGCATCATTGGTTTTCTTGAATGGTATGAAGTGTGCCATCTTGCTAAAACAATCCACCACAACAAATACATTCTCATGTCCTCTAGGTGTCTTTGGAAACCCCAAAACAAAGTCCTTACTCAAGAACTCCCAAGGCCTTTGAGGTATGGATAAGGGTTGGTATAGTCCACTATTACTACTCTGTCCTTTAGCCCTCTGACAGATCTGACATTGTTCCACAAACTTCCTAACATCTGATTGCAACTTAGGCCAATATTAATGCCTATTCACCTGTCCTAGTGTCTTATCCACTCCAAAGTGGCCTCCCAAACTTCCTTGGTGCTTCTCCTTCACTATGTTCTCCCTCATTGAGAATTGAGGTATACACATGAGGTGTTCCTTGAACAACAGTCCCTCTTGCAATATATACTCACTGAATTCAAACTTGAATCCTTGTCTAAACCTTTCACATGTCTCATAGGCATCCTTGAAGTCTCTTTCCTCCTTGTAGAGATCTTTCAAGTCTTCCATACTCACACTTTGCAACTGAATTTCCTAAATAGTTAACACTCTTCTACTAAGAGCATCAACAACCTTATTACTAACTCCCTTCTTGTGCTTGATCACAAAGGTGTAGGATTGCAAGGATTCAACCCATTTAAGATGTCTTTAATTAAAATTGTCTTGCCCATTCAAGAAGCTAAGGGCATGATTGTCTGTATAGACCACAAATTCCCTTGGTAGGAGATAATGTCTCCACTTTTTAAGGGCTTGCACCATTTCATATAACTCCAAATCATGGGTGGAGTACTTTTTTTTAGCCTCAGTCAACTTCTCAGAGAAGAATGTCACAGGGTGTCCCTCTTGGCTTAACACTGCTCCAATCGCTAGCTTGCTAGCATCAAATTCAACCACAAACAACTGATTGAAATTAGGGAACCTTAAGGTAGGTAGCTCTACAATTCTCTTCTTCAACATTTCAAACCCTTTATCAACTACCTCAGTCCATTTGAATTGACACTTGATTCCTCCTTTAATGGTGTTGAGGATAGGTGCACACACATGATTGAACTTCCTCACAAATTTCCTATAGTATGATGCCAAACCATGGAAACTCCTAAAATCCCCTATAGTCTTAGGTTTAGGACAATCCAAGATTGACTTGAGCTTATTAGGATCCATCTTCATGCAGCCATTAGCAACCATGAAACCAAGGTAAACTAGTTCAGTTTTCAAGAAATCACATTTATCTTGATTGATCATCAACTTCTCTTTATGCAGCCTCCTCAAGACCTGCTCCAAATGCTCCATATGCTCCTCCTTAGACCTGCTAAAAATCAAAATGTCATCAAGATAAACTATTAAAAACTTACCTATGAAGTATGCCAATACTTCATTCATGAGCCTCATGAATGTGCTAGGGGCATTGGTGAGACCAAAGGGCATCACAATCCACTCATACAGCCCTTCATTTGTTTTGAAGGTTGTCTTCCATTCATCACCAGGCCTAACTCTAATTTGATGATAGCCTGACTTCAAATCCACCTTGGAGAAATAGCATGAACCTCCCAAATTGTCCAACAAGTCCTCAATTATTGGCATTGGAAATATGTACCTAATTGTAATTTTGTTGATGGTCCTAGAATCAGTTCACATCCTCCATGTACCTCCCTTCTTTGGTGCAAGGATAGTATGTACAGCACAAGGGCTCAAACTCTTACTTATCAATCCCTTATCCAACAAATCTTGAATTTGCTTGGCTATCTCTACATTTTATCTTGGTGTCATCTTGTATGCTGCTTTGTTTTGCAAGTTTGCTCCAAGAATGAGGTGTATTTGATGGCTTATCTCCCTCATGGGTAGCAATGCACTTGGAAACCCATTTTCCACTATCTCATGGTACTTGTCCAACAAGGCTTGTACCTCTGATGGTATGCTGACTTTCTCCTTAGCCTCCTCTTTTGGCTTCACTACCACTACACAACAGACCTCTTTCTCCTTCCTCATAACCTTAAGAAACTCTTTCCCACTCAAGAGCATAGCACTAGCCCCTACATGCTTCTCCTCATTAGGTTCCTATAATGGATCCATTTGAAACTTCTTTCCTAACTTGATGATTACATAGTTATTCATCTCACCATCATGAATGGCTTTCACATCATATTTCCATGGGTGTCCTAGAAGAAGGTGACATGCATCCATGGGTAATATGTCACATAGGACCTTGTCCTTGTAGTCTCCTATCTCAAACTCAACCATATTTTGTTCATCAACAACTATCTATTGTCCCTTATTGAGCCATGATACCTTGTAAGGAGTGGTATGAGGTACCCTCCTAAGCTTTATCTTATCAACCATATCTATGGAGACTATGTTCTCAGTGGACCCGAAGTCCACTATCACCTTGCATATCTTACCATGTGACCTACAAGTAGTTTTTAATAGGCTCTTCCTTTGAGGTGGCTCCATGGTGTTAGGAACCTTCAACAATGTTCTTCTCAACATGAGATTCTCTCCATCCAATACTAGCCCTACCTTGGAGATAGGTGAAGTGACACTTTGGGTGTCCTCTTCTTGCACCAACTAATTCCTTCTCTCTCCCATTGATGATGTAGAACCTTTTGCAAGACATCTACCCATGGTATGTCCCACTTCATTGAAATTATAGCATCTACTAGTGAAGACTAAATTGGTTCTCTCTTGTGATTGAAACCTACCTCTTGGTGGCCCTCTTCCTCTATATCCTCCTCTTTGGAATGAACTCCTATATTTATTACCTTCATTCCCATCAATGCGTGGTGTCTCTTCCACCCTAGTAGAGCTTTTTCCTCTACCAAAAGTGTTCCTACCTCTAAATCCTCTGTTATTATCGTTACCCCTGCCTCTTTATTGGAAGTCATTGCCATTCTTCCTTCTAGCCTTCTCCTCTACTCTTAAGGCCAACTGAAAGCACTTGTGCATGTTATCAGGAGCCATCATATTGATTTCATCTTGGATTCATTTCCTTAATCCATTGAGGTACCTTGCCACCTCTTCTAACTCTTCTTCCTATCTTCTTGCTCTTAGACTTAGCTTATTGAACTCCTATGTGTAGGTGTTGACTGATGTGTACTCTAAATAGTGCACTTCTATGAATCATTACAATCAAGAACACTCAAGGATGAGGTCTCAAAAATTGATCCATAGCTCCCTAGGCATGGAGTGCAAGGGTGTTTAAGAATGCTCTCAGCTAGAGCTATTAAGCTAATAACCTTGCTAGTAAACCATGCAATGGGAGATTCAAATGAAGACAAGGGAAAGAATGCCAATATCCCCAAGAATCAAATGGAAATGCAATGAAACTAAGCTAGAAATTAGAGTGCAAGCTAAGCTATAGAAATGAAAGAACAATGCAACTAAGCTATGAAAAGAAAGAGCAAGTGTTACAAATCCTCCTAATTAAGCTAGATGAAGTAATCTAAAGCATAAAGGAAACTAAGCTAAGTATGAAGCTATGAATGCCATGATAATGCAAGAAATGAAACTATGATAACATGTAGATGCAAAAGCCAAGAATGCTCCAAATTTTCAAAAAGCTCCAAAGTGACCTAGAAAACCTGCAGCATAACATTAGCATAAAAAGTTGGGGATCTAGAATGAAGAAGAGAGCTCTCATTTTATAAGAAATGAGAAGGAATGGACCATGGAGATTAAGAGGCAAAAGATTTAATCAACAGTGGAGCATCAAAGAGGAGCAATCCATGTGCACAAATATCCTCCAATGAAAAAATAAGAGTTGACTTTTGTGTCCATATGAGACAAAAAGTGCTTTTCTTTTTTTTATAAAATAAGAATAATGCTTTATTTGTGCAACTTAAGATAAGAGGAAAAGTGGGAGGCTTTTTATTTAATTAAAAGAGGAGGAAACTCCTTTTAATTAAATAAAGACTGTAGGATAAAATGGTTAGCCCATAGAAAATAATCGAATAAATGATAGCACCAGGATTTGATCAAGAATAAGCAATTGATAATTTTAGCAAAAATGCTAGCAAGGGGCTAATAGTCTAGGTGACCATTTTTAGGTGTATACATTTGCCCCTCTTTGACTAATGTGTGATCGATCTAGGAACACATTACATCAAAGAATAGATCAGCCAAGAAGGAAAGCAATAGCGATCTAACTCCAAAGTATGAAGTGCAGAGAGATAGCAAATCCTGTGTGGTCAGCCTGATAGCGGTAGTACTGAACACTTAGGAAAGAGATGGACAGTATCAGAACTCGAGATGAGAACTAACATGTCAAGCACAAAGATAGATCGATCAGAGCAAATGGGAAGGTCAAGCATATGCTCTAGAGAATAGCCAATAGGATATGATGTGTCTGCCCCCTCGGGATCAAAATCAAAATCAGGTAGAGGGAAGGCAGAAGCAAGAGCAATGTGATCAAATCACTAGAAATCATAATCGAAGATGAAAGATGATAGGATAACCATCAAGCAGTGAAGATATGCCCCAGTCAAGGCCTCGGAGAGAGGGATGAAATGAAATGAATGAAAGACTAGAAGGTTGGAAGAGATGGGGATGAAGAAGGAAAGAATACCCCACCAAAGATTGAAGGATCAGGCCTCAAAAGGTCAGCCAACTACGCGAAAGAAGGAGAAATGTGATTTGGATGGTCAAGGTGAACTCAGATTTTAGTTTTGATCCCAAAATGAAGAGAAAATAATGTGAGATGAAAGACAAGAAGTGAAAGACATGATCAAAAAAAGGAAAGGTGAGTGCAATTGACCAATAGGTCCTCGAAAGATAAAATGAGAGATCTCTCCATATGCAAGATGCAAAACTAAACTAACATGAACCTAAAAATGCAAGCTACTATGAAAAGTGGTTTACTTGCAAGGTCACAAAGCTTTAGACTCTAATATTCATCATCGAGCATTATTGGTAGCGTCACAAGATCATACGATACACACTAGTATAACTATGTGAATCTGAATATGATCTATATCAGATAGAAATGTGGGAATCTCACCTAGGCATCAAATACATGTAGGTCAAGATAACTAGTGCAACGAGATTACCTAAGTTTGATATAGCAAGATTATGCTCACATCAAGACACAAGAAAGTCAAGATGACTATAAGTATGCACTTGCAAAAATAATCAAGGATGATACCTTGTAAGTCCTTAGTGTCAAGTGGATCAAGCACGAATGCTAATGACAGAAAGAATGAACAAGATATACCCACAAGCAGAAAAAGCAATAAAACATGTTCTTATGCCCCAGTCTTCTAGCTCAGCATCATCGAAAACTATCAGGGAGAGAACACTCAGCAAAGAAATCATCATAGACAGCACACAAAGAAATAAAGTCAAGCAAATTTTAGCAAGTCAAGTGTTTAAGTGCGTGTGTGTAGGTCATAGAGTCAAACTTTGAGTATCACATCTGCCAGTGAGAAATATTGCATCCTTCAAGACTGTGGATAGGATATCTAATAAGTGTTGAGAAACACTCGATGCTAGGAAAGTGTTAAAAAACACAATTGGGGAGTGTTGAAAAACACCGTTGGAACCAGGTTGCCCAAGAAACCCAAACGCACAAAGAGACCCAAGATAAGCTCAAAATAGTGGATGCCCCCTAGACTAAGACAAGAGTTAATTCCAGGCTAGGAGAGGCAAAGTGAGAAGTGGAGTAGAGGAGCACCACGCAAGACTGATAAACATAGGTGCAAGGGTCTCAAACAGTGCCTGTTTCCAGGTTTTCACCACTTGATAGATTTTTTTCAGGACTTTTTATAATTTTTAGGATTTTTTAGCAATATATCATTTTTTTGAATTTTTTTTAGGATCAATAAGTACGTACAAAGGATGCCCCCAGACAGAATGGGCATCAAACTCCCAAGAAAGATCACATTGTGTAGTCCCAATGTCTAGGAAGGTGGAGGACAAGAGGGATTAGCAAGCTGGTGGAAGAGATGGAAGACAAGAGAATGAAGGAGAATGAAGGGAAGAAATGCTCAAAGGAAAACTCCTCAAGAGTACCCAAGCTAGGAAAAAATTGTCATGTAAAGCACATTTGGACAAGCAATGAAAGGCCAGCATAGGATAAGTCAAAAAAGCATAATGCAAAAGAAGGAAAGGATGCAGTCCAATGTAGTAGACATGTCAAGAGGCTTCATAGCATCATTTTTTTACTCTTTTTTTATTAGATCAAGACCAAAGGGGAAAAGGATAGTGAAAGGCTAGAATGAATGGAGGAAAATAAATATGAAAGCTAAACATGAATGGAATGAAAGAAAGCTCATCGTAAGATAGCTCACAAGATAGCCAAATGTCCATATATAGGTCAACATTGTCAAGATCAAAGAGAGAAGACAGAATGAATGAAATATGTAGAAGAACTATGCATGATGCTTGATTGCCAGGTTTTCATCACAATACTTATCCAAGGTGCCAAAAGGGAGTGGTTTTCACCATAGAACAAATTTATTTCTCTTTACTTTTGCTACCAAGGCACCTGTTTCTAGGTTTCCGCCAAGGCACATTTTCAATTTTTTCCATTTTTTTTTGTTTTCTTTTTTTTTTTTTAGAAGAAGGAAGGCTTTTAGATAATTCTCCTTGAAAGGATAAACCATAATATGCAAAGGATTCAAAATGATATGCTCAAAGATGCTGATAGGGAAAGGAAGATGGAAGAGAAAAATGGAGGATAAGGTTTTATGTAAAGCGAGTGAGGTTGGAAGATAGGAGGAATAGGCAAATGAGGAAAAATGATAGAAGGTAGAAGGATAATGAATGGAAGGATTGTAAAAGGGTAGATGGAAAGGAATGCAAGATCAACGTCAACACACACCTTGAAGGGTGATGAGAGGGTGGAGGAAATGTGAATGAAGAAATACGAGAAGGAATATGGCAAATGTTTAGCAGAGGTTGCGGTTCAGGCGCATGGAATTGAAGATCATTTTTGGAAGAAGATGAAGTGGAAGCCTTTGGAAGCTTGAATGTCAACTTCACTTTTTGTTCAATATTAGACTCTTTCAAGAGAGACTTTGGAATCCATATAGCCTTAGGCTTTTTATTTCCTTTTGATGATTTAGAGAGAATATCTTCAATGATGGATTTTGGAACCCATACTTGTCTTGTAGTTTTCTTCTTAGATATCTCTTTTGACTTTATGCCTCCATGTCAATTAGAGGAGACATGGTGATCTTCTTTTTTTGATGGATTCCTATATTTCTTCTTTTTCTAGTATTGAACATTCAAGTTACTTCCAAAAGACTTGGGACTTGTGGAAAAAGAAGGAGGATATGACTGGTTTAGATGGGTGAATGGATGAAAAGAATTCAAGGGTATGCATCTATGTTGATCTTGAGGAAAGATAGGAGATGGAGGGATGTAAGGACCCAAGATGGATAATGAATTAGGAGAGTTAGGAGGGGAAAGTGAAGGGACATAAGGACCCAAGATGGAAGGTAGACATGAAGCCCTTAGCATTAGTGGAGGAGGTCCAAGGATAGATGTGGAAGATACAAAAGGATAATCAATAAGCTCATCACCATCTATATAACAACCAAGGACATCAGCATCTTTAGAGTGAGCATTAGGATTTGCAATAGGATCATGAACATCTTGAATAGGAGCAACTTCTTTGATAAGATTATTCAAAGCTTGCAAAGACTTAGGAAGAGTAGAAAGTGGAAGCGAACATGCAGTGGTAGAACAAGAAGATGGAAGACTTTGATCTTGACAAGGAGCTTTGGATAGCATAAGCGTATCATTTTTTTCTTGATTTTCAATAGGCTTAACATTGGAAGTAACAACACCATTTTTAATAACCTTAATGGAAGTATCATCTTTGGAAAGCGCAAGTGTAGTAAGGTTATTTTGATTGTCAATAAGCTCAACGGTGTAAGTAGTAGCTTGATCTTGCTTAGGAGATGGTGGAATGAATGCGGAAGAGCATAGAGGATCAAAAGAACCGTGAAGCAGATTAGAGACGTCATGAAAAGGATTGGATGACATGGAGGGTTCTTGATCTTGATCTTTTTTTATATTCTTTTCTTCATCATTTTTAGAGTCCTCTTGACATGGAACCACTTCTAAGGATGAAGAATCATGTTGGAATTGCATGGAAGATTTTGGAAGAGAGTGAAGGACTAGATGAAGTAGGCATTATAGCACATGAAGGCTTAGGCTCTTTAGATTTAGCATCATTGAAATTATTTGCAGCCAAGTGAAGGTTAGCTTGAGTTTCTTTAAGATGTAGCCCTTGAGGATAACTATAGGGAACTACATGAAAAGTATTAGGATCTTTGTTGGATGAAGGATTTGTGAAAGATTTGGAAGACTCGGAAGCTTTAGGAAATGTATGGGTATTGGAGGAAGTAAGGGATGAAAGGGAACCATCACAAGATAAAGGTACATCATTAACATAATCTTGCTTGAGAGGGTAATCTTTATTTTCAGCAAGAGAGTCCTTAGGAGAAGGATTCTTATAATATTGATGTTTCATATCAGTGAAATGCATTTTATAGTCCTCAGTAGTGGTAGATGGGTCACAATTGAGGTATTGTTTATAGAACTCATCAAACTCTCTTTCAAAATTTGAATCATATGGATCAACATCATGATCTATCCAATGTGGTGACCCATTTCCAGTAAGCACGAGCCTACGACTAGGAGGACTCTTAGGAATAGAGGTGTCATAGGTATCACAAGGGCTATCATATTGCTCATCATGGTACACCTTGAGACAAGGAGTAAGACTCTTGGGAGAAGTAGAAGGGGAATGAGATCTTGAAGAAGAGGAAAATGAAGACCTAGTGGAGGAAGAAGACTTGGATAATGAAGAATGCGAATAATGTCTAGAAGAATCATGGCGAGACTTGGAAGATGAGGAAGAATGAGAAGACTTAGATGATGAAGAATGTTTAGAAGAGGGAGATTGTGATATGATCATGTCTATGATCCTAGCAAAGGCATCTAATTCAATCATCTTTTCTTTTATTTTTTCCTTAAGCATATCACTATTGCCATATCTAGAAAGACTATTGAAGGATTTAAATTCTTCGAATTGAGCAATGAGTTCGAGATCATCTATTTTCAAGAGAGGTTCCATAACAAGGTAGTTGAAATTCATGGTTCCAAAAGAGGAGGAATCAAGCATGGAAGAAATGAATAGAAGAGATGAAATAGAAGAAGGTAGACTAGATAATAAGAGGAAAAGAATCAAGAAGACATGAAGAGGTTAGGAAGAAGAGGAAGAAGCATGAAGGAGGAAGAGAAAGATGAAAATGGAAGACTAGAAAGACATGGTAGAGGTGTGGAAGAAAGAAGACCAAGAGTCATTTTGTGCAATTTGATACCATTTGAGTTCATTTGGATGTTGAGCAACATGTCATGGCACCTAAGATCCAACCTAGACTGACCAAGGAAGACTGGGAATGGCAAGAATCCACTTCAGATTGCAGACAACTGTGAGATAGCAAAATAAGTTTGTGTGATAGTTTCCAAGCAAGCAGTGCGACTCTTGACTAGTGAACGTGAAAAAAACTCAGTTTGGAAAGCAATTTGGTCAATGTTGTAGGTTGCAAGTAAAATTTTTTGGTTTCAAGCACAATAATATCAAGAAGTAGACAAGTTTTCAAATAGTAGGTGATCAAACATGTCATAGAACACTTGCACAAGGGTGAAAGCAACCTTGCCAAGACAAGTAGTTGCGATATCAAAATGAAAAATCTATGAGGACTACCGTGATGTTTTTATGTTCGAGAATGTTTACACTAGTATAGCACAATGAAAACACTTCAAGCACTTACTACCTAGAAAGTCAAGGCTCATTACTTAACAACTTGGCCCACAACTTGATGCTCCATTGCCTCACACAAAGTGGTTGCCCACAATAGATATTGGCTTTGTCATGGAAGTGCCAAAGACACAACCAAAGGAACACATATGGTGAGTAATCTTGGGGTGATCTAGGTTATTCCACTTGGATCAATCCTTGCACCAAGAAGCTAAGTGAAAAAATAGGTTGGCTTCTAACTATGGTTCTTAGTAAGGGCTTTTGTTCATAGCACCCCTCTTGCTCCCCAAAGGGACTCCTTACCTTGCGGCAATTAATGGACCTTGCGGCCTCAAGAGTACCTTAAGCATTCTTGCTCAATACTTTCCTCATGGTCACAGTCCCACAAGTACTCACATTAAGCGAAAACAAGTGCTATGTCTACCAAGGTTTTGTGTCCTTGATAGCCTTGAGATTATAGTGGGTTGGAATAGCCAGCAATAAGCTTGTCCCCACTTGGGTCATTCCTCTTGATTGCTCAAGAGCAGGCCCACTAAAGGATCTAAAGATCTAAACAAAAAGTGGATCAACTTATGAGGTTCAAGGTTTTTGTTTCACCACAAGGGTGAAGAGCATACTCCCTTATCTCAAAGTTTTCTCCCAAACACACCAAGCAAATGATTCAATTACCCTCTTGCTTTCAAAATCCAAAGATGGGTTAAGATTTTCTAGTTCACCGCAAGGGTGAAGAGCATACTTCTCCTACCACCTCAAAATTTCTTCCACAAGATATTATGTTCCTATGAAATGAAACAACTAGTAATTGCCACACTTGAAAATGAAATAAACAACAAGCACTTGATTGGGTTTTTATGCTTTGGGCAGCCCTACAAAAGCCATTAGTAGCCCTTGTGCATTTGAAACTTTGACATGCATTCTTTTGAGCAAATAATCAAGCAATGAGAGCACCTACAAGCACAACTTGTTAGCCCCACAATGGTTAGCACATCAAAAATTAGATAATCTACAAGTAAAATAGCTAATCAAATGGTAAAATCTAAGAATGAAACCAACATGGTTGGATTAGGCTCGGAAAGACCTTTCCAATGATATATCACACTTCAATTTTTGATACCGTTTGCAAAAATTTCTCAAAAATTTGTGCCCATTTTCCAGTGGCACGGATTTCAAAATACTGAAATTTTCAAAAAATTTCAAAAAGATAGCAAAGAACCCGAAACTTGCAAAATAAACAAAATAGCTCAAAAATAGCTCACTATCAGGTACAGGCAATAGTTACAGACACTAGAATTATCGCGTGATACTTCTCAATATACTGGGGCGATAATATTAGTCTGTGTGATACTTCGCTCTATACCAGGCAATACTTCACCCGAGACCAGGCGATACTTCTGACAGGTGAAGTATTGCATGTGCATACAGAGAACTATTGCGCGATACTTCTAGAAGTATCGCACAATATTTTGAGACAGAAAAATAGAGACCAAAAATTAAGCTCAAAACTTGCTGAAAAATTAACAAAAATTGATGAAAATGCAAAAAAAGAAGGGACAAAGCTAGTCTACTCTACCACACGGTGGGTGCCAAAAATGTGTACTCTAAATAGTACACTTCTATGAATCATTACAATCAAGAACACTCAAGGATGAGGTCTCAAAAATTGATCCATAGCTCCCTAGGCATGGAGTGCAAGGGTGTTTAAGAATGCTCTCAGCTAGAGCTATTAAGCTAATAACCTTGCTAGTAAACCATGAAATGGGAGATTCAAATGAAGACAAGGGAAAGAATGCCAATATCCCCAAGAATCAAATGGAAATGCAATGAAACTAAGCTAGAAATTAGAGTGCAAGCTAAGCTATGGAAATGAAAGAACAATGCAACTAAGCTATGAAAAGAAAGAGCAAGTGTTACAAATCCTCCTAATTAAGCTAGATGAAGTAATCTAAAGCATAAAGGAAACTAAGCTAAGTATGAAGCTATGAATGCCATGATAATGAAAGAAATGAAACTATGATAACATGTAGATGCAAAAGCCAAGAATGCTCCAAATTTTCAAAAAGCTCCAAAGTGACCTAGAAAACCTGCAACATAACATTAGCATAAAAAGTTGGGGATCTAGAATGAAGAAGAGAGCTCTCATTTTATAAGAAATGAGAAGGAATGGACCATGGAGATTAAGAGGTAAAATATTTAATCAATGGTGGAGCATCAAAGAGGAGCAATCCATGTGCACAAATATCCTCCAATGAGAAAATAAGAGTTGACTTTTGTGTCCATATGAGACAAAAAGTGCTTTTCTCTTTTTTATAAAATAAGAATAATGTTTTATTTGTGCAACTTAGGATAAGAGGAAAAGTGGGAGGCTTTTTATTTAATTAAAAGAGGAGGAAACTCCTTTTAATTAAATAAAGACTTTAGGATAAAATGGTTAGCCCATAGAAAATAATCGAATAAATGATAGCACCAGGATTTGATCAAGAATAAGAAATTGATAATTTTAGCAAAAATTCTAGCAAGGGGCTAATAGTCTAGGTGACCATTTTTAGTATACAACTGATAACTCCCTTTGTCTCAGATTCTACAACTTTTGATACATTTGTATCTCATAATCAGTGGGCAAGAATTGTGCCCTCAACCTAATTTTCATCCTATCCCATGAAACTATCTTCTTCCCATTATCTATCCTATCATCCTGCATCATGCTCCACCACACCAATGCAGATCCCTTGAGCCTAGCTTTGTCATAGCTGACTCTCTTTTCCTCTACCACTTCTTTGTAATCAAATTGATTATCTATGGCCTCTAGCCAATCCAACAACTCCTCACCATTCAAACTGCCACTATAGTAAGGTATGTGTTCCATGCTATCCTTGTTGATGGATTTGAACGCATCCAAGAACACCTTGTCTTTATCATCCATTGTTTCTTTACCTTTTCTAGATGTCTCCCATGTCTGACTTTCATTCTCATCTTCACTGTCATCACCCCATTCAGTGATTTTGTTCCCTTTTGATTTTGTCAAGTTGGCCTTTGCCAATAACTCTTGGACCAAGTCCACTATGGCACCTCTACTCATTGACTTTGGAGGCATGATGTCAACCTCTTAAATCTCCTCCCCTTCAGACATACACAACCTTCAATAAATTCCGGCTCTGATACCACTCTGATGCAAAGGGTTTGGAATCTAGTGTTCTCTCCAAGCTTCTAGCCTCTTCTAACCATCCAATGGTTACCCCTTGTGCTATCTTACTCAATTTGGATCTCCAAGATCCTGTCTATCAACTTCTCCTCCAAGGTATAGTTTATTCTTAGAATATTCACAACTACCAAGACCAATTTAGGCCTTCAAATCCCTAGGCTTCTTCACTATAACTCCCCTCTAGAACCCCAAACCCTAGCTTAGGATCTTCTCACACATCACTAACACTCTTGACTAAGTTCATTACACTTCAAGAGTCATTAGGAACCCTTCCCCACACTTCTGGTTACTTCCTTAGGTCTTTTAGTACCAAATTCACTAGGAGGCCTAATTGGCTCAATTCTTAGTAGGTCTATTTTGACTAATTTTGGCTTAGTGCTTCCAAAATCCCCAAACACCCTCATAGAAGACCTTGAAAATATTCAATCTATCCACTAACCCTTTCCAAATCCTGATTTTTTTCTTCTAGATGCACCCACAACACCAATTACTAGCAGGCCCTAGTTTTAAGCCTATTAATTAGGCCTCTGGACCTGTCTGCACAAATGACCATCAAATTAGTCTCCAAACTTCAAACCACTTCCTCCAACCTCTTTAATCTTCAAGGGGACTCTTTAGTCTTTCCACAAATGCCTCTAAGTTCTTTCCTCAAAGTCATGGGTGCATGAACCAACTCCTTCTATACCTTGTCCTGCTCACCTGTCTTCAACAGTCAGCCATAGGGCTTCCATTCTAACCATGAAATCTTGGTGCCACCACAAAAATGAAAACATAAAAAATATTTAAATACTCTAACCTTCCATCCCCTATGGTTTCAGCCATTTCCACCAGTGGATGCTCAGGTTAGAGTCATTTCAAGCATAGAGGTCCTACAAATGGACTTTACAAACCAGTAGCTTGAAATGCTTGCCAAATCCCACTCTACTAAACTAGAAACAAAAGAATCAATGAAGAATTAATTTAACTCTCTACTCTATGCTATCATGGATTCTTATTACCCTAATCAATCTACACAGGTCGTACAAGGCACAAAGAAACCCTGCAATCAATGAGTATCACAGACTAACATCTGTACAGGAAAATCTTAATAATGAAAATCAATCCAAAAATTCATTAGCCTTTGAAATCCATTGATCTCATGCTCATATACCAAGCATGACTGGTTACAACCACCTTAACTTCCATTTGAGCAACTTTTTAAAAAGTTGCAAAAGTTGCTTAGCAACTTTTTGCCAAAAGTGCCATTTGGCCTTTTAAACCCACCTAAAGACTAGGAATGACTCCTAAGTCCTAAATAAGGACACTTAAGGTTCTAAGACCTTATTTAGACCAATTCTAACCAAATCCATCACTTTGAGACTCTTGAGGCCATTTACACCAAATGGACCATTATCTCTTCCTGAGCTCATTTGGCTCTTACAATCACATTAATGGATCCATTCCAATGGACCTTATTCTAACACACAACAAACTCCTAACACAATTCTAAACACTCACTAACTTATCAAAATGGGAGCTTAATGGAATTTTCCCTGCACCAGTTGTCCACTTCATCTTTATAACATCATCCCTTCTTTATTCTTCTAGCCTAATGTATGTGCCATGAATACTAGTGACATGACCCAAATTAATCTCATATATGATGTTGCCACATTTACCCAATTTTGGTCTACTACAAGGTCATTTCTAGTCACAAATCCCTATCCTGTGAGCCCAAAGTAAAAATAATGGGAGTGAAAAACTATGATAAATATCTCCATCATGGATATGGTGTATCTCTCAAGACTTGCCCCAATTACCATCTTAATCTCATTTCAGACTCCATTTCCTCCACACTTGAATGGTTGATGGAATGTATTATCTAAAGATTTATTTTAGAAGAGGAAGCTAATACTAAACACAACATCTATCCTTCATGTTGCACAAACACTATCATAAGACAAGGAATTGGGGTCAAACAATGAATCGTTATAAAGATAGACTCTTGCCAAAACAACCATTGAAATGACCCCTAAAAATGTTTAGAGATCACTACCCAAGGAATCAAAAGTAGATTAATTAGAAGTAGCACCACTTTTCAACCAATGGAAAAGATTGATTTTATTGATTTCATCCATTATAAATAGGATTATTTGTGTAGTTTTGTTGCAATATTAAAATTGCAAACAAAATCTAACAAAAAGCCATAAGATTTTTGGAGCATATTTACCTATCTTTGAGAAAGACAAGCAAGTTACTAGTTGTATCAATAATCATCCAAATCCATGATGATGATGGTAGAAATTGTACAATCTAACATGTGAACCCACTATTCCTGACCATAATCTGTAGGTACACATACGAAACCAATATTATCTAATAGAAAACTTTCTTAATAATGCACAAAACATGAACTAAATAAAACAAGTTACCAAATGCTTTGAAGAGACAGTTGGCTCCATTAATTTTCATCCTATCTTCCAAGATCTTGTATGTAAAATGTAGGTCCTCTTAGTTTTGTCAACATATGCACAAGAGGCTATTAACAAATGGAGATTGGTTGATTAAGGTGAAACTATGCAAATGATAGTATGAAGAAAATGATTATGGTGGTAATATGATAATGATAATGGCAATATGATAGTTATGGGCCCTCAAATATGTCAAGTATGCAAGGGCACAAGTTATCCAAAATATTAAGTATGAAATTGTGTGTTAGGGATCAAGATAGCATAGGATCCCAAATGTGAGGATAAAGTATGTCTTATAGATATCTCATGAAAATCAAGGGCTAAAATTAAGAGGTTCTAGATGAGTGGCTAGGATTAGAGAGTAGCTAAGGATAATATCAAGGATAATGAGAGTAGGTAGATAATAGTGTGATTAAAGGAGATTAAGAGGCATTGTCAAATGAGTGGATGAGATGAAGTGGTAGGTAGAGGATATTGACTTATGGTAATATCTATCTATATATATATATATATATATATATATATATATATATGTATATATATACATATATATATATATACATATACATATATATATATATATACATATATATATATACATATACATATATATATATATACATATATATATATATATATATACATATATATATATATATATATATACATATATATATATATATATGTGTGTATATATATATATATATATATATATATATATATACATACATATATATATACATACATATATACATATACATAATATATATACATATACATAATATATATATACATATATATATATACATACATATATACATAATATATGTTTGGAGTTGAAATATAATATATATATATATATACATACATACATGTGTGTGTGTGTGTGTGTAGTGCAAGAGCACCTAGGACCTAGGCTAAGTGTCTTATCCTAGTTTTGGCTTGTACTGATCCTAGCCAAATCAGGAGGTTAATAAAGACTCCATGATATTATAAGAGATTTGAGCAATTTATTATGGTAGGT
Organism: Chamaecyparis obtusa; assembly: GCA_027943335.1. NCBI lineage: Eukaryota > Viridiplantae > Streptophyta > Pinopsida > Cupressales > Cupressaceae > Chamaecyparis > Chamaecyparis obtusa. Next base: position 1,894,721 of record BSBK01005486.1, read on the forward strand.
TAGTTTAGTTGGAGTTAGTAAAGCTTGGTATGAGAGCTCAATTGACCCTAGGGGCTACTATAGTCCTAGTAGATGGAAAAGTGTCTAAAGTTGGAGAAGACCTCAAAATGTGAGGAAATGGCTAAAATAAGCCTAAATTATCTTTATAAGTATTTTTATACCATTTTAGGTGATTAGGAGTAATTTAGGAGTGTGAAGGGCACTTAGGACAAATTGCTAAAAAGTTGCTCAAAAGTTGTCATGACAATTTTTGCAACTTTGCAAAGTTGCATGATAACTTTTTGTCCTAAAGGGACTAACTAATAAATTAGGTCAAATGGAGGTCCTAACCACAAAAAATTAATTGAAATAATCTATATAATTCCAAAATGGCTCGAATATCGAGGTTGATGGACTTTGTAATTACTGGCACTAAGCAATCAAAATTTTGTCATAGACAGTTAAGACACAATCCATTGTTTCTTGGCATCCATAGAGGATAATGGATTAAGTTTTTGATTTAATTGAAGGAATTTGATAAGAATCATCATTTTGTTTCAATTTTGTATTTATTTGTACTTCTATATATAGTTTTAGTAGTGTTAGTGTAATCTTTTTATTTTAGCCAATTCACTGGCATGTATATAGCTAAGTGTGGAAACATGGCTACCCATAAAATCCCACTTTTTGTTCATCATGGCCTATTGGTACATGTAATTGGATCCCATGTATAGTGTTCATAGCCAAGTAGGAGCTCTGGTAATGATTTTTTCCATTTTTGTAACCTTTCCCTAGGCGAGCACAGTCATTTCCCAGCTAGGAACAAGGAGGTGAATTGTAAGTTTTCTTGTAGGGGTGACTATGAAGATTGAATCCAAGACTTTTGAGATGAGAATGGAGATCAAAAAGATCCCTGATGAAAAGCTATAGGATTGAACAATCCATTTGGAAATTATATCCATACTATGAACAGTGAACTCTTAGAAGCCACTAAACCCTCCTAGTTGAGTTAGGGTATTGTACAGATGCTTAGGAACCCAAGACCCACAAAATATATTAGGGTTTCCTAAATGACCAAAGAATACATGATTTTTTTGGAGGTCCTTCAGGAGTAATTGGCAAAAAATCCAAAAAACCCAAATTAGGAGACCTAATTGGGGGCTCCAAGGCTGTAAGGCAAAAATAAAGACTTTGAAGAGATCGATAAGGAAGTGTTGAGAAGATCTTGATAAAACATGTCAATAATTGAATAAAGACAATAATTTTATCACCTCCACACCCCTACAAGACTCACCACTTTCTTAGGAAGTGGAGAACACTTGGAAGAATGGAAGATAGCATGAGAAGAGGAGGAACACTTGAACATTGATAAGTCACCTAGGAGTATGGGAGTAGTTTTATCTATTTGAGGATGTTGAGGAAGTCCTTAGGAGACAAGGAGGTACCTTTTTGAAGTCCTCATCAAGTAATTGGGGATTTGGAAAGTTGGGAACCTAAGTGGTCTTGACAAGAGAGTTGAAAACCTAGTGTGATCCTATCAGATTGGTATCAGAACCTTAAAATATTGGGCTAGAGGATAGTTGATATTGCATTCAGTTGAGTCAGTAGATTATTCAAGAATGGTGAAAAATGCAGAGTTTTCCAAGAAGGTGGAAGACCAAGAGGAGGAGAATAGACTCCTTAGGGAAAGGCTAATAGAGATAGAAAGAAAACTTGGTGTAGTGGAGACTGAGACTGAATTGGTTAGAGAGAAAGTTAGAGAGGTGGAAGACAAGGGTAAAGAGTTGCTAGAGGAAGATAAATTCCATGAACCAGACTCTGTGTTAGAAGAAGAACCCTTCTTGAGAGCATTGAAAGCCATGAGTGGCAAGTCTTTGGAAGGAACACCACTATTTAGTGGAAAGATGGAGGAAAAGCTATTTATGGAATGGATTGAAGGCATGGAGAACTATTTTGAATGTAAAATCATTAGTGAATCCCAAAGAGTCAAGGTGGAAAAATCAAGGATGAGGGGAGCTTCCTACTCACATCTTGGAAATTTGTGCAAGATGAAAGGGTAAAAGAGGGAAAGAACCTTATTATCAATTGGAAAGGTATGGTGGAAAATATTAGAGAGACATGCCTACCAAATGATTATGAGGTGAAACTACACAAAAAGAGATAAAACTTGAGGCAAAAGGACCTTGAAGTGAGTGCCTGTATAGAGGAATTCCATAAACTATGTCTTAGATCACATGTGATGGAGGCAGAAATCCTAAAGGTGGCTAGGTACCTAAATGGCCTAAGGTGGAATATACAAGAGGAGAAAAGCCTCTTGAGCCCAAGAATAGTCCACTAATGTTATCAGCTTTCTCTCAAGGTAGAAGAGAAGCTCAAGAAGAGACATCACTCAAGTAGTTGAGGTAGAGGTAGAGGTAGAGGGAGAGATAGTAGAGGTCATAGAGGTAGTTTTGTCAGGAGAACTTTGGAACAAAGGAATCAAGGTGAGACTAAGCTCACAAATAAGCAAGGAGAAGTCACCAGTAGCAGAGGTGGTTACAACAATAGGGGTAGAGGATCAAGCATTAGTTATAGAGGGAGATTAGGTGGCCAAGGAAGAGGATCCTACTTCTCTTCCATGAAGTGTTACAATTTCCATCAGTATGGGCATATTGCATATAGGTTCCCTCAGAAAGGCTCAACATCCTAAGATTGAGAGAAGAGGGTGAACTATATACAAGAAGAATCCTCAAGCAGTAAGACTACAGAAGTGACCTTAGATTCAGAAGTGGGAGATAATATTATGATTAGGAGAACACTTATCAAGGAGACAATCAAAGAGGAGCCAATCTAAAGAAGGTCACTATTTAGAATTAAGTGAAAGATACTAGGAAAGGTTTGAAAGATCATCATAGACTCTAAATCCACTGACAATATAGTCTCCAATGAAATAGTCAGCAGGTTAAATTTGCAAAGGATTCCACATACCAACCTATATAGGGTCACTTGGTTGAACAAGGGTCATCATGTGTTAGTGAATGAACAAGCATAGGTAGACTTCACTATAGGAAGGTATAAGGATAAAGTGTTGTGTGATGTCTTACCCATAGACTCTTTCCATCTCTTATTGGGAAGACCCTGACAATTTGATAGGAAGACCTGTTACTCAAAAATACAACATACAATACAATAAGCATAAGTAGGAAAAGGTTGCATTTGTTTGTCTAATTAACACTACCTTGCAAGTTTTGTTAGGTTAGATGTCCTTATTGCATTCATTATAGATGTCATTATTGTACTTTAAGTATTGATCAAGCATTACAAAATTCAAAATTTATCAATGATCATTACATTGTGCATTCATACTGAATGTAGTATACAAATGTCCTTTCTTGTCTCATATTTCAATTCAATATTTAGAGTACATTGCAGAATTGAAAAGAAAGATTGAAGTATGGAATAGGGGTCCCATGTATTGCCTTGTCTTTTCTTTGAGTCAGTTGGTTGTCTACTAGGTCACTGCATTTAGGTCTTCATCTTTTGGGTCTTCATTTGCATTCAGGTCTCCATCTACATCTAAGTCTTCTAGGTTTTCATCTGCATTGAAAGGAAAGAGAAATGATTAGATCCTCATGGATCTAAGTAATACATGTGAATCAAATAACATACTGTAGCAATCAAGTTTTCAATACTGCATCAATCTAGAAAATTAAATGAAATAAGGAAATGTACACTGACACTCATTGCAAGGTAATGTTAAAGGGACTTGTTTCATACATGAAACCTTTTACTACTAATGATCATTGTGGTGTATGTTGTCCTTTATATTAACTAGGTATCTGAATTAAAGGGACTTAGTATGTTTTCAAACTAAGAAACCTTTTTTAGATAATGTATTTCATGCCATGATGTTATTTGAAAAAACTTAACAGATTATCTTGCAAATAGCAGCTAACTAGTGCTCATATTCAGTTATTACCAAAGATATAACTCAAGCTAGTTTCTCAAAGAAAGTTCAATAGAAAATGCCAATGATTTCCAACTTTCTAGTTTAAGATACAAAAGATGCTACATAAATACTGGTACAAATATGTCCTTACTATAATTTTTCAAATCATAAACATATTTGCTACTGAATACAGAAGAGTGCTTCAAGTTATAAAATCATAAAGTGTTTACAGTTTGTTTTTATTAAGTGTCACGAACCCGTGTTTGAACCTCATTAGTTAAACATTCTGATGTTTTTGGATGTCACAAGCCCATTCTCAAACTTCATTAATAGTAAATAAACATTTTCATCTTGTTGTACTTATGATACTAAGGTACAGATTCAATATCAATGTGAATTATTTACAGTGGACAAAGCTACAGAATGTAAAAGTTGAACATAAATGAAAAGCATGTATAAACTGGAACAGAGTATGTGTAACAAGCAGAGAGTTCATCAATACATCATGCTTATAGTTGTTGATTACACAAAGAATTATTCATATCAGCAAAGGAGAGTCAAATAATCTGAGTGCTCTATGTTATTAACAGAAATATGTTTTGGTTGATGCTATAAATTAATAAGGATGCAGTTGATAATGATTCAAGGTTTCATCAATATGAGAAGTAAGCTTCATGTCAATCTCAGAATTTCATCACAAAGCTGCTTACTAGTATTCTAGTTATCAAGATTTAAAGAGATTATTCTCTTTTAAGAAACTGTTGAGCCTGTTACTATTTATGACAGTCATAAACTTCATCAAATGCTTCAAATATGTTACATTTACTACAGTGGTGAACAAATTTGGGTTCATAATCTTCGAACCCACATATAAAAAGTGATCGAATGATTGACTATTACTAATAATGTAATTGACATTATTAGTAACAGTCAAAAAAATTGAGATGAACATCATTGATATCAAATACTAGCCACATTGTGTACTAACAGGGAGCTCAAAGAATGCTCAACAAAGAATGGAAAACAATGAAGTAACGGTGAAATATGGAGAATAATCAAAGTATGGTAAGGAAGCTTGTGGGGAGACACCAGTCATTAGTCCTAAGAGTGACTAGTGATAAATCAAAGCCTCGGTCTATAGCGATAGAGAATGACACAAAAGGAGCAACAGTGAATATCAAACAGTGAAGCTCGTGACAAGAATAGTCACAAATGATGGTGATACCGCAGCATGGTGAGTCATAAACCCAACTCACAGCATAGTCACAGCTTGATATAGTAACAGTCACAGAGAATAATGAGCTCACGGTAGGAGAACAGTCACAATATTGTGAGAGATCAACAATGAAGCATAAAAAATGACATACAAACTTTAGCAAAGTTTGGGTTCATAAACTTTCAAACCCGCATGCACAAGATAACTAAAGTATCAACAATGAGTCAAATAAAAGAGAGCAACAGAGAATGCATGAAGTTGCGGTATCAATAAAGAAGAAGTAACAGATAAAAAGAAAAGGGATATAATAGCAAGTTCAACCATCGCATGTAAAAGAGGAACTATAACTCATTAATTGTGACTTATCAAAAGCAGTATATGAGAACAAGAAGTTAAACAAGCAGAAGAAGTGCATGCATTTTTCATTACAAATAATCAAATAGAGAGTTCTAATAACTTACCATTCACTGATGAAAAGATGGAGAAATGCCGAGTATTGTTGAAGATGCAAGCCAAAGCGAATGCAGATCAAGTATTAACTCCAGCAGCAGTCGAAGATCATCATAGAAAAGCCAAGTTCCTTCATAGATTTTTGGAGAGCTTAGGGTTTCATTCTGAGTTTTCTCTGAGAAGACAAACGCAAATGCCAAGGAAGGAATGAACTAATTTTTTGAGTCTGCCAAGCAGAGAACGCATTCAATGCATGGCAGTGCCAGCTATGGCCTCGAAAATAGAAACATGCCACCTTTTGTGCTTATCCCATCTGATGCATTGCAAGTGGATTGAGGGTCATGTCGACCTCTTCACTTTGCAATAGTTACACTTAGATTTTTATCTAGGTTATCTAATAAAAGTTAGGGTATAGGGATTAGTATTTAATATTAAGTTTTGTATTTAATATTAAAAGCTCTTGTTAAAATTTTGGCATGTTTTATTTGTAAAAGGATTAATTCCTTATATTTTTTAGGCCAAAATTTAGGAAGAGATGCATGTTTTGGAGAACTCATTGTAATAGCATATTCTTAGGCACGTTTTTAGGCTGAGATAGTGGAGCTTGGATTTTCGAATTGGAGGCTAGAGTTGATTATAAAATTGATTTTTGAGAATCAATTAAGGGTTGCAGATTTTGGAGAGAGGGCATTGTTAGTGAACATATCATTCCTAGATGTTTCGAAGGCCATTTTTGTAATCATCTTGTCAAATTTTTTAAGAAATGAACCAGATTCTTTGACTCCCATTTTGTGTACTTGTTTTCAATATCGAATCCTATTTCATCTTTTCTAGCAAGTGTTAAATTGGTTATTATCTAAAAGAAGTGAATGAAATTTTTTTCCTTCTCAAGAAAATTAGCTGTCCCTAGGCCTTGCATGAGAAATGTATGTTGTTAATTCTCCAAGTTGTTTGTGGTAAAACCCTGATAGCATGAGTTTGTTAACCTATATGTTGAACAGAGAATCAGATTGTTAAAAGTATTCATTTTTAAGTCATGATTGAAATTCATCTTTTTCGAGAAGTCTGAATTATTCATTAGTGTATCACCCTAATCTTTTTAGTCTAGTATTATTTTCCCTTTTCCCAATAGTTACCAGATCAGGAAAGTGATATTCCATATTTTTTAGGAACCCGCCTAGAATACAGAGATTCCTCTTCATTCATAGTCTACCCATAGCTAGGAGAGGTTTCCATTGTCGGGATAGAATTGTTGTTAGCCTTAATGCCTGATATAAGGTAACAATTCTAAGTCTGAATAGTTTTTGGCATGCCCGGTGGGACAACGAACTGCTTCTTAGTTCTGAGTTGTTATATTTATTATTGTTTCAAGTTTTAGTTGCAGCTCTAAGTGTGGATTTTAATGAGCAGAACTCCAACGAGATCAAATAAGGAAGGTTTTGTGTATCAAGAGTTACAGCCAAATAGAAGGGGAGGAAGATCATCTAGAGGCGGAAGAACATCGCATGATCCAAGAGGTACTTCTTTGAATTCAGATTTCTCATCATTTGATAATCCTATTTTTGACAGACAAACTATAAATTCAGAAGAATTAGAGGTTATCATTGAGGAGCTTAATCTTCCTGAAGATTTAGAGGTTCCTAATCATTTTGGATCAAAATTACCAAGCTTTGAAAATGTATCTATAGATAATTCTATTCTCGGAGCTTCTATCAGTGGTGCTACAGTAACTCCTCAATATTTATAGACTTATCAAAGAAAGGTAGTTCAGTCTGCTCAACCATTTTTTACACCAGCTATTCAGTAGCAAGCTCCTCCACATCAAGCAATGGCTAGAAATTTGCCATTTGTCACATTTGATCAAGGCAGTCCTTTAAGGATTGCAAATCACAACAATGTTCCATTGGCTGCTCTTAAAGGTTTACCATCATTCACTGGAGAAGGATCAGTGACAGTCATTGAGCACATCAGAGATGTTGCAACTCTTTGCAATGTTCATCATGTTATAGAAGAACATGTAGCTTTGAAGCTGTTGGCTACATCACTCAAGGGTAAAGCCCTTGATTGGTTCAGAACTCTTCCGGTAAATTCTATTGGTACTTGGGATGCTTTAGGAGAAAGGCTATCAAAGTTTTTTTAAGACAAATCTAACAACTTGTCTCTTGTGGAACAATTAACTACAATCAAGAGGGCCCCACAAGAGGAGATGAGTGATTTTAATCTTTGTTTCCAGAAGACTTGGAATCAGATCCCTATTACGGTAAGGCCTTTAGCTGAATATGCATTCTTATATTATTTGAAGAGTTTGAATAGTGATATCTCTGTTATGAGTCAATCTATGGGGGGTAATACTTTACCTCAAGCTTTTGATACTACTATTAGGGAAGAAAATAGTCTTATCTAGGTAGGAAAGATAGCTCCTAGGCCTCCTATGCCTTTCTTTCCTAATATACAGTCTAATATGCCATTGATAGTTCCACCATTATCTACTGTCCCATCTTATAAACCTTCAGAAATAGCTCCTACAGCCCCCTAAATGAATTACAGACTATTAAGGATAGTCAGCAAAAAATTGAACATCTGTTGCAATCTTTTGGTAATGATTTAGTGGCCCTAAAGAGGAATCAAGCTCATGTAAACCCTGCTATTCAAAATTAGTTTGCTAGTTCTTCTACACAATATCCTAGTCAACCTAATTTTTAGGCTAATAGGTAGCAATTTCAAGGAAATACTAATGCAAACAAGCAGAATTGGAATATGAGACCAAATAGACAATATAATCCAACACCTCTTAATACTGTTAGGGATATTGTGCCTACTCAGAATAATATTGCTACTGATTGGTGTTTTCCATGCAATGAGCCACATGATCAATCTACATGTTCTAATGGAATTCTTAATCAAGCTCTCATGGTACAGAATTCACTGAATTCATAGTAGAGTGTCTCTGTTGAAGAGGTTCAAAATCAATTAGATCAAAGTACTACAAATACTAGATTTTTAAATTGGCAGGAGGAAGAATTTTGTGGACTTAATGAAGATTCATCAATTGCAGTGAATACAAGAGCAAAAAAGAGAGATCTTGAAGCTAATCAATCTGCTGGAAATGTTTCTTCTCCACCAGTTTCTATTTTGAAGAGTCCTTTAGTTTCTACTAACAAGGATCAAACTTAGAGGAATGTTGATCAAAGTTCTCCTAGATCATCACATAAGCTACAATTTACTGTTCCATTCAATATTGTTGATACAATGAAAAAAACAAATGTTACTTTGTCCGCATGGGAAACTCTGTCCATTCCAGGTCAGATTGAAATTCTGAAAGAGGAGTTGTCCAAGTTGGCAACTAATTCTCAACAAACAATACAGAAGTTACCAAGTGTGGTAATGACTAATTCTGAAGCTTCTAAAGTTTAGGAAAAGACACCAAAAGAAGATAAAAAGCCTGCTAAAGTTCAGCAGCCAGTAATTCCAAAATTTAAGAAGGCTACAAATGTTGAGAAAACAGCAGCAACTACTGACAAGAAATTGTCAAATGTAACAATAGAAAAGGAAGGTAAGAAATCTACAAATGAAAAGCCTCCTCCTTTTTATGTGTCTTTGATCATTGGAAATAAATTAGTTCATAATTGCATGGTGGATAGTGGTGCAACTAGTACTGTTATGCCTAAAAAGGTGGCAGATTCACTGAACTTAAAATATGAGCCACTTGAGAAGGGTGTAGTCCAGCTGGATGGAACCTCTATTAAGACTCTAGGAGTTATTAAAAATGCAAGTTTGACCCTGCATTCCTGCCCAAACTTTTCAATTCCACAGGACATATATGTTATTGATTTACCAGCATACTTTGCCATGTGTCTGTCTAGAGATTTCACAGCCAAGATAGATGGTTATTTTTCATCAAATTGGTCACATTTGTACTTCAGAACTAGATATGGTACTAAGGTAACCATAAAATCAGAATTATTGGCCAAGAATCATATAGAGCCTTATAATCCAAGTCCTATCAATGCAAGTTATGTGATCATGGATCAAGATGAAATTCCAAATTATTCAATGTATAATACTCAAACTGAAGCATATCCAAATATTATTTTAGATGAATGGGCTACTAGGAATGAACAAAGTGATGATATGTTTGATACTAGTTTTGGAAACTACATGATTTTAGAATCTGATTCAGTAGTTCCTAATTTGATTAAAGATTCAGAATCTGAATCTGATATATCTAACCAGCTTTGGGATTTGTATTTTTATGGGTCAAGGAATAAGGATGGATTTGGTGTAGGGGTTATGTTGATTTCACCTAATGGTGATAAATTTTATGTTGCATTTAAGTTGTCTTTTCCTTGTTCTAACAATGTGGCTGAATATGAAAGTTTAATCCAGGGATTAGAATGGGCAAGATTGAGAGGTATCAAATGTCTCAGAGCATTTGGTGATAGTGAGCTTATTGTTAAGCAGGTGAGAGGCATCAATACTATTAAAAATGATCTTTTTAAGATGTATAAATCTAGAGTTTCTGATATTCTAGATGAATTTGATGCTTTCAACCTGATTTCACTTCCTAGAAGGGAAAATATACATGTTGATAAGCTGGCTGGTATTGGTGCTCATATTGCAATAACAAAAAATAAAGGAATAATTTTAGATCAGTCACATATTAAGATAATTGTTAGGCCATCTATTCTGGATAATGATGCTTATTGGCAAGTTTTCAATACTGATAAACATATACTAAGTTTTTTGATAGAAACAGATGGTTTTTCAGCTTCAAGGGATAACAAAAACATTCAGCAAATGGAAGACTAGATTATTCAATTAAAGACCAATAAATTGCCAAAGGGATTAGTAAGCTTGGAATGTGCTTTTAATTCTGATGACCAATTTAGAAAGGGTAAAACCAGCCTGTTGATTGAAGAAGATCATTATGAAGAAGTGGAAATTTTTAGAGATAAGTGGTTGAAGGTTGGTAAAATAAATTCTCCTAAAGAAAAAGAACTGCTTATTAATGTTTTTAGAGAATATAATGATGTTTTTGCATGGGATTACTCTGATCTAAAAGGTTTTGATCCTTAATTAACTCAGCATACTATAGAATTGGAACCTAATGCTAGGCCAATTAGACAAAAGAAAAGACCTATAAACCCTAAATTAGAGCCATTAATGCTAAAAGAGCTGAGAAAACTCCTAGATGGTGGTATTATATTTCCTATCAAGCACAAATCTTGGGTTTCTTAGTACCAGTAAGGAAGAAGAATGGAGAGATAAGACTTTGTGTAGATTTTAGGGACCTTAATAGGGCATCTCTGAAAGATAGACACCCTCTCCCTTCCATGGAATAGATTCTACAATATGTTTCAGGTTCTGAGATATTTTCACTCTTAGATGGATATTTTGGTTATAATCACAATTTACAGCAAGGTTGCAAATCAACATCTTGATCATTTAAGACAGATATTGCAGAGATGTAGAGAATTTAGAATATCTTTAAATCCTAAGAAATATGTGTTTGCAGTTCATGAAGGAAAACTCTTAGGATACCAACTGTCAAAGGAGGGAACAACAATTGATCCTAAAAGAATTCATGTAGTTCTTGACCTTTCATTGCCTAAACATAAGAAAGGATTGCAGAGTTTTATTGGGAGAATTAACTTTGTAAGGAGGTTTATTCCTGATATTGCAAATTTGCTAAAACCACTAACTACAATGCTTAAAAAGGATATTCCTTTTAGCTGGACTAATGAAGGAAAGAAGAATTTTGATTTGATAAAATAGGCTTTGTCTTTAGCCCCTACTCTTGTTAATCCTAATTTTACTAAAGACTTCATTTTATATGCTTATGGTGGTTCTGACACAATTTCTGCTATGCTGGTTCAAAAGAATGACCAAAAACAGGAGCAACCAGTTGCATTTTTTAGCAAAGGTATGGATGATTATGAGAGAAGGTACACTTTTATTGAAAAACATGTACTTGCTGTTATTAAAGCTTTGAAGAAGTTTAAGCATCTAATTGCTAGAAATAAAGTCCACTTAATGGTTGCTCATCCTAGCATTAAGGAGTTTTTGCTGAACAAGGATGTTAATGAGAAAAGAGCTGGTTGGATAACAAAGGTTATGGAGTATGATGTGCAGATTTATGTAACTAAGCTGGTTAGAGGCAAAGGTCTTTGTGCACAAATGGTAGAAGAAGAAGAATAGATTGAGGCATCTAAAGAATCTAAAAATTCACAAAGTGAAATGGTATTGTTTAATGATCCTGTGAATTGGTTGTCAGATATGATCAAATTTTTACAAACTGGACGATGCCCAAATAATCTTGATAAGGCAAAAAGGAGGTACTACAAGTTACAATCTATTGCCTACGTTCTTATTGATGGTGTTCTATATAGAAAAGATTATTTTGGGATGTTTTTTAAATGTATTGATTCACTAGATCAAAGCAGAATACTATCTGAGTTTCATGATGGATCTTGTGGAGGACATTTCAGTCCTAAGACTATAGCTTGGAAAACACTAAGGGTAGGCTATTATTGGCCTGATTTATTTAAGGATGCTCATGTATGGGCTAGAAAATGTCAGAAATGTGTGCTTTTTGTAGGAAAACAAAGGCTGGCACCACTGCCATTAAAACCAATTGTGGTTGATCAGCCATTTGCCAAATGGGGAATGGACTTTATTGGTCCTATCAATCCTAATTCTAGTGCAGGTCATAAATGGATTCTAACTACTACTGATTATTTTACAAGATGGACCGAGGCTATTGTACTAAAGGAGGCTTCTGGACCTGCTGTGTTAAAATTTTATGAAGATATTACAACCAAGTTTGGAGTTCCTCAATCAATTATTTCTGACAATGCTATGGATTTTATTGGTTTAGCTATCATAGAATGGGCTGTAAAGAATGGGATTTATTTAAATACCTCTTCAAACTATTATCCTCAGGGTAATGGTCTTGTAGAATCTACAAACAAAAATCTAATCAAAATAATCAAAAAGACTCTGCAGGAAAATAAGAGGGATTGGCATTCCAAATTGAAGGCAGCCTTGTGGCTGGATAGGATTACACCTAAACAGGTAATTGGGAATTCCCCTTATGTCCTAGTTTATGGTAAAGAGGCCAGATTACCAGTTTCCACTGAATTTCCAGCCTTGCAGCTAGCTGATCAGATGTTATTGTTTGAGAGAAGAAGATCCCCTTAAACTGAGGTATGCTAATTTTTTACAGCTTGAAGAGGGAAGGAGAAAAGCATTGGATACAATGGAACTTAAGCAAGCACAAACTAAGAGATCTTTTGATAAGAAAGCTAAGTTCAGAGAATTTAAAGAGGGAGATCTAGTACTCAAGTGGGATGTGCTAAAGAGCAGGCCAGGGCAACATGATAAATTTTATAATTTTTGGTCAGGCCCTTTTGTTATAATAGCCTGTAAGGATAATAATGCTTTTCAGTTGTCCACAACTAAAGGGGAAGAATTGCAGATTCCAGTTAATGGAATACACCTCAAGCTCTACTTTGAGGGTTAGGTTTGTTTCAATTTTTTAAAATTCAATAAATGTTGTCCAAGCACTAGGTTTCTAGGTTGCATTGAGTCTAGTTTAGATGCATTTTCATTTTCAATAAAGGTTGCATTCTTGGTTCAATTTTCCTAAAAAAAATTTCCCTATGATAAGCCTACAGGTCATGTCTAGCAGGCAGACATCCAACAGAAGTCGCCAAAATTGTTACTCAAAAATACAACATACAATACAATAAGCATAAGTAGGAAAAGGTTGCATTTGTTTGTCTAATTAACACTACCTTGTAGGTTTTGTTAGGTTACATGTCCTTATTGCATTCATTATAGATGTCATTATTGTACTCTAAGTATTGATCAAGCATTACAAAATTCAAAATTTATCAATGATCATTACATTGTGCATTCATACTTAATGTAGTATACAAATGTCCTTTCTTGTCTCATATTTCAATTCAATCTTTAGAGTACATTATAGAATTGAAAAGAAAGATTGAAGTATGGAATAGGGATCTCATGTATTGCCTTGTCTTGTCTTTGAGTCAGCTGGTTGTCTGCTAGGTCTCTACATTTAGGTCTTCATTTGCATTCAGGTCTCCATCTGCATCTAAGTCTTCTAGGTTTTCATCTGCATTGAAAGGAAAGAGAAATGATTAGATCCTCATGGATCTAAGCAATACATGTGAATCAAATAACATACTATAGCAATCAAGTTTTCAATATTGCATCAATCTAGAAAATTAAACAAAATAAGGAAATGTGCACTGACACTCACTACAAGGTAGTGTTAAAGGGACTTGTTTCATACATGAAACCTTTTACTACTAATGATCATTATGGTGTATGTTGTCCTTTTTATTAACCAGGTATCTAAATTAAAGGGACTTAGTATGTTTTCAAACTAAGAAACCTTTTTCAGATAATGTATTTCATGCCATGATGTTATTTGAAAAAACTTAACAGATTATCTTGCAGATAGCAACTAACTGGTGCTCATATTCAGTTATTACCAAAGATATAAATCAAGCTGGTTTCTCAAAGAAAGTTCAACAGAAAATGCCAATGATTGCCAACTTTCCAATTTAAGATATAAAAGATGTTGCATAAATACTGGTACAAATATGTCCTTACTATCATTTTTCAAATCATAAACATATTTGCTGCTGAATATAGAAGAGTGCTTCAAGTTATAAAATCATAAAGTGTTTACAGTTTGTTTTTATTGAGTGTCACGAACCCGTGTTCGAACCTCATTAGTTAAACATTCTGATGTTTTTGGATGTTACGAGCCCATGCTCAAACTTCATTAATAGTAAATAAACATTTTCATCTTGTTGTACTTATCATACTAAGGTACAGATTCAGTATCAATGTGAATTATTTACAGTGGACAAAGCTGCAGAATGTAAAAGATGAACATAAATGAAAAGCATGTATAAAATGGAATAGAGTATGTGTAACAAGCAGAGAGTTCATCAATACATCATCCTTATAGCTGTTGATTACACAAAGAATTATTCATATCAGCAAAGGAGATTCAAATAATCTGAGTGCTCTATGTTATTAACAGAAATATGTTGTGGTTGATGCTAAAAATTAATAAGGATGCAATTGATAATGATTCAAGGTTTCATCAATATGAGAAGTAAGCTTCATGTTAATCTCAGAATTTCATCACAAAGCTTCTTACTGGTATTCTAGTTATCAAGATTTAAAGAGATTATTCTCTTTTAAGAAACTGTTGAGCCTGTTACTATTTATGACAGTCATAAACTTCATCAAATGCTTCAAATATGTTACAGTTACTACAGTGGTGAACAAATTTGGGTTCATAATCTTCGAACCCACATATAAAAAGTGATCGAATGATTGACTATTACTAATAATGTAATTGACATTATTAGTAACAGTCAAAAAAATTGAGATGAACATCATTGATATCAAATACTAGCCACAGTGTGTACTAACAGCGAGCTCAAAGAATGCTCAACAGAGAATGGCAAACAATGAAGTAACGGTGAAATATGGAGAATAATCAAAGTATGGTAAGCAATCTTGTGGGGAGACACTAGTCATTATTCCTAACAGTGACTGGTGATAAATCAAAGCCTCGGTCTATAGTGATAGAGAATGACACAAAAGGAGAAACAGTGAATATCAAACAGTGAAGCTCGTGACAAGAACAGTCACAAATGATGGTGATACCGCAGCAAGGTGAGTCATAAACCCAACTCATGGCATGGTGAGCTTGACATGATAATAAACCCAACTCACGGCATAGTCACAACTTAACATAGTAACAGTCATAGAGAACAATGAGCTCACAGTAGGAGAACAGTCACAATATTGTGAGAGATCAACAATGAAGCATAAAAAATGACATACAAACTTTAGCAAAGTTCGGGTTCATAAACTTTCAAACCCGCATGCACAAGATAACTGAAGTATCAACAATGAGTCAAATAAAAGAGAGCAACAAAGAATGCATGAAGTCACGGTATCAATAAAGAAGAAGTAACAGATAAAAAGCAAAGGGATATAATAGCAAGTTCAACCATCGCATGTAAAAGAGGAACTATAACTCATTAACTGTGACTTATCAAAAGTAGTATATGAGAACAAGAAGTTAAACAAGCAGAAGAAGTGCATGCATTTTTCATTACAAATAATCAAATAGAGAGTTCCAATAACTTACCATTCACTAATGAAAAGATGGAGAAATGTCGAGTATTGTCGAAGATGCAAGCCAAAGCGAATGCAGATCAAGTATTAACTCCAGCAGCAGTCGAAGATCATCATAGAAAAGCCGAGTTCCTTCATAGATTTTTGGAGAGCTTAGGGTTTCATTCTAAGTTTTCTCAGAGAAGACAAATGCAAATGCCAAGGAAGGAATGAACTAATTTTTTGAGTCCGCCAAGCAGAGAACGCATTCAATGCATGGCAGTGCCAGCTATGGCCTCGAAAATAGAAACATGCCACCTTTTGATCTTATCCCATCTGATGCATTGCAAGTGGATTGAGGGTCATGTCGACCTCTTCACTTTGCAATAGTTACACTTAGATTTTTATCTAGGTTATCTAATAAAAGTTAGGGTATAGGGATTAGTATTTAATATTAAGTTTTGTATTTAATATTAAAAGCTCTTGTTAAAATTTTGGCATGTTTTATTTGTAAAAGGATTAATTCCTTATATTTTTTAGGCCAAAATTTAGGAAGAGATGCATGTTTTGGAGAACTCATTGTAATAGCATATTCTTAGGCACGTTTTTAGGCTGAGATAGTGGAGCTTGGATTTTCAAATTGGAGGCTAGAGTTGATTATAAAATTGATTTTTGAGAATCAATTAAGGGTTGCAGATTTTGGAGAGAGGGCATTGTTAGTGAACATATCATTCCTAGATGTTTCGAAGGCCATTTTTGTAATCATCTTGTCAAATTTTTTAAGAAATGAACTAGATTCTTTGACTCCCATTTTGTGTACTTGTTTTCAATATCGAATCTTGTTTCATCTTTTCTAGCAAGTGTTAAATTGGTTATTATCTAAAAGAAGTGAATGAAATTTTTTTCCTTCTCAAGAAAATTAGCTGTCCCTATGCCTTGCATGAGAAATGTATGTTGTTAATTCTCCAAGTTGTTTGTGGTAAAACCCTGATAGCATGAGTTTGTTAACCTATATGTTGAATAGAGAATCAGATTGTTAAAAGTATTTGTTTGTAAGTCATGATTGAAATTCATCTTTTTCGAGAAGTCTAAATTATTCATTAGTGTATCACCCTAATCTTTTTAGTTTAGTATTATTTTCCCTTTTCCCAATAGTTAGCAGATTAGGAAAGTGATATTCCATATTTTTTAGGAACCGGCCTAGAATATAGAGATTCCTCTTCATTCATAATCTACCCACAGCTAGGAGAGATTTCCATTGTCGGGATAGAATTGTTGTTAGCCTTAATGTCTGATGTAAGGTAACAATTCTAAGCTTGAACAAGACCATCCATGATGGAGCCAAGAACTCCTACTCATTCAAGAAAGATGGAGTCACATTTAGATTCTAATCTATCCTAAAAGAAGGGGAAGTGAAACCACCAAGTCCTAATGTACTCTTTGTGGGAGAAAAGGAGTTCCTACACACCCTAGAGGAAGGTGAAGGAGTGGGTTATCCTTTGGTTTTAAAACCTAAAGAAGAGAAAGAGGTGAAGAAGACAAATGTACCCATAGAAGTTTAGGAGTTATTGGGATAGTATAAGGAAATATTTAGTGATGGAAAGCCAACCACCCTACCCCCTAAAAGATCCATAAGCCATCAAATAAACTTTATACCAGGAGCATCCCTACCTAACAAAGTTTTCTACAAAATGACTCCTCAACAAAATGAGAAAATTACTAAGAAAATCCAAGAACTTCTTAACCAAGGCCTATTTAGAAAAAGCATAAGTCCTTGTGCATTCTCCACTATCTTGGCCCCAAAGAAAGGAGGTACTTGGAGGTTGTGTATACACTCTAGGGCCATTAATAGGATTACCATAAGGTATAGGTTTCCAATCCCAAGAATAGAAGACTTGATGGGTTGCCTAGGAGGAGCCAATTACTTTTCAAAGATTGACCTTAAAAGTGGATACCACCAAATCATAATTAAGGAGGTGGTGAGTGGAAAACTTCTTTCAAGACCACATACGGCCTATATAAATGGTTAGTCATGTCCTTTGGGTTGTCTAATTCCCCTAGAACCTTCATGAGGTTAATGAATGAAGTGTTGAAGGATTTCATAGGTAAGTGGGTAGTAGTATACCTAGATGACATTCTCATGTTTAGTAAGCCTAAGGAAGATAACATGATGAATTTACAAGCTGTGTTGCAAAGGTTGCATGAGGAAAAGCTAACCATAAACCTAGACAAGTGTGAATTTATGAAACAGGAGGTTGTGTACCTAGGCTTTGTGGTATAACAAGGAAACTTGAAAATTGACACTAGCAAGTTGTATGAAATCATAAATTGTCCTACACCTAAGTCTACTAAAAAAGTGAGAAGTTTCCATGGTTTGGCACAATTCTATAGGAAATTTATTAGGCAATTCAGTGAGACTTGTGCACCAGTTCTAGATACCTTTAAGGGAGGCATGAAAGCCAAATTCCAATGGAATGAGAAAGATAACAAGGGTTTTGAAACCTTGAAGAGGAAAATAGCTACCCAGCCAATATTGGTGTTACCTAGCTTTGAGAATTTATTCACTGTTGAATGTGATGCCAACAATATTGCTATAGGAGTAGTCCTAAGTTAAGAGGAGAAACCAGTGGCCTTCCATAGTGAGAATTTGAGTGAGGCAAAGAAGTACTCCTCATATTATTTAATGTTATATGCATTGGTTAAAGCCCTGAGAAAGTGGATGCACTACCTCATCCCTAAGGAATTTGTGGTGTACACAGATAACCAAGCTTTAAGCTTTCTCAATTCACAAGATAAGCTAAGCCACAAACACATGAAGTGGGTAGAATACATTCAAGCCTACACATTTACAATTAGGCATAAGTAGGGACACCAAAACAAAGTGGTAGATGCTTTCAACTAAAGACTCTTGACAGTCTAAGAAATCCAATTAAGGAGAATTGGCATAGATAGCTTCAAAGAACTATACCCAGAGGATGAAGACTTCTTAGCAGCTTACAAGGTATGCAAGGATTTTCAAAATCATTTCCATAATGAATGTTATGATTAAATTCTCCAAGAAGGTCTTTTGTTTAGGGGAGGGAAACTTTGTATGCCTAGAGGCTCAATGAGAGAGAACCTAATTCAAGAGAAGCACAATGGATCATTGAGTGGACACTTTGGTGTATATAAGACCTTAGAACTAGTTCAAAGATTCTATGTTTGGCCCAAGATGAGCCAAAACATCAAGTGGTATGTAGAGACTTGTATATTCTATCAAAAATCTAAGGGAACTTCATCAAATGAATGGTTGTATCAACGCCTTCCAATCCCTAATAGACCTTGGGAATGTCTTAGCATGGATTTTTTTGTAGGGTTGCTCAAGACAAAATAGGGTTTTAATAGCATATTTTTTATTGTAGATAGGTTTAGCAAGATGGACCACTTTGTGCCATGCAAAACCACTATGATGTTTTCCACATAGCCAATTTATTTTTCAAAGAAGCATGATGGATCCATGGTTTACCTTTGAGTATTGTATCTAACAGAGACTCCAAATTTATGAGTCACTTTTGGAAAACTTTGTGGAAAAAACTTAGCTCCAATATTTCTTTTGGGTTTGTATACCATCCCCAAATAGATGGATAGACTGAGGTGGTTAACAAAAGTTTGGGAATTCTCCTAAGGTGCCTAACTAAGTAATGTGGTCAAACATGGGACCAAGTCATTGCATAAGCATAATTTTCTTATAATGACACCATCAATAAGACCACTGGTAGAAGTCCCTTTTAGGTAGTCTATGGGATTCACCCAAGGGGTATCCATGAGCTCAAAGATCTTGGAGACACAGCAACTAGGAGTGGTTATGTTGGAGACTTTGATAAGTCCATGAAGGAGGTGCATGATTCAGTTAAACAAGCCCTTCTGGATAGTACCACCAAGACAAAGAATAAAGTTTATGAGAGGAGAGATATTCAATTCCAAGTAGGGGATCTTGTGATGGTTCATTTGAACAAGGCCAAATTGAAGAAGGGGGTCCCTAATAATCTTCAAATGAGAAGGATTGGACCTTGTGCCATCCTAGCCAAGTATGGCTTTTTAAGGTGGAGTTACCTACAGATATAGGACTCTCACCAATGTTTAACATTGTATACTTGGTGCCTTATAAAGGACCAATCCAAGTAGAAGGTGGTGACCACATTGATGTTACAGAGGATATTGAGACCTTGAAGTTTCCAATCACATCAAGACCACTAGCAAAGAAAATTTTAAGCTCTTAGGTTGCTAAGAAGATAAGGTATAAGACATACCTAGAATACCTTATCAAATGGAAAGGTAAAGAGGATTCAGAGGATACATGGATTGTAGAGAAATATTTTCAAAAGTTAGACATCAATCCTCACTCAATCCCTTCCAATGGGATTTGATCTCTTTTGTTTAGGGGAGAATGGTGCAGGAGCACCTAGGACCTAGGCTAAGTGTCTTATCCTAGTTTTGGCTTATATTGATCCTAGCCAAATTAGGAGGTTAATAAAGACTCCATGAGAGACTAAGAGATGTGAGGAAGTTAGTATGGTAGGTTATTTTAGTTGGAGTTAGTAAAGCTTGGTATGAGACCTCAATTGACCCTAGGGGCTAGTATAATTCTAGTAGATGTAAAAGTGTCTAAAGTTGGAGAAGACCTCAAAATGTGAGGAAATGGATAAAATAAGCCTAAATCATCTTTATAAATGTTTTTATACCATTTTAGGTGATTAGGAGTAATTTAGGAGTGTGGAAGGGAACTTAGGACAAATTGCTCAAAAGTTGCTCAAAAGTTGTCATGACAACTTTTGCAACTTTGCAAAGTTGCATGATAACTTTTTGTCCTAAAGGGACTGACTAATGAATTAGGTCAATTGGAGCTCCTAACCACCAAAAATTTGTGGAAAGAATCTATATAAGTCCAAAATGGCTTGAATACCGAGGTTGATGAACTTTGTAATTATTGGCACTAAGCAATCAAAATTCTATCACAGACAGTTAAGAAACAATCCATTATTTCTTGGCATCCATAGAGGATAATAATTGAAGTAATTTTCTAAGAATCATCATTTTGTTTCAATTTTGTATTGATTTTTACTTATGTATACAATTTTAGTAGTGTTAGTGTAATCTTTTTGTTTTAGCCAGCTCACTAGCCTATATATAGCTAAGTGTGGAAACATGGATCCCCCAAAAAATCCCACTTTGTGTTCATCACAGCCTATTGGTACATGGAATTGGAGCCCATGTATAGTGTACATAGACAAGTAGGAGGTCTAGTAATGAGTTTTTCCATTTTTGTAACCTTTCCCTAGTCGAGCACAGTCATTGCTCGGCTAGGAACAAGGAGGTGAATTGTAAGTTTGCTTGCAGAGGTGACTATGAAGATTGAATCCAAGAGATTGGAGATGATAATGGAGATATAGAGGCTTGACCAATCCATTCGGAAATCATATCCATATTGTGAACAGTGAGCTCCTAAAAGCCACTAAAACCCTCACTAAACCCTCCTAGTTGAGTTAGGGTATTGTATGGATGCTTAGGAACCCAAGACCCACAAAATATCGTAGGTTTTCCTAAATAACCAAAGAATCCATGATTTTTTTGGGAGGTCCTTCAGGAGTAATTTTCATAAAATCCTAAAAACCCAAATTAGGAGACCTAATTGGGGGCTCAAGGGCTACAAGGCCAAAACAAAGACTTTGAAGAGATCAGTAAGGAAGTGTTGAGAAGATCTTGATAAAATATGTAAAGAATAGAATAAAGACAAGAATTTGATCTCCTCCACACCCCTGCAAGACTCACCACTTTCTTAGGATGTAGAGAACAATTGGAAGAATGGAAGATAGCATGAGAAGAGGAGGAACACTTGAACATTGATAGGTCACCTAGGAGTATGGGAGTAGTTTTCTCTGTTTGAGGACATTGAGTAAGTCCTTAGGAGACAAGGAGGCACCTTTTTGAAGCCTTGATCAAGTGATTGGGGAGTTGGAAAGTTGGGAACCTAAGTGGTCCTGACAAGATAGTTGAAAACCTAGTGTGATCCTATCAGTATATATATATGTATGTATAAATATGTATGTATGTATATATATGTATATATGTATGTATTTATATATGTATATATGTATATATTTATATATGTATATATGTATATATGTATATATTTATATATATATGTATATATGTATATATGTATATATTTATATATGTGTGTGTGTGTGTCTATATATATATATATATATATATATATATATATATATATATATATATATATATATATATATATATATATATATATATATATATATATATATATATGTATGTATGTATATATGTATGTATGTATATATGTATGTATGTATGTATGTATGTATGTATACATATACATGTATAGATGTATATATATACATGTATATATGTATATATACATGCATATATATGTATGTATATACATGCATATATATGTATGTATATACATGCATATATATGTATGTATATACATGCATATATATGTATGTATATACATGCATATATATGTATGTATATACATGCATATATATGTATGTATATACATGCATATATATGTATGTATATACATGCATATATATGTATATATATACATGTATGTATATATATATATATGTATGTATGTATGTATGTATGTATGTATGTATGTATGTATATGTATATATATGTATATATATGTATGTGTATGTGTGTGTGTGTATGTGTGTATGTGTGTATGTGTGTATATGTATATATGTATATGTGTGTGTGTGTATATGTATATATACACATATACATACATATTGTTTAGAATGAAAAATGAATCTGAAATGATATCCTCTACATATAGAAGAATTGGGGAAGGTAAGATTCTCTTCTTAATCTCAAATTCCCAAAGGAAAGATCCAAATTGATTAGCCACAAGAAAATGGTCAATGCGTAAATGAATCAATCGATTAGTAATAAGAAGAAAGAGGAAAACCTTGCATTCCATTTTGGAAGAGAGTATTAAAATCTTAATTGAAATTAATTGAAGACAATTACTAACCTCAAAGTATAGCAGATCTGGAAATTGCTATTTTCTGGTGTATGTACTGAGTTTTTGGAAATTCTAAAACCGGATCTGGAACAGAAATGTAGAGACAGTGAAAACTTAGAAATATTTTTCTTTTCTGAGCCAGGTCAACCTTGACCCAAATACAGGGGTGCACTCATGCCCCTTTATGTTGACCTTGACCTGCACTGCTCCAAGAGAAATTATATTCGTGAATCTCAAAATTTTGTCGAAAAGGGTATCCGAATCTATTTTGTAATTCATTGTTCTGTACCTGCACCTGCAAGAAAAATGGTTTTTTTGTTTGGATGAGGGGTTTGCCTTGGTCAAACCCCAATTTTAGAATTAATCTTGAAATAGAATTGAAATTGCAATAATAAACAAAGTAAATAGAACAATTCACCTTTCTTATGTTGAAACCCTTGTGGAGGATTCAAATCCTTGAATCCACAAGTATGGATGCTCCAAATGAATGTAGAATTGTAGGCTTTAGGATGTCTCAAATCAATTTATTTTAGATCTTAAACACCAATCTTGAATGGATCTTGGAATAGGAAGAAGCTTGAATGGATATGGATGGAGAAATCTTCAACAAGAGGGCTCCATAGAGCTTGAAGCCTTCAATGGCTACCAATGGATCTCCTTGATGAATTTAATCTTGAATGCTTGAATACTTGAATGCTTGAATGCTTGAAAATAGATGATTTCTTCTTTTTCTCTTTCTTTTTTTTTCCTCCTCCTAAAATGAGAGGAGAAGGCTCCTTATATACTAGTCTAGGACACCAACTTCTAGAGAGGCTGACATAGGAGAAATAAATTCCCATTAGGCTCATACCCTTAGAAGTGGACCTAAATTAAATGTCTTGTAAGAGTCACCACTTTGAATCTTGAAGCAACCGACCCAAAAATAGGAAAGAATTCTTTCAAAACCCCGACATCCGAAAATCTTTGGAATTTGAAATTTAGACCCTGGGTCAGGGTCGAGGTCGACCTTGACCACAAAGGTTGACCTTGACCCTGAGATCAAGAACCTCAAAATCTCAAAGCAAGATACTAGAAATAGGTAGGAAAGAAGTGGAAAACAGGGCAAGACAGGGGAAAAAGCTAGATCCAAGTCAAAGACTGATTCAAGGCATTTAACATGGCCCCAAACCACTTACTCAGAAGGCTAAACCAGTCCTAAATGGAAGTGCTTCCATTTTCTGATGATACATTTAGCTCCCACTTTAGCAAGAGTATAGACTCGATGCAAACTCTTGGTAAAGGAGATCACAAAGAAAAAGAAAATCTTATTGAAATCGAAGGGACAAAGCAATCCTCAAGCCCTTAGGGACTCAAATCTTTGTCAACCGCAACATTGCAATAAGAGAGACATCACTAGAAAAAAGAGAGAAGAGGGTGTGATTACCTCACCCAATGAGAACCTATGTCCCATTTTGAATCACATAATGAAATAGTGCAACTGGAAAGATGGAGTTGAACCGCCTAGTGAATGTGGCTACTCACTAATCAACCCATCAAAGATTCACCCTCAGGAATATTCTATTCCAAAAGAGTAGAGCCAAAACAAGAGAGATTCAGTCTTAAGGACATCTTCTAACCTTAAGGGATCAAAACTTTGTAAATTGAAACCGAAGGGATCAAGAGATCCTATAAGGGAAAAATCCATGCTTTAAGGATTAGTCTCTAATCCATAAAGGGAGAAAAGTTTTGAAAAATATTTTAAAAGTGTGTGTGTGCAAAAAGTGAGCAGAGCATATGCCCCCATGTTAAAGTCATTGCTAACACTTTAACAGGAGCAATGGCTTGAATGGAAACATAAAGAACTCCACTTATTATATTTCCACTACAAGATGCCCCCAAGCGAAGAAAACTCAAGGGAAATACCACATAAATATACAGAGAACATAGAAGGGATCCACCTACCATGGTCAGTATGATCATAAGATCATATATATATTGTTGGCATTAAGTTATGTTTGTCATTAGTGACAACACTTATTCAGACTTTGTGTGCTTATCGAGCTCATCTAGTAGAACAGTGTTTATCCAGCAGACCGAGCTTCACAGTGTTAACTGAGTAATGAGATGAGCAATGTTTACCGAGTGCCAGCACGGTAAACAGGGAATTCAGTTTCTACTGAGTGACACTATATCTACCGAGTCTCCAGTATATACCAAGTTTGAAACTACAACTGAGTGGTTAGTATGGACCGAGCCTCCACTTCCATCGAGAGCATGACGATGCCAAGTAACGCAGTGGACGTCGAGTATCAGAAAGTCACCGAGTTAGTTTGCAGTAACCAAGTAACTATATTTGGGCTGACTCAGTAATATTTGTGTTAGCTTGTTTAAGGGCCGACTTTGTAATTATTTTGTAATTGTTTTGGATTGATATATAAACAATGTTTTGTATCATATTCAAGGTATGTAAGTGAAAAAGTGAGAAGTGTGTAATGAAAAGAATATGTGCATATGTGAAGATGCAAGAAAGGTAGAGATAAGTGAATTACAAAGGGCTATAGTAGTATAAGGAGTAGCAGAGATATATCTATCACAGAAGGTGATCAGTACATCAAAGAATCTCAATTAGCAAGTATAGATGCAAGTAAGAGATCTACTATTTCATCCTAACAGGTGAATCAGCATTAAATCCTTTAACAGGGTAGACTTAATAGTCTTTTGTAAAATCTCTTAACCGAGTGCATACTTCATTGTATGTTTGTAAATCCTCTAACAAGGTGGACCTAGTAGTCCTTATTGCTCCTAACAGGGCAGATCATCAGAAGTGATCATTGTAAGCCTTAACTGGCCAACTTTATACTGTAGTATTGAAGTTTTGTGGGTATCATCCCCGCCCTAGTTTTACTTTCTATTTGGAAGGTTTCTGGGTCACCAAATTTGTGTGTTCAAAGTGTTATGAATGTTTTATTCTTTTAGTTTCTCATGCATGCAATTAGATCAATGAGCCAAATGTATTTGGAATATTGTTAAGATCTGCAATTTGTAAAAAGTTTTGAAGTTACTGATTCACCCGTCCCCTCTTAGTAACTTGGCTAGTCTTGAATATTTCCAACAATTGGTATCAGAGCTTTTTGGTTCTTAGGATAAAGTTTGATAGCTTGAGTAAAGATCCAGGACAATGGAGATATTCAGACTTAACAAAGTAATTGAAAATGAAAAGCTAGATCTGGAAATGGCCATAGCTCAACTCAAGGAAACAAAAGAGCATCTTTCCCAATCCCTAAAAAGAAGGAAGGAACTTGCAAATCAGATGAATGACCATCAGTATGTTGAAGAAAAGATTGAAGACTTTTTCCCTTCAAGAAGCTCAGATGAAGTAAACAATGCAATCAAAGAACTCCTAGAAAAGAATGGATCTCTGCAAGAAGAAGTAAGGAAATTGAAAAGAGAACAGGAAATTCAGTCAACAAGATTTTGTGAAATCTTGGAACAAAGAAACAAGATGAAAGATGAAATAGATGGAAAGAACAATGACATCCAAAATCAAACTCTTCAGCTAGAAAACCTCATTGATCAAGTCTCCAATGCAAACGAAGAAATCTTGACTCTAAGATCATAAAATGAAAGGATAAGAGAAGAGCTGAG
Organism: Chamaecyparis obtusa; assembly: GCA_027943335.1. Lineage (NCBI taxonomy): Eukaryota > Viridiplantae > Streptophyta > Pinopsida > Cupressales > Cupressaceae > Chamaecyparis > Chamaecyparis obtusa. The sequence continues at coordinate 1,921,142 of BSBK01005486.1, forward strand.
ATCCGAAAAGCAAATCAGTTTAAGATTGGTGAATGACCTAAACACTGAAAGGAAAATCAGTGAGAGAATGATGAAATCTCAAGAAGATATGAATCAGCTGCATAAGCAAAAAGGAAAAGCAAGACTTGGATACAAAGAGGAAGGTGAATCCTCCAATCAAGGTACTCAAAAGAATCAAAAACCTACTTGTAATCACTGTGGCAAAATAGGTCATACTTCAAACAAATGTTGGAGCAATGGAAAAGAAAAATTCAATGGAAAATGCTACAATTGCAATCAGCATGGTCATAAAGCAAATGAATGCAAGGAGAGACCAAGATTTGAAGGCAAATGTCACAAATGTAACAAACAAGGTCACAAGGCATCTGAATGCAGATCTAAAACATCCAATCCAGCAGAACAAATTGTGAAAGCAATATTTGGTTGGGATTACAACACTTGGTGTAGATGTCATTACTATGGTGAATATGGACACATTGGCAAAAATTGTGTAAGGCATCACTTAAGAAAAAGGGATACTACCATAAGATGTTATACATGCACTAAACTTGGTCATATAGCTAAAAATTGCATGAATATAGGCAAAGTTGAAGATGAAAAGAAAGAAAAAGAAGATAGCATTAGGAAGCAAATGAGACAACAATGGATTCCTAAATCTACCAAGCAAACCAATCCAAGTAATGAAGTCACTCGTGAAGAGGGTGGCTCTATCAATTCCAACTAAGTCTCCAAGGAAGCATTGGAACTGTATCTTCATAGACAAATTCCAAACAATTCCTGAATTAAGAAGAAAGAAAGATCCAAATCAGTATGCAAGATACAGTAGGATCATAGGAAGGTCGGTATCAGTTACCACCGAGCAAGGTTGGGAGTAACCTAATTTCATGTGGTTACCGAGTAAGGTTGGAGCAGTATGAATTCGTATATTCACCGAGTTGTGGAATCTTCACCGAGCAATCAATGCATAGTGGATGACAGTCTGTCTAGTTCAATGCCCTAATTCCTAATGAGCATTAATGACAAAATTTTAACAAAAAGCATGAAATCAAGTTCATTCTTCACCGCGAATATCAGCATATTGAGCAGAGAGATTTCCTAGTGCGATCAAGCGATTTGAAGCAAAATTTGCAGCAAAAATTTTTTAAAGAATTTTCTTTGTCTACCGAGCTACCATGGCATCATCTAGCACTAAAGCAAAGAAAGGTTCAGAAATGTTAATTCAAGGAGAATGGAAAGCGCCAGATTTCAAACTCGTGCTCACGATTGCAAAAACCCTAGACTCGAGTGGAGCTCAATCACAGATTCCTCCCAAGGTACTTCTTGTAAATGACATTCACAGTCATTTTAAGTGTACAATTCAAGAGCTTGGAACCCTAGAGATAGATGTTGTTCATGATGAACTGTGTGTTGGTGGTGTTCTCAAACCGAAACATAAACATTTGGAAGATAAGGGTTTAGTTCACATCACCCACTTGCCTCAGAGTTTCCAAATAAAATGGATCAGATATATCCTAAGTCGAGTGCATGAAGGTAAAATTTGGCTAGAGCAACCAGTAGAGATAACCAAGAATATGATTCACTGAATCACTGGTCTTCCCACGCTGGACAAGGCAAAATCTACTAAAACCCTAGGTCGGGTAGAGCTGGAAAAGAAAACCCTAGCCGAGTGGGATGGTAGAGGTATGAGAATAAGTAGTAGTACCGATGCAGAAATAAAATTTGGCACATATGTCATAGCTCACAAGATATATAGTTCAAGTTGACAGAATAGTGTTCTGTGTGAAGCAGTTGACCTAGCTTATAAAATTGTGAAGAACAATCTGTCATTTGACCTAGCAAATTTGTTGTTGAAGCAGTTCAACAAGAATATGGAGAGCATCCAAACCTCAAAGAACAATCCATGTAAGTTTGGCTCGCTGTTGGTTTGTTTATTTTTCTATGCTCAAAAGTTTTTCCCATCTAAAGGCATGGTAGTATGGAGAAAGGATGTGCCTGTTCTTTATCAGATAAATGAGTACATTGCAGAAATGGGTGAAAATCTTGTTAGCATAATGGATAACTATTTTGAATCTTTTAAGGAAAAGATGAATAACAGATTCCGGATTCCACAAAAGTTGGTGGAAGATTATAAAGATGATATTTGTTTCATGGTTGATTGTGATAGAGTATACATTCAGGCAGTAAGGCCTAGGATTGTATGGGTGAAACCTCTTCCTTATGAGGTAAACATTGATGAGAGAAAGGATATAATTGAAGCCCTAGTTAATCAACCTATTGATTCAAAGGCTCTATACTTTGGAATATATGATGAAGCCAAGATAAGAATAGAACTAAGCATAAAGCTCCCACAGGTGGTTAACAAAGGTAGAAAGAGGATGGCCAAGATGCAATCTAGCACACCTCTAATGTTAACCGAGGGCAAAGGAGAGGATATTGTAGAAGAAAAGGATAAGGATGAGAGTAAAGAAGAACAAGTGCCTGTAAAGAAGAAATGAAAGGTGACTATCACCAAGGCACCCGAGCAACCCACTGTAGTATTCACAAGGAAAAGATCAAGGGGCAAGGCAAGTAAAGTCAGTAATGATATAGTACTCAAAAGGCCTCCTCCCTCATTAGAAGAAAAGATTAAGAATTTGAGAGAAGGATCTGGAATTGCAAATTTCAAATCTCTCAAATATGAAATTAGATCAAAGGTAGAGCAGTAGGAAATTGAAGATGTTGTTATTGAGAAAATGGGAAAATGGAAGTACTCACCTGATGATATGGCTTCTCAAATCCCAGGTGTTCTATTGGATAAAGTTAAGATAAGATGGTCCAATGCAAGGAAAACTGTCAAGGACATATATGCTCAAACCTTAAGACAGTTGATGCCAAGTTTGAAAAATGCTGAAATCAATAAGGCATTGATAGAAAATGAAAGCAAGATGACACTAAGATTCAATAGTTGTTTGATTTTGATCAAGGATATAGAGTCGGTTGCGAAGAGTGCAAATTCTAATTGGAAAAACATCTATCATCTTCACAAACTGAGTGTTGAAACTGTGATAATAAAAGATATTGAAGATGATAGTGATGAAGAAGAAGAAGAAGCAGTTTAGATAGATAATGTTCAGATAGAAAAGTAGAGGAAGAAGCTACCAAGGAAGCCAAGAAAAATGATGAGGAAGATGATACTGTTCGGATAGCTGCAGAAGTAATTGCCTCACTTCCTCACTCTCTAGCAAAAGTTGCTACATCTAGCCCGGAGATAGCTTCAAGTGTGATTGTGACAACTCCTACAGATGCATCAAATGTCCAATCATCACTAGCACAGCTCAATGTATCAATGACAGAAGTGGCTACCACTTCATCCACCGAGCTTTAGCCTCCTTCTTCCACCGAGTTGCAGTCTCCAGCATCAACTTCAGTACCTTCTTCAATTTTGAGTTTTTCAGTAGCAAATACTTCAGTTTTGGGTTTATCAAGTATTCCAGTTAGCATTCCATCAGTTGGAAGTTTATCATTTTTCACTACAAGTCCTACTATGTCTACAATAATTTCTACTACAAAGGCATTAAGTACAATGACAGTTGAACCTAAGGCTCAACCGAGTACAAGATTTTTGAGTAAGAGTGTAGAAGAGGATATAGATTTAGATGAGGAGATAGAGATTCCACAATTAGATTTTGCAAATCTTTCAGCAGACCAAATGCAAATAGTTGGTGAACTCCTCCAGAAGAAAGCAAAGTAGAAGAAACTAAAAGAGGAAAGAGATAAGGAATATAAGATCATTGAGGATGCCAAGAATATTTTGATAGAAGCAATAGGTGTTGAGGTTGATTCCTCTCAACACATTTTGTTGCAGTTGACAGAGGTAGTAAACAAGTTCAATGAGGATTCTTCTGGATCAGATAAGTTTCTTGAGAAGGCTGAGAAGAATTTTGATAATAAAGTGCTTGAGTGTATTGCTCAGCAAATAGCTATCAATCAAGCAGAGTTATCTTCAGTTTTGACTAACATTGAGTCCTCCTATTCCAAGGTAACATCTTTTTTTTGTCAAGGTATGTAATGTTTCCGAGTTCTCAAAGGAGATTAAGGACAAAATAAATAAGATTGATGAGGATCTAAAGGTCAGTGCACAAAAGTTGCAACTTAAACCTAGTTCAAGCTCTGCACATCATATGACAATCAGATTCCTATCTGATAAGCAGTTAGAGTTATTGAAAGAGGATGCAAGGATCAGGACAACATTGTTAGATATTCAAAATATGATCCTTCCCATCATGGATACAATGCAAAAGCACATTTCTCACTCAAAAACATTGATCCTTGACAATCAGTTTTCAATTGCAAATCATACGATTGAACTCTTTGCAAAAGTCCAAGTTGCACTCCATACATGCAAGATTCTGCAAGAGAATTGGGATAGAACTCTAGCATTAATAAGTAAGGTACATTCTAATTTTCTCTCACATTTTGGCATCTCCATGTAAAATATTTGTACATACACCTTTGGCATTATTGTCAAAAAGGGGGAGAGTATGTGATGAATGGGGGAGATATGAGAAGAGATATGAGAACAGGAGATATAGGAGATATAAGATACTTGTATATATGTATACTATATGGGGAAGACATAAAATGTACATACAGTAGATTGACAAAGACAAATTTTGAAAAATCAAAAACCAGTATCCGCATGATTGTGCATATAAGTTTTGGGAAATAAGTGTTTTTTTCACTAATGCCAAAGGGGGAGATTGTTGGCATTAAGTTATGTTTGTCATTAGTGACAACACTTATTCAGACTTTGTGTGCTTACCGAGCTCATCTAGTAGAATAGTGTTTACTGAGCAGACCGAGCTTTGCAGTGTTAACCGAGTAATGAGATGAGCAGTGTTTACCGAGTGCCAGCATGGTAAATAGGGAATTCAATTTCTATTGAGTGACACTATATCTACCGAGTCTCCAGTATATATTGAGTTTGAAACTACAACTGAGTGGTTAGTATGGACCGAGCCTCCACTTCCATCGAGAGCATGAGAATGTCAAGTAACGCAGTGGACGCCGAGTATCAGAAAGTCACCGAGTTAGTTTGCAGTAACCAAGTAACTATATTTGGGCTGACTCAGTAATATTTGTGTTAGCTTGTTTAAGGGCCGACTTTGTAATTATTTTGGATTGATATATAAATAATGTTTTGTATCATATCCAAGGTGTGTAAGTGAAAAAGTGAGAAGCATGTAATAAAAAGAATATGTGCATATGCGAAGATGCAAGAAAGGTAGAGATAAGTGAATTACAAAGGGCTACAGCAGTATAAGGAGAAGCAGAGATATATCTATCACAGAAGGTGATCAGTACATCAAAGAATCTCAATCAGCAAGTACAGTTGCAAGTAAGAGATCTACTATTTCATCCTAACAGGTGAATTAGTATTAAATCCTTTAATAGGGTAGACTTAATAGTCTTTTGTAAAATCTCTTAACTGAGTGCATACTTCATTGTATGTTTGTAAATCCTCTAACAAGGTGGACCTAGTAGTCCTTATTACTCCTAACAGGGCAGATCATCAGAAGTGATCATTGTAAGCCTTAACCGGCCAACTTTATACTGTAGTATTGAAGTTTTGTGGGTATCATCCCCACCCCAGTTTTACTTTCTATTTGGAAGGTTTCTGGGTCACCAAATCTATGTGTTCAAAGTGTTATGAATGTTTTATTCTTTTAGTTTCTCATGCATGCAATTAGATCAATGAGCCAAATGTATTTGGAATATTGTTAAGATCTGCAATTTGTAAAAAGTTTTGAAGTTACTGATTCACCCCTCCCCTCTTAGTAACTTGGCTAGTCTTGAATATTTCCAACAATATATATATATATATATATATATATATATAGTTAGAATTTAATCTTTCCTTGGTTATTTATGTATTTAATTAGATAAACCAAGGTATCCTAATGTATTCTGTCCTCTAGTCCAAGTGGGAGGACATGTCTATTTGTAATTTCTTTTATTAAGGAAAATAGATATTCCTCCTTATGAGAAATCCTACACTTGTCTCACACACTAGTGAAATTAGGCACACTCAGATATGGGAGTTACAATGTAACTCCTCTCTCACATCTCTATTAAAAGAGATGGCTCTCCTTCTTCTTCTCATTCTCTCATGAGATTTTTCTTCTTTTCGAATATTGTATGAGCATTTCTCTCTCTCTCTCTCTCTCTCTCTCTCTCTCATTCTTAGGCATTTGTTGCCACTTTCATTAATTTCACAAGGGTTTTTTTATGCTTTTCCCCTTCAAAATCTTGTCTCCTTGTTTCATTGTGCTTGGTGAATGCTCCTAGCTTTGTGTTTATTCATGTTAAACCTTCTTTTCCTTTCTCATTGATTAAACAATTTCCTGGAAATCTATATTTGATTATCATTTTAACATGGTATCAGAGCAGGTTGGTTTAATCATTTATTGAGTGTACAGGTGAAGGAGCTACCATATCTTGGAGCACTCCAAATCGGAGACTCTTGAGAGAGTTCTTTACTAGTTTTTTTGTACTAATCTGATTAAGAGAGTAATTTTGAAAAAAAATTGGGTTTGGCTGGTTTACCGCCAAACCTGATCTATCTATTGGATTCTTTTTTTTGGTTTGTGCAGGTTCTCTATTTTGCAGGTTTCACGAAAAAATTTCTATCCTTATTCTTTATTTTGTTTGTTCTTATTAGATTCATTTAATAAAGTTTTGTCTTGCAGGATTTACTCTGTATTCCTTTACCTTTATCTATTTACTCCTTTCTTTTCTTGTTCTCTGCAGGATTTAAATAACTCTCCTTCATCCTTTTGGAGGATTTTGTTATAAAACTTAGCATGTTATAATCTTTTGTTATTTAAATCTCAGCAAGTGCTATGATGTCATGATAATATCTCAGTCGTATTACAAGGTGCCTTTAGAAAAAAAATGACTGAAACTTTTCCATTCCTTCATATTTTGAGAATTTTTCTCACGTGAGATCCTAATCGGGCCCGTTTTGGACAATACCCATGTCCCCGATTTTCGATATTCTATCTCATTTGCTGACAAATTGGCCCGCAAAATGAATGCTCTGTTTATTTAATAAAGTTTTTGCAGTATATAAAATCCTTTTTTTAAATATCTGTATTCATATCGTTTCATTCTAAATGTAAAAAAAAAATGTTTCTATCTATACGTTTTATTCATATATATCGCTTTGCAGGAGATAAATTTGTAAGTTTTATTTATACTAATATTTTAATCCTTTACATTTCATTTATATCTTGTTGTTATACATCTCTTTCTAACGTTTTTGTGTGTGAGTGATTTACACCTTCATGAAATAACAAGATTTAAAAGACAATTACACTATTCAAAGCAAACTAATCTAAATAATGCACAATTAATCTAAATATCTCATGGATCTCTAAAATAAAGTGGTAAATGAGGCTCTCAGCTATGATCCTCACTAGTGACACTCCAAAAATGAGAATTAAGCTATATGATATGCAAATTTAGATCTATTCTATCAAATTCTAGCTCTATTTGATGAACAATCTACTATGATCAAAGCAATTTAAGCTAATTAGCAATGAAAAATGATAAGTGAGTGATGTGGATGCAAATTGCAAGAGCTTTGCTACAATTCAAAGATATGGAGTGGATGATTTATGCTTCTAAATGCCTTCAATATATAGGATTTTCCCAAGGGTAGGGGGTAGAGTGAGATAACCATGGTTATGCTTGGGTAAGGTCAATTGGCTTTGCTTTGTCCATAAATAGGGGGACAAGGAGGGGACAATCATTTAAATGGTTTCAAAAGGCTGGACCATTTCAACAAAAGTGAGTGATTTGTGTCCATTTTGTCTCCTTTTTGCTTTGTTGAGGGAAATTATGATTTATTAATTAATTAAAGTAATTAAATTTAGCCATGAAGGGTAAGATGTTCATTTTGATTTTTCATTTCAACAACTATGTCATTAATTGAATTAAATCAATTTCGTAGTGTTTTTCCCCTTTTCAAGCTTTATTTAATCATTCAATCATTTAATTGAATTTTCCTTTGATTTGAATTGCCTTTGTTCCATTTATTGATTTTTCATGCTATTTGATGATTTTATGCACCTTTTGATTGATTTAAGCCTTTTGCCAATTTTTCGTGTCTACAAATGCCCCTCTTTGGATCGATGTGCGAAGAACACCGATTCAAAGATTCCCTTTAGTACTGATGATCTGATTCAGGTCCTGGTTCTGATATGCCTCTGATCGTTCTAATTGATGTACTTCCTGATGATGATGATGTGCCTCTGATGATGGTGCTGATATGATTCTGATGCCTCTGATATGATATGGGTCCTAGTTTGATGATAGGTCCTGGGTTCACTGATAAAGGTCCTAGGTTCACTGATTGCTGATATGTTGATAGGTTTGATATGATATGGTAAACTGATCTGATACTGATTTGCCTCCTGATATGAAATTGATATGATATGATAACTTGATATGATATGCCCCACTGATAAATGTTTTTGATGTGATGCCAATTTGATACTCTGATGCCCCCTCAGAAATAAAACATATTAATTCCTTGATTTGAACAATTTTGATTAGTTGGAATATGTTTTGATTTCTGATACCGTTTTAAAGAAATAAGCAAGTTTGATTTATGCCCCGGCTAATGAAGATGTCATATAATAGGTCCAAAGTGCATTTTTAAGTGTTTATTAGGGCCAATTTCACCTTAAATAGGGTAAAACCCCTCATTTTACTATTCATTTTCACCTTTCCCTTTTGAGATTTTTAGCTCTGATTTTAGCCCTTTTTACACGATGGTGGTCCCACATCACGAGCATCAGTTTGAGAGAGTGCACCGGTTCGATCGGAGAGCGAATGATGGTCCTCCGATATGTCATTCAAATTTTCCTCGTGTTTCTAAAATTGCATTTATGACTTCATTTAATGCGTTTTAAAATTTTGATTCTGCGTTTTAGAAAAGAAATGTCACCTCCGTGCAATGTAGTTACGCCTGAAAAAAATTAAATGTCGCCTCTTGAAAATTTAGTATCACCTTCCGTAGCTCTGTTTACGCCTATAGAAAATCCTTTATCGCGTGCGGAAAATTTGGTATCGCTTAGGGTTTAAACATTTTAATTGTTTGTCGCGTGAAAAACCCTAGATAATAAAATGTTGCCTGAGGTAAATCTTATATCGCGTTTGTCAAATGAAATCACACGTATGACAAATTAGATGTCACCTCTGGTAAAAGAAATTACGCCTGAAAGAAAAGTCGCGTAAGTGAAAAAAAAAAAATTACGTTGCTTGAGACTTTTCTATGACGTCTAATTGCTCGATTGCGTCAACTTGATTGATATGGATCACTTCAATGAATTTGATCGAATGTTCAGTTAGGGTGTTCCCCTTGTTTGATTTCAACAATGAATTAGGACATTGGTAACTATGATATCAAAGGATAAGGTAAATCAATCTTCATCACGAATGATAGGTCATGGGTCTAATCGTCCATTCATTTTATTCTCAAATGCTTAGAGACATAAAACTAGGATCATCCTTCCTCAATACTTAGAGTTAGGATTGATAGGTCTGATAGGTATATTTAAATTGATGACTGTGATTGATTGTTTGATTTCTTGATATTAGGTTACTCATGTGAGTTCATTGTTTTGATTAAATAGGAGGATGTCCCTGTTCTGTACCTCCGGACCGTACCACATTGGGTGATGGAGCTGAGAGAGTAGTTGACTGACGCTGAGAGATGAGTGATTAGGCACTATGGTTTGTTATGTGTATTAGAGCTTCCTCAGTTCCAGATGAATCAAGGTTTGATTACCGCTATCGTAGAGCGTTGGCACTCTGAGACAAACACTTTTTGGTTGCCACAGGGAGAGATGACTATTACTCCTGAGGATGTGTATAGGTTACTACGGATCCTGACACATGGGGAGATAGCATATTATGATGCAGTATATGATGGGACTTATTGTCAGTGAGTATTCGGAGATCCTTCTATTGGTGATGATTGCATCCTATGGCCTCAATTTGCTTCATTTCCTATTTTACCAGTGATGTTAGGTGCTATCATTGGTGGCGTGTTACTACCTGATCATCGGGGTCACAGGTTTTCAGTGGGTTGGGGCAGGATTATCGAGGACTTGCTTCATCAGCCTCGATGATTTGATTGGGGATCTTGTGTGCTTGCACAGCTATACCATGATCTTCATGAGGTGGTTTATAGGAGATCAGCTGCGTTATCTGCTGGGATTCATATTTTGCAGCTTTGGATATGGGAGCACTTACCAGTTAGTCATCCGATATCAGAGCGAGACCGACCTTTAGGATATCCTTTTGCATGGCAGTACACTGGGATGGTGACACAGCATCACTTGGGACATTTGGAGTATTGGCGGTGTCAGATTGATGATATGGATGAGGTCTATTGGAGACCATATGTCGATGTTGAGGATTGGAGAGAGGATGGCTTGGAGTTACCGTATATGTTTTCTCCTCGATGGATGATTGGCAGGATCGATTCTGTCCTTGAGAGATTTTTGGCAGGTAGAGTGCTACGGCAGTTTGGGCGGATTCAGCCTATGCCTCAGGGATCTGCAGTTTATGCTCGTTCTAGTGCAGAGAGGGCTACTTGGGGACACATGCCTTCATATGATGATGCTATTGAGCAGATATCGCGGCTTGGTTTTATGGACTGGGATATGAGATTACATATTAGAGATGTCGAGGTTACTCAGGAGTATCTAGATTGGTTGATGGAGCATCTGATGCCTTGATTTACAGACCCTGCAGAGCCAATGCCTGGGAGAGATGATGATGGTGATGGTGTCAGTGGTGGGAGGAGACGTAGAGGTAGACCACGAGGTAGGGTGGTGATTAGACTCAGAGGATGAGCGAGAGATATACAGATACAAGCACCACCTCCTCCTCCTTCTCGTCCTGCAGTAGCACAGAGATAGAGGGTAGATCATCAGGACCATGTGAGGGCTGCTAGGCAGGATTCAGTGTCAGGACAGGATACGGGAGAGGGATTACTGCAGGCTACCATGGATGGTCAGGATACAGGTGCATAGCAGATGCCAGCAGCTTTTTCCCATGATCGGGGGAAGGCTCCTATAGATACAGGTGATCCTCAGAGTACCTATGAGGTTGGTGAGAGTTCTAGTACTATCCAGCTGCAAGCAGATGTGGGAGCATTATAGACAGAGGTATCACAGATGTCTTCGATGATTCAGTAGTTAGTATCAGGTCTGGCTCCATTGGTTCCTCTTCTTATTGCTATGGTTGGTCAGACGCCTCTTCAGCCGCCTCAGCAGCCTCCTCCAGGACCTCCTCCCAGTGGTGATGAGAGTTGAGCTATGAGTGCTCTTGTTGATCAGTTGTGTACTGATGTTGAGATACTCGATGTTGTATCATATTCTTGTGACCTTGGTGTTATCCTTCCAGTTGTACTTTGATACTTGTTTGACATTGATGCCCCTGTTGATGGGCGATTATAGAGTTGCTTTATGATATCATTGTTATACTGGATGCATTGAGTTTTGAGTAGACGTGTGATATGAGGACATTTATGATCTTTCTTATTGTTTACTTGATGATATATGAGATTACCTTTAGATGCCGCTATATGTGTGTATCTAATGCATTTGTTTTGAATGGATGTGTCTATGGATGCAATGTATCTTATGTATGATATAGATAGATGGATGCATTTCTTTCTTCATGTATGGGTGCAATTTTTTTGTTTTTGTTATTTTCTCATGTATGCAATCTGTATCGCTATCTAGATGTATGCACATGTAAATGGTTATTTCCTTCTTTTCCTCGATAGTATATCTATGTAATGATTAATGGTATGGAATGAATGCAAAAAGTATAATCTCATGTTTTTATTGTAGAAAGATGATATTGAGGTGATGTTGTCCTTGTTGATTTGACCTTGTTAATGATGTTATGTACCCCCTTTTTGATGTGAAATGAAACCCTTGGGAAAAAATGCATGTGCAATTATTCTAACATGAGAATGCATTTTTAACCTTTCTATGAATGCAATTATCTTTTCTATGAATGCAGCTAAGTGTCACTAGTTTTTAGCACAGAAATGCCTTGAGGATATATTTTCATCATTGAGCATTTAGGATCAGAAAGTCAATACAATCACCACTACCCACTGACATGATGATATGAATATCGCTTTTTATTGTTCATATGGTAACCTCCATTTTGCTTTCCCATCGGTCTCGTAGATACGACTATCACTGATTACAAACAATCATGAGAGTACGAATACTGATTTTGTCAGATTCTATGTTGCAAGTGGATTTTGGCATTTAGATATGAAGAATCTAAATATCCAAGGTATCCGGTTGCGTAAACAAAAAAAAGTTAACTCATTGTTTTATAAGATAATCCTCGATGGTTCTTTGATGACCATGTCTTTAGATGAATTCTCATAAGGAAATGAATCTTCCTCCAAACATTCACTTCATAGTCAAGAAAAATATCATGTCTCTATCATTGCCAATCTAGTCGAAACATCATTGCCAATCTAGTCGAAACATCATTGATTAGCTAAAAAGACTTGATACAAATTGAATTAATGTAAGTAAACAGATTGTTAACCAACTTTTCAACAGAATCTATCTAGGTGTTTTGCATTGTTTTCTGATCTTCAAATAATATTGCCAAGTGTTTTGATCATGGAATGATGTTTGATTTTTAATCCTGAATAATAAGTCGATTTAGGCTCAAGGATTTGTTGTGGTAGTCAACTTCTTGGTTAGTAAACAATGATATCAATCAAAGGTTTACAAAAATCTGATCTCTCTTCTGAAAATGTTGATCCCTTTCTGCTTGTGACTGAATGTTGCTCGTTTGAATCCTTTTTGAGGTACCCACTTTTTGATCTGTTTTATGCTGCCCCCAAGTGTTTGATGTATCAGTTTTGACAACTTTGGGCAATGCAAAGGATGATGCTAAAAATGTTATTATGACTATGTACAAATGACGGATGCAATGAAGGTTTGTACAAATGGGATGATGAGATGCATTATGTACACATGTGACTAGGAAAGAAATGACTTAAAGAAACCAAAAGTGCTTGTTGCCAAGTTTTCACCTTTGGGTGCTTTTTTTCTTTTTCTCTTTTTTTTTTCTTTTTTTTTTTTTGCTACCGAGGCGCCTATTGCTAGGTTTTCACCAAGGCACTTTTTTCTTTTTCATTTTTTTTTTTGTATTTTTCCTTATCACCTTGGTGTCTATTGCTAGGTTTTCACCAAGAGATAGTTTTTAAAATGTTTTTGCTTTCTTCATGCTCAATTTTCCACTATTTTTTATCTTTCTTCTTTTTCAATGTTTTTGGATTTTCCATTTTCAAATGTTTTTGCATTTTCAAGATCCCTTTTCAACTATGTATAATAATTATGATGCTCTCTCATCTGATACTCTTTATACTCTTTCATCTGCTTTAGGTGTAGAAACTCTTCAAATGAATGCTATTTATGGGTTCTTGTAACTCTTCACCATTACAATCTGATAACTTATATGTTCCAGTTCCAAAGGATGACACTATCACAAATGGGCCTATCCAATTAGCTTCCCACTTTCCTTTCTTTTCCCTTTCAGCTTGATTTTTGGGATTCTCTCTTAATACCAAGTCTCCTACTTGAAAAGTTCTTGGTTTGATGTGTTTGTTGTAATTGCGTGAAATCTTGTTTTGATAAACTCTTAAATGCTCATAAGCTTGAGTCTGGTGTTCCTCTAACAATTCCAATTGTTGCAGTCTGGCAATCCTATAATCCTCATCAGTGATCAATCCTCTTAATGAAACCCGTAGAGATGGAATTTCAACTTCTAATGGTAGAACTGCTTTGGTTCCATAAACTAAAGAGAATGGGGTGGCTCCTGTAGGTGTTCTGATACTAGTTCTGTAAGCCCATAGTACGGGATTTATTTGCACGTGCCAATCTCTTCCTGATTTGTTAACTGATCTTTTTAATATTTTGAGGATATTTTTGTTTGTTGCTTCATCTTGTCCATTGCCTTGTGGATAATAAATGGATGACGAATGATGTGTAATGTGGAATGTCATACAAAGTTCATCAATATCCTGATTTTTGAATTGTTTCCCATTATCTGTGATAATGGCATGTGGAATACCATAGCGGCAAATTATGTGGTTCAATATGACCATTGAAATTTGTTTGTCGGTTGCTGTTGTTAATGGAACTGCTTCCACCCATTTGGTGAAGTATTCTATTGTTGTGATGATATACTTGTGTCCGTTTGAAGATGGAGGATGTATGATTCCAATCAAGTCAAAACCCCATTGATAAAAAGGCCATGGTGTAATGAATGGGTGTAATTCTTGAGCCGGTGCATGTATCATGTTACCGTGATATTGACATTTGCTGCATATCTTCACAAATTGACAAGCATCCTTTTCTAATGTTGTCCAAAAGTACCCTAAATGAAGGATTTTCTTAGCTAGATTAAGACCGCTTGAGTGTGACACGCAAATGCCTTCGTGGACCTCGCGTAAAGCTAACTTAGACTCTTCTTCCTCTAGACATCTAAGTAACATCCCATCAAGACCCTTACGATACAATGTGTCTGAAAGGATTAGGTAACGGGCGGCTTGGTGTATGAAGTTACATTTTTGGGCACGAGTTTGGTCTACAGGGAGTACTTGGTCTTTAAGGTAAGTATAGATGGGTCCATACCAAGGAGAGTCATGTCCATGTAAAAGAGCAACAATTTGGGTGTCAAGAAGGTTGAATGCCGATTTTACCAACTCTTCCACCAAGAACTCATACTTCTCATTTTGATCTGGTTTTTGTAATAAGGAAGCCAAGGTAGCCATGGCATTTGCTGCTCTATTCTTTTCTCTTGGAATCTGTTCAAATGTGATCAAAGCAAAGTACTTCTTCCATCCATCAATCAAGGTTTTATATTTCATCAATGTTATATCTTTGGTATTGTATTCATTATTAACTTGATTGATTATGAGTTGGGAATCCCCATACACTTGTAATTCTGCAATATTCCATTCCAAAGCCATTTTGATGCCAATGACTAATGCCTCATATTCCGCTATGTTATTGGTGCACGAAAATAAGAGTTTATAGGACTTTGGAATGGTGTACCCTTGAGGGGTAACTAATAATATACCTACTCCAGAACCTCCTTGTGTATAAGATCCATCAAAATATAATTTCCATGTCTTTGCTTCTATGTTGACAATTGCTGGATCTGGAAATTCAATTTGAATGGTTTGTGTAGACTCCATTGGGTTATCTGCTAAGTGATCTGCTATCACTTGTCCTTTAATTACTCTTCTATCAACATATTCAATGTCGAATTCACTTAGGATCATGACCCATTTTGCTATTCTACCTGTTAAGGTAGTTTTACTTAGCAAGTATTTGAGAGGATCAATCTTGGCAATTAATTTGATCTTATGCATCAACATATAATGTCTTAATTTTTGAGATGCAAAGACCACTACTAGACATGCTCTTTCCATGAATGAATAATTTAGTTCATATTTTATCAAGGTTCTACTAAGATAGTAGATTTCCCTTTCTTTTCCTTGCTCATCTTCTTGTGCCAACAATATGCCTAGAGACCTTTCTGTGGCTGATATGTATAACAACAGTTCT
Organism: Chamaecyparis obtusa; assembly: GCA_027943335.1. Taxonomy (NCBI): domain Eukaryota; kingdom Viridiplantae; phylum Streptophyta; class Pinopsida; order Cupressales; family Cupressaceae; genus Chamaecyparis; species Chamaecyparis obtusa. Next base: position 1,936,816 of record BSBK01005486.1, read on the forward strand.
TTGCCCTTGATAGGTGACATAAGAATAGGTGGGTTTATCAAATAAGTCTTCAAAATAGTGAAGGCATTATCACATTCTTCATCCCACATAAATGTAGTGTCCTTGTGTAGCAATCTAGTGAAGGAGTGACACTTTTCTGCTAATTGAGATATAAATCTCCTTATTGATTGAATCTTTCCTTGTAGTGACCTCATTTGGCTAATGTTTCTTGGAATCTCCATCTCTAGAATGTCTTGCACTTTTTCAAGATCAACTTCAATTCCTTTTGCTGACACTATATAACCCAATAGCTTGCCGGATTGGACACCAAAGGCACACTTCTTTGGGTTTAATCTAACTTTGAATTGTTCTAACCGAATGAATATTTTTCTTAGGATTTGTAAATGTTCTTCTCTATTGTGGGACTTTGCTAGAATGTCGTCCACATAATCTTCTAAGAAAGTGTGCATCATGTCGTGGAAAATAGTTGTCATGGCCCTTTGATATGTAGCTCCAGCATTTTTAAGACCGAAGGGCATGACATTCCAACAAAAATTACCCCAAGGGCAAGTAAATGATGTCTTTTCTTGGTCTTCGGGAGCAATCTTTATTTGATTGTAGCCACTAAATCCATCCATTAATGAGTACATTGCGTGACCTGCTGTCAAATCCACTACGATATCAATGCTTGGCAATGGGAAGTCATCTTTGGGACATGCAAGGTTCAAATCTCTGAAATCCATACACACACGGATAGATTTATCATGCTTAGTAACCGGCACAATGTTAGAGATCCAATCAGCATATGCTATTGTTCTTATGAACCCCACCTTTAACAATTTTTCTAATTCTGCCTTGACTAGGAGAGCCACATGTGGGTGCATTTTCCTTAATTTTTGCTTCACAGGTTTAACTCTAGGTCTAACATTCAGATGGTGCATTATGAAATCAGGATCTAGTCCGGGCATATCAGCATATGACCATGCAAAATTTACTTATTGTTCTTGGAAGAATTTGATAAAGTCCTCTCTTTCAAGAGATGTAAGTGATGTAGCCAAGTGTATGACCTTTGGATCTACTTCTGTACCAATGTTAACTTTTTCTGTTGGTTCTATAAGAATAGATGACCTTTCTTCTTCATGTTCAGGCAAAGTATCCAATCTCTCTTCTAATGGTGCCACAGTTGGGTTTTCACCAATAGAACTTCTCATTTTTATTTTTTTTTATTTTTTTGACTAAGAGATTGGACCCTTGCTGTTGTCATTATGTCCGCATTGAGTTCGTTGGTGAAAGAGGGTTCAACCGCATTGAGATATTGATTTGTTGCTTGGTCATTTGGGAAGTAAAGTAAGTCATGTGATTCGGTTTGATCCCAATCAATGAGGTCCGGGTGCATCAAAATTAAGGAATTATTGGGTAAGGTATCATCAATAGGATTTATGGACATGACTTCATTTGAGGGTTCATACATTGTATCATTTAGATCTATGATGTGTGCTTCCTCAAGATGATCCATGGAAGCAGGGTCAAAGTCCTCTTCGCTTGAATCCTCATCAACCTCTATGGGAAACAATGTGGGAAAAGCCACAAGCGGGTTAAAATTAACGTTTGAATTTCCCTCCTCTGAAGGTGTCCAAAATGTTTCTATCCATGCTCCATTATTAGATGCTTGTTCTATATTAGGCCTTTGCATAGAAGGTTCTTCATTAATTGGAGCATCTTGTTTTGGGATTTTTGCATAATTATGTATAGCAATGACTTCTTTATCTTGACATGACTCCTCTGATAAAGTATCCCATTCATAATCCTGAGAGTCATCACTATCTCCTTCGGATTCTAATGTATTTATTTGAGGATGAAAATCATGCATTGGACTTGAACTTTCTCCCTTGTATTGGAAACCTACTCCGGATTTTTCATGACTTTCCCTCCAAATAGGTTCAATAGGTTCTAATAACCCTCTATTTCTTTGGCCTAGGGTTCCTCTTCCTTTGTATCCCATCTTTTGCATAATATCAAATCCTTTCCCATATTGTTTGGTTTGTATATTGACATGCTGAATTCTTTCCATGGGAGTGTCTAAGGTATCATCTTCATCATGATAAATCCATTGAAGGACTTCATCTTCTTCCTTATCCCATGTTGCTTTGCTATCTTCCCTCACAAAATAAGAATTATACTTATGTGGAAGATGTTCTTTTGAGGGTTTACCATGTGATTTGGGAGACATGGGCATGTCAAATAGAGAAACTGAATATTCTCCTACTCCTTTTGAACTAATCTTGCATTGTTTGTCAAATTTGTTCATCATCTCACTCATGTGTTGGTAATGATCTTCTTTAGCTTGTGCTTTTTCTTCTTTAGTAGGTTTGTAGATCACTGTCTCCAATTTAGGTGCTAAATATGGACTTTCCATTACATTTGGACCCTCGTAGCTCACTTTTTCCTTGCCCTTAGTTGATGTAGTTGAGCTAGCTTGAAGAGGATTTTGTGTATCTTCATTGGTGATTCTTGGAATAACTCCTTCACGATTATGTGGAATGTATAATTCATGCAAGGGTTTGAGTGCATTACAATATTGGAATGGATTTGAGTCTCCTCCAACTGTGATTTCTTCACCCATGTATGGGAACTTGATGCATTGGTGGTATGTGGATGGGACGGCTTGCATCTCATGAATCCATGGTCTTCCCAATAAGATGTTATAGGTTAATTTCATGTCCAACACTTGACACTTGGTTTCCTTCTTGATTGGTCCCACTTGGATAGGCAATACAATCATGCCTTTAGAAGCTCTTTCAGCTTCATCGTAAGCTTTTATGGTGATTTTCTTTGTAGGATCAATGCAAGACTCAGATAAACCTAAGGATTTTACAAGACTTAATGTGCAGATGTTAAGACCAGCCCCTCCATCAATAAGGGCTTTTTTGACTCTATGCCTTTCGATCAAAACCTCTATATGTAATGGCAAATTTTGAGGATGAGTTATAGACATGTCATCTTGATCAAAAAATGAGAGACAATGAGGAGCCACGAGATGTCCTACCATATTTTGAAACTTTTCCTCCCCTAAGGTAGTAGAAACATGTGTCTCTTCTAAAGCTTTTTCTAAAATCTCTTTATGATTCGGTGACAACTTCAATAACTCTAAGATTGAGATTTGTGCTGGAGTACGTTGCAATTGATCCACCAAACTATAAGGCCTTGCTGCTGTAGGAGGTTGTTTGACCACAATGTTGGATTGTGGGATATTGGTGTTTTGAGGGACTATCCCTTGTGAAGTCATTCTAGAATTTTGCCCTCTTGTAATGACATTTGTTGCTTCCTTTTGAGGTTGTTCATTAATTATTATAGCATTAACAATATGATCATATGATGGCGCAAAGTTGAGATTATTGGCACTTTGTTTCTTGCCATTTGATGACTCACCTTTATCATGTTTGTAAAAAGGTTGTTTGAAGGCCGTATGATCTTCATTATTTTGGGGTCCATCAACGGTGATCATGTTATTATCTATCAAGTCTTGCACCACATTCTTTAATTGTAGACATTCATTTGTAGTGTGTCCCCGAATCCTATGATATTCACAATGATTCTTACCATCCCACCAGCTTGGCTTGTGGTCTGGTTCATAAGGCTTAATAGCAGGTAATGTAATAACATTGTTAGCCATGAGAGACTTTAATGTAGTTTCAAGTGATTCTCCCAAGGGTGTAAAGTGTCTTGAAGGAGTGGGCTTCAAATACTTATCATACTTGCTGTTTTGATCCTTGTTTCCTTGATTATTCTTGTTGGCATTTTTGTTATTGTTGGAAGGTGCATTATATGCTTGATTAGTATTATTCACTTGATTTGGTGTCTTTGTAAGGGCAAATGGAATCACCTTCAAGTTGCTGGATTCCACTACACCATCATTAACAATACCTTTGTTGTTATTTTTTGCAGCATAACGGCTATTGTTATTGTACCAACCTTTATTTTGATTGTTGTTATTGTTGGTATTATTGTTGTTGGAGTTAGAGTTGTTCTTATTTTCCTTGTACAATTTCAGCTCTCCACTCTTAATCAACACTTCTTCGGTTGTAATTCCATTATCAATCAAATCTTGGAAGGTTTTAGGACATTGCATCCTTAGTCTATAATTTAATTCGCTGCTTAAACTGTTAATAAAGATATCCATTTTCTCTTTTTCCGGTACACTTCTTGGATATCTAGCAAATGCAGTCCTCCATCTTTGCAAGAATGTGAGGAAGGTTTCTCCATCTTGTTGCTTCGTGTTACATAACGTTATCATTGTGACCTCATGTTTGATGTTATAGGAGTAATAAGTCACGAATTTAGAAGCTAATTCTTCAAAGGTTTTGATGCCGGATGGTAGTTTTGAAAACCAATCCATGGCCATTCCTCCCAAGCTTCTTGGGAATAGTCTCATTAAATATGTTGTTTCATGCATGAATTCAAGACTCAATGCACAAAACCCCTAAAGATGATCATGTGGGTCAGATGTTCCTTCATACCTATCATACTTAGGAAATGTAACATTAATGGGAAAAGGCACCATGACCAAACTCTTATCAAATGGAAAAGGACATAATGTTTCAATAGAGAAAGGCTTAGGAGCCCCGTTTTGTTTCAAACTGTCGATTTCCATTTGTAATGCCTTGAATTGTTCCCTTATTGCTTCCATAGGGTCTTCTATTTCCTTGGGCTTTAGTTGTTCTATGTCAAAATCTTTAGGTAGCTTTACCCCCATTTGTATCAAGTCCATGAAGTGTTTTTCTTTATCCATAAGCATGGTCTTTTTCATTAGTTCTATGAAATAAGGACATTGTCTTGCGTCTAACGCTCTTTCAACCGTGGCTTCTTCCGTAGTTGGGGGTAGGTTTGTATTATGAGGAGGAGGTAAGTTGTTGCCTTGTGAATTTGCTTCTTGGGAATTAGGATCTCTTCCTCCATTATTAGAATTTCCTTGATTGTTGTTAGGATCCATACCCCCATTCATGTTGTTTCCTTGGTTGTTAGGATCGGTATTTCCTAGGGTGCCGCTAAACATCTTGTTAGTGTCCTTTGCTTTAGCAAGTTTTTCAATCACTCGTGAAGTAATGAAAGTGTCCTCCGAAAATGGGAGCTCTTCTCCTTTGTAGGTCCTGTCTGTTTGTAATGTTTTCTTTATAGAGAGTGATCTTGTAATAATAGGCATGAACAAACTTTAAGGGTATGTTGACTTCTTCTTTTGATAAGCTGGTTTTTGGAATAAAGTAAAGGTTTTTGATCAATTTTAAATGGTTTAAAATCTTAATGATGTTTTGATCAATAACTTTGGAATATCTTGTTTGAAAATATAAAAACAATCTCAACACACACATCAATTTGGTACCATATCCCTAGAATGCTCTAATGTGTGTATTTTTGAACATTTTCACAGGTTGAAACACAAGAATAGCTTCCACGCAATCTACCTAGCACATAATTGGTTCGTAAACATGGCTCTAATAGGTAGTTTTTCTATTTTACCGTTATGTAGTAAGTTTTCCATTCAAAATAGATCTTAGTCGTTCATCCTCCAAGTATGTTAAGGGGCTTCCCACACGCACCGAAGCACGATTTTGCGCAATCTGTTAAGACTACTAGAAGAAGTTTGAAAGAGCTAAAATCCTTTTATCGTGCACCCCATTAAGGATACACGTGTTTCATTTTATAGTGGGTCGGATTCTCGTGGCAAAAGCAAGTGTATCCCACTTTGGGTTGTCCCTCTCACCGGACCTTTTAAGGCAATCTCAGGAGGCGAGCCCACTAAGCTTTAAACATGTTCATTTGAAAGCATGAAAAGTGGATTTGGTAGAGCAAGTTTGGGAATTTGATTCACTCAAAGAGTGAAGAGAATATCCCTATTGCTTTTCCCTTATCCCAAACACTCACAATCAATTTGGTTCTTTTTCAACCCCGTGACAAAGCGGTTCTTAGAATTGAAATGTTTGTTCTTTTCCTTTTATGATTAAACTATGTTTTGAACTTTGAAAATGCCACAATTTAAGGGAAGTTTGCAAGCTTGATGAGAGAAATACCTCAAACGATGCTAGCAAAGGCTAGGCGCATTTTTAAGTAGTAGATTTTCTCATTTTCTCTCCAAATCCTTCCCTTACCTTAATGAAATGTTCTCTCCACCAGCAAATTAGTCGGCACAAACAAACAAAGTGAGGAGAAACCAAAATCAACGCTTAGAATGCTACAATTTTGATTATGCTTTTTATGCTTTCTTTTTCTTCAAAATTTGCAAAATTTTTACAAACTTAGGGACTAAACTCCCAATTTAATGATACGTATTTCTGTTTGTAAGCATCTACAGCAGCAATGTATTTAGCATATAACTCTACATCCTTTTCTAAGTCATTGTTGAGAACAAAGGTAGTGTGTACCCGATTTTCCTTTCTTATCCTCTTAGCGATCAATTTCTCCTCTAAGTTATGCCTTCTCTCAGGTTTTTGAACTTTCTTATAAAAGACCATACTCCTGAGACAAAAAAAAATGCATGTGAAGTCAGAATACAGTCATTATTTTAACATTTTTGATAAAATATCAAAAGTACAGCCACGCAACATTGTCCAGACTGTATGCGAGATCTAATTTAACAAAGATGTGATTACTTTAACCGTGAGCATCACCTTGAGGGGCTCAAGAGAGATTAAAATAACCAAGTGCGATATCAAATTTTACCTACGCGTGAAATCTTTACCAGACGCGACAACAGTCATTATTTTGATAAAATATAAAAGTGCAGCCAGGCGACATTGTCTACACTGCATGCGAGATCTAATTTGGCAAAGACGTGATTACTTTAACCACGAGCGTCACCATAAGGGGCTCAAGCGAGATTAAAATAACCAAGTGCGACATCAAATTTTATCTACGCGTGAAATCTTTACCAGACGCGACAAACTGATCCAGTAAAAGCGATATCTAATTTATCAAAGGCGACATTTAAAATGAAGAACGTGAGAAATTAAATCGACAAGGCAGAGTACTCCCTTCACACCAGACGTAAAATGATTCCTCAGCCGTGACTTTTTAAGTGTGATCAAGCGACATTTAAATGACCAAAGGCATCAATCCTTTATCCAAGACGTGAGAGTTTAATTTTTGACCGCGTGATTTCTTTCGCCAAAAGCATGATTCTGCAGGCTAAAATGCGTAAGAGTTCAGACTGTAGGTGATATTTTGATTTCCATCTGCAACATTTCTTTTCTTTAGGCGTGACTTCTTTATTGGCAGGCGTGATTTTTTTTCTGTAACCTGCAAACAGTAAGCAAATTCATGCAATTCTAGCCTAAATTTTGCAAATAACATGGAAATAATGATGAATTTGAGGCCTAGGGCCCCACGGTGGGTGCCATTTGTGTGTGATTGATTTACACCTTCATGAAATAACAAGATTTAAAAGACAATTACACTATTCAAAACAAACTAATCGAAATAATGCACAATTAATCTAAATATCTCATGGATCTCTAAAATAAAGTGGTAAATGAGGCTCTTAGCTATGATCCTCACTAGTGACACTCTAAAGATGAGAATTAAGCTATATGATATACAAATTTAGATCTATTCTATCAAATTCTAGCTCTATTTGATGAACAATCTACTATGATCAAAGCAATTTAAGCTAATTAGCAATGAAAAATGATAAGTGAGTGATGTGGATGCAAATTGCAAGAGCTTTGTTGCAATTCAAAGATATGGAGTGGATGATTTATGCTTCTAAATGCTTTCAATTTATAGGATTTTCCCAAGGGTAGGGGGTAGAGTGAGATAACCATGGTTATGCTTGGGTAAGGTCAATTGGCTTTGCTTTGTCCATAAATAGGGGGACAAGGAGGGGACAATCATTTAAATGGTTTCAAAAGGCTGGACCATTTCAACAAAAGTGAGTGATTTGTGTCCATTTTGTCTCCTTTTTGCTTTGTTGAGGGAAATTATGATTTATTAATTAATTAAAGTAATTAAATTTAGCCATGAAGGGTAAGATGTTCATTTTGATTTTTCATTTCAACAACTATGTCATTAATTGAATTAAATCAATTTCGTAGTGTTTTTCCCCTTTTCAAGCTTTATTTAATCATTTAATCATTTAATTGAATTTTCCTTTGATTTGAATTGCCTTTGTTCCATTTATTTATTTTTCGTGCTATTTGATGATTTTATGCACCTTTTGATTGATTTAAGCCTTTTGCCAATTTTCCGTGTCTACAGTTTTATCTCTATTTTTTAACATTTCTTTTGTTATAATCATCATTTGTTCTAAGCATTTGTATTGTTGGTATCAGTGTTGCTATCGTTCTCCCCCTACCTCTCGCTGCCTTCCTCCAGCGCTACCCTCTCGCAACTCCTCCTCACGCAAGGAGGCTTTCTCTCCTCTGCTTTGTCTTCATTTGTCTGCTCCCTTTCATTTATCACTGCCTCCCACTACGCAGCCCTAGCCTCCTTATTGTTGACTCTAATCTTTTCCAAAATATACTTTTAGACATTAAGACATGGAGCATATACATTAAGACACGGAGCACCCTTTGTAAACACTAATTGTTGTTGTCTTATTTTAGAAAGTCTTTTATTTTAATCATTGTCGTCTCTAAACAAATTATATCTTTATCGTATCTTTTCTCAAATCGGCATTCTTTTATTCAATCACTTTTTTTTCTTTGACTCATAGCTGTTGTTTATATGCCTTCTCTAATTATTGCGCTTCTATTTAATGCTAATTGTTACCACTAATTCAATTGTTGCCTTAGTTATCAGGATAATCAACCACTGCTATTTCTTTATGCTTTATTGCTACATAGACAAAGCAGCAACAAGAAGCACGCATACCTGATTTTAGCTGATCTTGTGGAGTGTTCATCATTGATTATGATTCCTTCGCTGCAGCCAAAGCTACTTACTTAGCACTTGTCTTCCTATCACCCTCCTCGCAGCTGCTCTGTGTCTCTTCTTCGCTATATTTAGTAGTTAATCATTTTGTTTTGCAGGTTGTGTAACATTTAGATTCTCTATCTTTTGCATGTTAATCATTATTTTATTCCTGCAGGTCTGATCATTATAGTAACGTTTTTTAATTGTTCAGATTATTATTCTTGTATAGTTTAATTCTTTTTTTCTGCCCATATGTCTTTATTAATATTACATATTATTATAATCGATTTCTGATTTTTGCAAGTTTATTCTATTCTAACTTTAGTTAAATCATTTATCTTTCATATTTGTTTAATCATCTTAATTCTTGAAGTTTAATTTTATAATTAATTTTAATTTTTTTAAACAAAATAAAAGTTAAACTATTATTCATTTACTCGCACTTCATTTTTTCTCAAAATCGTCTTAAACCCACTTCTAGGTTATCAATATAAACTTAATTCTATAGCTTTTTTTTTTTATTGTCATTAAAATTTATTTCTTCACTTTAACAAAAATTTAAATTTATTTGAACTGTTAAAATTTCTTGCATACTGATATTTACTAATCGTGTTAAATTAGTTTTTTTTGGATTCTTCATTATATCTTGCAACTTGTATTTAATGTTATTTTTAGTTAATTTTGATCATGACAACATTAATGCCAGATTTTAAACTTACTCATTCAAATTATTCTATTTGGAGGCCGCACATGTTTGATTTTCTACAATCTCATCACCTCTCGGATATTGTGACTTCACCAATTTTGAAACCGACATCCACCGCTCCTCAGGCTGACCAGGATGCTTGGTAGTTTAAAGATGAGGAAGCGTTTGGCCTAATTGGATTCTCATTAAATCCAAACTTATATTACCTTATCTCTGATTGTATTGAGGCTCATCAGGTTTGGCATACCCTGGAGAATACTTTTCAAACTCACCAAACCTCTACTCCGCCCTGTGACATTATGTATCCTTTGAATAACTTTCCTATTTGGGATGACCCTTGTGATGATGTTTGCCTTGGGGATGATCCCCTCGCTTTCTATTTTTCTCATTGAGCTAACATATTACAGGTTGATGATGTTACAAATACTTATTCTACTTTGAATAATATTTTAGATCAAGAAGATGAAATTGTTAATACATTTATCCATGTCACTTTGCCCTTATATATTACAGGAGATTATGTTCCTCTTTGCTCCAACGTAGATTATGAATTTTGTGCCACTCAAATGGTTATTATGGAGGATCAACCTCCTTCTCTAAACTCTAATCTTCTTGATGATATTATTGATCGTGACTGTCCTATTTCTATTCTCTATTATATATCTAGAAATGAATCCATTTGGGTTACAAAACCTCTTTATGATGCAATTACATTTGATGATTCTCATTCAGCTTCTACTGACTCAGTTTTAGGAGGAAATCCCGATAATGGGAGATCCCCTCATGGCTCTTGTTTTTTTGTAGATTCAGGTGATCCTTCTTGGACAAGTAACAATGAACAATCTCAAAGTGTACTTCAAGATTTGGGCCTACATCCTCAAACACCTACACTCTTGCATTACGAAAATCAAAGAAATCCTATTTCAAGATCCAAGCATTTATCATTGCACAATCACCTACTATCAACACAAAGTGAAGAAACACAAGTTATCCTCCTCTACTACACGAAGGATAATCCAGTTGCAGATTTTTGTAGTACCCCAAGTAAAGATTACAGGGGGGTGTTAGAATTTAATCTTTCCTTGGTTATTTATGTATTTAATAGGATAAACCAAGGTATCCTAATGTATTTTTTCCTCTAGTCCAAGTGGGAGGACATGTCTATTTGTAATTTTCTTTATTAAGGAAAATAGATATTCCTCCTTATGAGGAATCCTACACTTGTCTCACACACTAGTGAAATGTGGCACACTCAGATATGGGAGTTATAATGTAACTCCTCTCTCACATCTCTATTAAAAGAGATAGCTCTCCTTCTTCTTCTCATTCTCTCATGAGATTTTTCTTCTTTTCAAATATTGTATGAGCATTTCTCTCACTCTCTCTCTCTCTCATTCTTAGGCATCTGTTGCCACTTTCATTAATTTCACAGGGGTTTTTTTATGCTTTTCCCCTTCAAAATCTTGTCCCCTTGTTTCATTGTGCTTGGTGAATGCTCCTAGCTTTGTGTTTATTCATGGTAAACCTTCTTTTCCTTTCTCATTGATTAAATAATTTCCTACAAATCTATATTTTGATTATCATTTTAACATATATATATATATATATATATATATATATATATATATATATATATATATATATATATATATATATATATATATATATATATATATATATATATATATATATATATATATATTATTGCAAATGAATTGACATCATTCCCCAAAGAAATTAGAACTACAATCATAATGGAGGAAAGAAAATGAAAGAGTTACGAAGAAGATTATTTTTAGACCACAACATGGAGACCAAAAAGAATTAGTGCTACCAAGTCGCAAATCCAAGCAAACTACACAAGGAAAACATTTATGAATAATAGCACAGGTACAACATATAGAAGAATAGAGATACATATAGAGGAATAGTACAATAGGTTTGATTCCTTTATCACCTTGTACCAACAAAGTAATAAGGGTCGTATAAAAGAATCTAACAAACATTTAGCAAACACATTACGGGAGAAACACAATACAATAGGCAAACACACAAAAAGCTACCATGGAGGACAAGCTAATCAAGTGCATTACCTACTCTTCCCATCTTAGTCTATATCATTTAAGGAAGGTGGGAAACTCTCAAGAGGGACTATATCCAACACAGTAGGAATAATATCCAGTTCCAAACAAGGATCCTCTTGAGAATCGTGATGTTTGATACTAGGTGTGATTATCAATTGTGTTGAAAGTATATTAGGTAAATCAGTATCAATTTCAATAGTTTCATATTCATCATTAGCATCATTAGGATCATCAAGATTAATCAAAATAGAATCTAATATATGAATAGAATCATCTTAACATCATTATTAAATTCTTCCAACACATCGGGCATAGGCTAGTCAAAAGAAGGTAAAGAACTTTGAAGAACATAGGCACGGACCGTAGCTTGAGCCTGACACTTCTTACGATGTTCATTGGTAGATTGGTTACATTTTGTCTTCTTTGAAATATGTTGAGAACTAGGAGGAACAACCACCGGCTCCATCACAGGTTATATAGGAGGATTAGTAGGATTCTTAGTAGGCTGAAAAGCAACACTAGGAGCTTTATTAATAGAACTAGAAGCAATGGATAAAGGGGGTATGGAAGGCATAGGAAAAAGACCACAGTTAAGATCCATCTGAGGCATGCTTAACTCAACAATCTTGTGATGTTTATAGGCTTGATATGAGCGAAAAAGGTGATCAGGTCGAGAAGAATATGAATTGGGTAATGAAAGCCAAAATAAGTCAAGGGTGGCACAATCCCTAGGCCTTGAAGGTTGATATAAACTATGATTAATCATTTTCACTTCTTCATCATGAATGAATTTAATACACTTATGGATAGGAGAAGCAACAACATGTATGGCATTCAACCAAGGCAAACCAAGCTTAACTTGAAACTTATCATAAGTAGGAACAACAATGAAGGTAGTGTCCACAAATTTACCACAAAGTTCAACATGCAAGTTAATAGAACCAAATGATGGATAGAGAAAACCATTACAAGTTTGGATCCACACATTAGATGTATCATAACAATCATGTTGTAATTTCTTCATAAAAAGGTTTTCTTCAGTAATTACATTGACTAAGGATGTAGGATCAAAAAGAAAACCACGCATAGGTATCTTATAAATCCTAGGATAAATGTAGAGGGGACCATCAGGAGCTTTAATAGTCTCAGAATCATCAAAGGTGATCAAGAGTTCCCTAGGTCTTTTATTCTTAGGTTGTGTTTGAGGTTTAGGTTGAGGTTTCGATTTAGGCTTAGGTTGAGCTTGAGATACAGGTTGAGACAAAACAACATGCTCCACATGGTTAACAATATGATTGAGATCATCCATCTTTGAATCATAAAAAATATCCATAGAAGATGGTTGAACAATGGTATTAGTATCATGTGTAGGCAAAGGATTCGTATAGATTTGGAGGTTTTGATTAGGAAGAGAGACATATTTATTCCCACTACCATCAAAATTATCAATAGATAAAGCATTAGAATCAATTAAGTCTTGAACCTTATATTTTAGAGAATAACACTTCTCAGTATCATGGCCATTATAATGATGGTATTGACAAAAGGCTTTGGGATCAAAGTATTTGGATGCCATCATAGTAGGTAAAAGAGGTTGAATAGGAGGAAAAGTAATCATATTAGCATTCAACAATTTACTCATAATAGAATGTAAATATTTAGAAAGAGGAGTAAACGTACGATTCAGATGCAAAGCAGTGGATGCAGAAGTGGCATTGTTGGATGCAACAACAACTTGATCAACAATTGCATTTGTTTGCTTATTTATCTTGACATAGTTGTTAGGTTTTTAAAACTTGTTGGGATTAGGAGTAGCATCACTCTTATCAACTGGAACATGAGCCATTAGAGTGTCGCTCTCAAATTGACTCACTTGTAATTGATAATGATGAAGCGCTACACAAAGTTGTTGAAAAGAGGTAAATTTAGTAAGTAGAATCTTATCTCTAATATCCTTTTGTAAATTTAAAATAAACATATGCTAAATATCAATATCAGGAATAGGATAAGAAATTTGAGCATACAAATTCTTAAAAATACCAATAAATTGAGTCAATTTTTCTTTAGTATTTTGTTTACAATGCATCAAATCAATTAAGGACACTTGCGGACCAATGTTATTTTGGAACTGTTGGATAAAGGCATTAGCAAGTTTTGGAAAAGAATCAATAGAATAAGGAGGCAAGGAACAATACCATTGCAAGGCCTTATCATGAAAATTTGTAGCAAACAACTTGGCTAAAATCTTATGGTCATGAGCAGCATAGTCACTAAAAAGGATTTGAAATGTTTTAACATGAGTGACAAGGTCTCCTTTACCATTGTAATTCTCAAGACGAGGCATATCGGCTTCCTGAGGAACATGAGCATGAATAATGTCTAGGGATAAAGGACTACCCATGTCACATGTAGGAATACTAAACTTGGATTGAGTTAAGGATGCAAGTTATTGTTGTAAAGAGGACACAGTTTGAGCTAGACTAATGATTTTGGAATCATTAGAAGAAATAGGAGGCATAGAAACATTAGAAACACTAGGAAAAGTGTAGGAAGTAGTAGGAATAGAAGACACAACCAATGGAACACTTGGAACCATAGTTGGAAGAGGGTTGGAATAGGTAAAAGTAACACTATGGTAAGAAAATTGTGAGGTAGGTAGAGACACCGGTGTAACACTCATAGGGAGAGATGGAATAGATGTAGTCACTAAAGGAGGAGTATAAGTAGGAATGCTAGGTAAAGGAATGGAAGAAGGTTCCACACTAGTGATGGGAGGAGTGAATCCTAGATCTTGAGCTTCTTGAGCTAAAGGTTTAATATTTAAATGCACAAGATGAGTGATACCACACAAGAGATTAACACCTTGATCACTATCCTGAAGAACTTTCTTAAGAGACTCTATAGCTTGAATAGAATCTTGATTATGGTTTTCTTGAATAAGCCAATTTCCCATTTTATCAAGTTTAGTTGAAATTTTTTGGACTTGTTTAGGATGAACTCTTAAAGCGTCATCCTCATCATGACATGGGTGAGAATAATTATGCTCCATAGTAGGATTGGAATCATGAGTGATCAAATTATCATCTGAGATCCTAAGGAAAGGAGAGGAAGACTCAGGATCAAAGGAACCCATAAGTCTATGACTTCTTCTAACTGAGATATTATAAGTAGGACTAGAGGTAGTAAAGCTCATATACCAAGGCAATGCAAATGAACTAAATTAGGAAAACACAAGGCATGAACAAATAAATGTTTTTGTATTTTTTCTTTATATGATTTTTTTATTTTGTTAAAAGAAGGCTAATCTAATATACATGCAAGATCTAACATGAAATGTAAATCTAACACCACAAAAGAAAGAGTTGTTGTAAGCGGGTTCACCAAAATGTAAAGAATGAAAAATGAATGTGAAATGATCATATCCTTTACATATAGAAGAATTAGGGAAGGTAAGATTCTCTTCTTAATCCCAAATTCCCAAAGGAAATATCCAAATTGATTAACCACAAGAAAATGATCAATGCATAAATGAATCAATCGATTAGTAATAAGAAGAAAGAGGAAAACCTTACATTCCATTTTGGAAGAGCATATTAAAATCTTAATTGAAATGAATTGAAGACAAATACTAACCTCAAAGTATAGAAGATTTGGAAATTGCTATTTTCTGGTGTATATACTGAGTTTCTAAAAATTATACAAGCAGATATGGAACAAAAACACAGAGACAGAGAAAACCCAGAAAATTTTTCTTTTCTAAACCAGGTTGACCTTGACCCAAATATGAGGGTGCAATCATGCCCCTTTATGTTGACCTTGACTTGCATTGCTCCAATGGAAATTATGTTCATGGATCCTGAAATTTTACCGAAAAGGGTATCCAAATCTGTTCTATAATTCATTGTTTTGTACCTACACCTACAAGAAAAATGGTTTTGTTGTTTGGATGGGGGGTTTGTCTTGGTCAAACCCTAATTTTGGAATTAACCTTGAAATAGAATTGAAATTGCAATAATAAACAAAGTAAATAGAATAATTCACCTTGCTTATGTTGAAACCCTTGTCAAGGATTCGAATCCTTGAATCCACAAGTATGGATGCTCCAAATGGATGTAGAATTGTAGGATGTAGGATGTCTCAAATCAATTTCCTTTAGATCTTCAACACCAATATTGAATGGATCTTGGAATAGGAAGAAGCTTGAATGGATATGGATGGAGAAATCTTCAACAAGAGGGCTCCATAGAGCTTGAATCCTTCAATGGCTACCAATGGATCTCCTTGATGAATTGAATCTTGAATGCTTGAATACTTGAAAATAGATGATTGTTTCCTTTTCTCTTTCTTTATTTTTCCTCCTCCTAAAATGAGAGGAGAAGGCTTCCTTATATACTAGTCTAGGACACCAGCTTCTAGAGAGGCCGACATAGGAGAAATAAATTCCCATTAGGCTCATACCATTAGAAGTGGGCCTAAATTAAATACCTTTTAAGAGTCACCACTTGGAAGCTCGAAGCAGTCGACTCAAAAGCGAGAAAGAATTCTTTCCAAACCCCAACATCCAAAAATCTTTGGAATTTGAAATTTAGACCCTAGGTCAGGGTCAAGGTCGACCCTGACCTAGGTCAAGGTTGAGGTTGACCTTGACCCATAAGGTTGACATTGACCCTAAGATCAAGAACCTCAAAATCTCAGAGCAAGATACCAAAAATAGGTAGGAAAGAAGTGGAAAACATGGTAGGACAAGGGAAAAAGCCAGATCCAAGTCAAAGACCCATTCAAGGCATTTGACATGACTCCAAACCACTTACTCAGAGGGCTAAACTAGTCCTAAATGTAAGTGCTTCCATTTTCTGATGATACTCATACATACATACATACATATAAGAAATTCTATAATTGCCAAGATCTTTTGGAAAATTTTCTATTTTCAAAACCCATGGTTTAAGTTTCTAATTGGAAACATGTCATTTGGAAACATCATTGATCATGACCTACAAATCTCCTTCTATATTCACGTCCTAAATGCATTTGGCTCTACACAACCATAATCCTCAAAATAAATCTTCCAGCTCAACCTTTTTATTATTTGCTTCACCGATGAAACAATATAGAAGCCACTTATAATTTTTGTCTCAATCAAGAATTACGCATCCAACTCCAATAGCTCTAGGGTTCCCTTTTGAAGCACCATTAAATTTTAGCTTATATCTTCCATTTTGTGGAGAAAACCATATTTCCCCACGTCTTTTATTCATTTTTATGGTAATGTTACTTACTAGGTGTCTAAGAACACCCCATATTTTTTTTACTCTCGCCATCTCATTTATTAATATATTCAGATCTTTTGGAAATAATCTTGGAATTAAAAACTTCACATATTCCACCTTTTATTTTTTTCTATTATACATTCTACTACCATTGACTTATCATTGAAAATTGTTCTATTTCTATCTTCTAGATCTACTAGACCAGCATTGATAGTGCAACAGACCAAATATCTCCCGACAAAGATTCCTTATCTGAGAGAGGCTACCAAGAGAGGAAATGAAGAAGTGACTCATTTATTTCGGTAGACCAACCAATAGACTCCAATAACCAATCCCAATGTCTGGTTGCTGAGGAAGACCAAAATAGTAGATGATTAAAAGTTTTTATCAAATAAACATATAGGACAAATACTTGGCCCCATTATTACATAATTTTTTAACCTTTCTCCTATAAGAATATTACTATGTAAAGAAGTCCATAAAAAAACATGAACCCTAGGGCAACACTCTTGTGTCAGCAAAGCCTTGTTGGCCAATCCTTTATTTCCATCAATTTTCTACTGCATTTTATATCATATTTTAACCAAATAGTTACATGATTTGTCAGACCACCAAGTGACCAAATCCACATTATATAATAAAATTATCTATCTCTTTGAGGGAATATATGCTAAAATACATCAGACCCGCTTAATAATATTGAGCTCTTCAATATAACATTTTACATAAGGAAAAGATGGCTAAGTGGGATGAAATGCAAGGAATTGTCCACCTTTTCTTAATGCATAATTTAGAGGGAAGATGCCCCACTAGGCTCAAAGTTAGTCTCAAGTATAAAGTGGGACAATGGATTCCTTCACTGATTATGATTAAGAATGAAATGGATTTGGTAAAATAGTCTGATAATGAAAACTAAAAGACTAAATAAGAAAATATAAGAAGTTGGGGGTGACCCTTTGCTGAAATGGTGGGGCTTCTTGCCTGTAGTGCCTACAACCAAGGTTCAAACCCCGCAGAGTTACTCTCTACTGCATCAAAAATTGAGAGGCCCCCAAGATCTTGTATCTTGATCTACCCGCGGGATGTGGAGTGGGGCATTTGCATTCCACCTAGGGAGTACATCCCTAGCTTAAATTTAGTGTTAAAAAAAAAACCCAAGCTATGGAGGTGATGTCGCATTTAGGGTTTCTTCCCCCGCACTGGTTCACGACACTAGTCATTTGCAAAAGGTTGACCATCGTGGGTTTGGGTAGGTGCCTCAGGGCATGGAGGGCAGGGATGGTGTGAAGGGCACTGCTAAAGGTGTGCCACCCCAAATGGATGGAGACAGTGGCAGGCAAAATAATGAAAAAATCTTTGTGGCTTCACATAGGTGAAGTCTACAGAAATTGCGTCGAGATCTTTCATTCAAGGATGAAATGAAGGTGGGTTCTGGAAAGGATGCTCTTGGTCATGGTAAATAATAGGGGCTTCAACAGGCTAATGATGGGAGAACTCCAAAGGATGCCCTAAAAAATGGGTTGAAAATGGTGCATGTATGGGTTTCAGAACTTCATGATATGCAGGGGGATGGGGCTAGGATTTCCTTCAAACCCCAGGAGGCTTGACCCATTATGGTGGACATTGTAGATGTAGTGGAGGAGGAAGTGATTCATAACACTATAGTTTTCTCTAATCTGGGCTTGATTGGCCATTTCAGAGGTTTATGGCCAAGTCTTGGAGAGCTTCACACATGGATTTCAGTAAACTGGGAGCTTGTTTTGGAGGGGTATGTCCAGATTTACCCATGCGCTGGAGGCTTTTTTATTGTGGTCTTTGAACATGCACAGGATAAGGAGAAAATTTTATGTGACAGCATCTAGAGTTGGGAGCAAAAAAACTCATTGATGTTGAAACCTTGGCACCCGGATTTTTGCCCTACTACTGAGACTTTCGACATGATCCCACTCTGGGTTCATCCTCTAAATTTTCCTTTACATTACTAGTTTGATTCTTGTCTCAAAGTTATTGGTGATTCTATAGGAAATTTTTTATTGATTGATGAAAGTTCTTCGAATCTTCTGCATTCTACCTTTGCACGTATCTTGGTGGAAATGGATATGTCTAAAGGTCTTCCGAAAAAAATTGTGCTCAAAACTAGTAAAGGGTGTTGGGAACAACCTCTGGACTATGAAGGGATTCCAATCTGATGTATGTGATGTTTCCAAATAGGGCATAGAGCAGCCCAATGTTCCAAGAAAAAATTGGCCAAGGCTGCATCTTGGTGGAAAGATGTTTCACACCATCATTATACGGTGGAGAAGACAGTGATGCAACAGAAGAGTTATTCTCAAGCTATGCATGATGAGCCATTGATTTAGGAGAAAGGAAATTTATGTAAAGTAACGAGTGTTATGAATGGAGTTGAAGGTCTAGCTGAAGGGCAGAATGCTAGAAAGGTGGCTGCCACACCAAAGGGCAGAGAAAAGAAAAGACCTGTAGGGTCCCGAGACAAGGAGGATGATGATCTATTTGATGGTCATCTACGTCTTCATGGTAAGTCAGGCTTGGGTGAGGGTTGTAGCTCAGGGGATCTTAACAGGGATTTGCAAAATGAGGCAGTGAAGATGGAGGAAGGTTGGGAAACTGTGAAGGGGAGAAAAAGGAAAAATGTAAAGGATTCATTTAACATGATCTTGCGTTCTTAAAAAAAAGTGGAGTTTAATATATTCTGTCATGATTTTTCTTTCTTTCTTCTAATGTTTATGTGAGGATTTTTGTGGTTCTCTTTGTGTTTGGGGAGATAGCTCTCCTATTTGTAGCTATCCCTAGTTTGGGCTAGGTTTCATCTCGATTAAGAATAATAAATTACCTATTACCAATCAAAAATAAATAAATATATAAGAAGTTTTGGAAAAGACTAACATAAAATAGATAGGAAGCTGTAATGACTTGAAATGAGAATTTGGAGACTATAACAACCTATGATCTGAATTTGAAGTAGATTTTCTAGGTACAAAACACATTTGGCATTTTGGCCCCAATGAAAAAGGCCTCAGGCATTCTATACCCATGGGTTTTGCCTGAAACTTTGACAATCAATTTTGTAGATCCTAAACTTTCTGGATTAAGTTCCAACAACTGAACCACCTATTCCTAAAGACAAAAAAATGGGGAAAAGGTTGTAAAAAGGGGTTTTCCTTGGTCAAACCCCTATTTAGGAATCAACTACTTGGCCAAATAACAATATCAGAAACCCATAGCAATGGACTGCCTATTTTAGGATTGAACACCCTAAATGATTTCTAAATGGATTATTCAGTCTCATTTAATTATTGACCAGGGACGTAAACTTGGAATGGCATTCACAAAGTATATGCTTCAAACCTTCTCAATCTAAGACTATCTACAGAATTCAAATACTTATGCTTCAGGAAAACTATGCTAGAACTGGTAAATGAATTTATTCTAACAAAGCAGGGAATCACGACTAGGAATTACTCTAACCACCCATGTTGCAGGAACAGGCTACCAATTATGTTATCAGTAGCTGCAGGAACATCAGAGTTCTATTTACTTAGAAATAAATAGGAAAATGAACTCTATGCTAATAGAACTATTCACTCATCAAGTAGGCCCCCTTGAATGAGTGAATAGGAAAGACAATCAAGATAAAAGATATAAACTTGAACTAAGCATTCTATTCATCCATAACAAAATGATTACACTTGATTGAAAAAAATATTGCAAGAGTTCTGTTATAAAAACTAGTTCATTTGACTCACTCCAAAAGAGTTACAATAGTCGATTATTTAAAGGAAAACTACAACTACCTCCTAAATCTATGATCACTTCATAAATGAGGATCAGTTACAACCCATAAAGTCTCAAAACATAAATATTATTGAACATGAATAAATCTCTATGAATATAGCATGTTAAGGGAACTAAATCTGTGCGCTGCATGCAACAGAAAAACAACAATTGATTCACTTTGCTTGTGAAGATTCTGCAACCCACGGCTGGCTTTGATTACTTTGGTGCCACTATGTTGGTTCTTGAATGTCCACATTCAACATCTGTAAAACAATCAATGTGCACATATCCTACCATATACATATATCCTCATCATTAATATTAGGAAAAGGTGTAAGCTCTAATTAACACTCTTGCAAGTCCTTCGGCCAGAGGAGGTAAACTACCCAAAACATAGTTTAAGCAAGGAAACATTCATTAACATGCATAGCTACTACATTTAACATTCCTACCCATGAATTCAAGCAAATATCATGTCTTTAAAGTATCCATATTCCCATTTTATATTTTCACACACACACACACACACATATATATATATATACAGATTAACCATAAGTTCGTATGCTTGAAAACTATAAATTCATGTCTGTGTGCAATTAACTATTCTGAAAAGAGGATAAAAAGTACTGAGAAAGATGGCTATTTAGAAGCCCATCATTCCCCTCAACTGAACTATTGTTGGTCCCTAGCAACCATGAAATTCTGAATTTTGGCATGAACCCTCAAGTCACTAGTTGTTCTCTCCCCAAACTCATCATTAACATAATCAAAGTACCCATGATTTGTTTTGAGTCTTTCCCATCACTGGACTTCAGTGGCCATATCATAATCCACTGCACTATCATTCATAGCTAGAAATGGCTGTAGGAAGAGTGGAGGCTGGAACTGTAGAAACTGATGAAATATCAGATTCAACTCCAAGATCCAGCTGCATGCAATAAACCTGTCACAAAGAATGAAGCAAAAATATGGAAAAAGCAAAACCCTCTTGTGCTCAAAATGTTAGAGCTCAAACTGTATTAAGAGAGAATCCCAGAAATAATTACAAAAGCGGCTTATAAGAAAGGAAACCCTAAAGCCACACAAAGCTAGGTTGTGAAATAATAATTAATAGAAATATTAATTATTATGCACCTAAAAGAGATAGCTTAAGTGAAAAAGAATAATAGAGGACTTAAGTAATTAAATCGAAATGATTTAATTATAAAGTCAAATATATCTATTACTCTAACACCCCCCCTTAAGCGTAGCTCAAGAGGAAGCTAACCTAGCACAGCTAAGAAAGCAAGAAAAAAAATGGGTCCCGGCAACAAGGCCTGATCAGGTACCCAGTACAAGGAAATCTCTATAAATCGGAGTAAAGGAGAAAACCCAGTGGGAAAAACTCCTCTCCAAAAGGAGATGAAAAAGCAAGCAAAGACAAGAAGGAATGACTTCAAGAGACTCTCTCAAAGCCATAAGTACAATGCGTGCTGCCAACCCCCCCCGAGAGAGAGGGTCGAGGCTCCAAAGCCCCCCAGAATGAAAGGACCCCTGGAGCAAAGAGCAAACCGCTGTGACTCCAATGCAGAGGAGTGAAGGTCAGTGGGTGCTGAAGAGGTGACCTCGAAGGATGAGGTGTCACTGGAAGGCCGAGCTGATGCTCAAATGAGAAGACACGAGGATCCTGAAAGGGAATCCCCAATGCAAATGGTATGACAGGTGTGCTGACACTGTCATGAGAGAGGAGATGAGTGTCCTCTGAAGAATCCTCAACAACTGCACCTGGTGGCTCGATGAATGGAGCTGGAGGATCACGCAGTGCCGAAGAAGAATCCGGCTGAACAGAAAAAAGCTCAACAGGTGGTGGCATGGCAGTCATAACAATAGTCTCAGGAACCACACAAAGGTTCAAACGACCTGACTGTACCACATGATGCTCTCTCAAAGTAGGAGAGTCGTGCTCTGGCAAAGGTGGACCAAAGTGTGAGAAGGAGTAGAGACGGGTGGAATGATCAACTGTCCCTGTGGCAACAATACTTCCTGTCATACTATCTCGGATGAAGACTGAATCTGGAGTGAACTCAACTGTCTTCCCTGACCCACTGTGAGTAATCTGAAAAACTGAGAGAAGGTTTGAAGACAGAGATGGAACATACAACACATCATTGAAGGTGCCATCCTGAATGCATATAGTGCCTTTCCCACAGACAGTCATAACAGTGTTATTCCCAATGATAATATGGAAAATAGGAGAAGCCTCAAAAGAAGAGAAGATCTCCCGAGAAGATGCCATATGGTGAGAAGCACCTGAATCCAGTATCCAAGGGACCTGTGAAGGGGATGCAACAGAAGCCCGTAATGCATGACCCTTTCCAAGATCCTGTCCAGCTGTAGAATAGATAGAGGAAGACTGATAAGCAGACCCCTGTGAGCCAGAAGAGGATGGAGAGGAAAGATTGCTCTGCTGAAGAAGAGCTTGCAAATCCGCTATCTGTTTCTCGTAACCATCAAACTTCTTCTGATAGCAAAGTGACTCATCATGTGTTCCCTTCTGACAATAGGAACATGAAGGGCTCTCAGTCTTCTGTTTCTCCTTCTTAGAAGAAGATGGTGGGCCAGTAGAGTGATGAGAAGAGGAATCAGATATCTGCTTCGGTTTCTGCTTCTGAGAATCCTGAAGTGTCTTGGCAAGCAATGCTTGTGACTGTGAACCTGCAAGTGAATCCATCTGAGTGATCTTGGACTGCTCACGAGTCAACCTGTCACAGAAAGTCTCAAAAGAGGGCATAACATGTCTGGTACCCAAAGCATCCATGGTGGAGTAGAAAGTGGAAGAAAAGATCTGGTACTGTCCTCGCAACTTTGAGAGTATCAAATAGATACACTCATCATCTGTCTTGATTTTTCCACATCCCTGCAAAACTGTACGCAAAGACTTGAACTTCATCAAGAAGTCCTCTATAGTGGGGAAATCAGAAGGAGTCAAAGAGGTCAACTCTGCATCAAGCTGAAGCTTCCAGAATTCGTTAACTGTACCAAACAAGGTTGAAAACTTGCTCCAAATAGCCCTAGGAGTGGTCAAACCTTCCAGGTGAAATAAGAGACTGTCAGAGATGTTCAGTGCAATCAAACCCATGGCTTCATCCATTTTGTTCCTGTGCTGAAGAATTTCAAAGGGACGCTGCAGAACAGGTTGGTGTTCATCCAGACATGACCATAAGCCACGTGACATGAGCAGCCTGGTCATGTGTGCTTTCCATGTATGGTAATTGTGCGGTGTCAGCCGGGCCACAGAGGGATCCGACATTGAGAGGAGAAGAAGACAGAAGTAGAAGGGTCTTTTCTGAAGTAAATTACAGAAAGGAAAAACACCCCCCCACAATGTATAAATCAAACCCCTGTACAGCAAATAACTGAAAGCACAAAAAAAATGAGGAGAAAACTTGGACTCCAGAAGCAGAGAAGGAGGAAAGGAGAAGCCTTGACTTTGACGCTAAAAAAGAGATCTCAAATGGCTGAATCAGAAAACCAAACCAGCATCATTGCGTCCGTCTCGGAAAGACCTTTCCGATGATATATCATATATCGATTTTCGAGTCCGTATGAACCCTGTAGGAGCAAAAACGCCCAAGTACCCCCAAATGTAAACTCTCTGGAAAAAACTAGGGACGGCAAAAAATTTGACGGCCGTATGACCGTCACAGGGCCGTCGCTGATGTCAGCATGACATCATAACTGTACATTGTCGGAAAATTTTGAAAAGTGACCGAAAAAGTGACCGAAAAAATTTTCCGGTGCCGGCAAATTGAGTGCCGGCAAGTGACGTCACTGGATGACGTCACCTGCTGCGGCGAGTGGCGGCCGGGCGGAGCACGGGCGGCGGCCGGGTGGGCCGGGTGGCGGCGGGTGAGGGAGGCGGCGGCGGCGGCGGCGGCTGGGGCGGCGGCCGGGCCGGGAGGCGGCGGGGCGGGCCGCGGGCCGCGCGGTGGCGCGGGGGTCGGGCTCCGGTGGCGCCTGGGTGGTGCGGCGGCGGAGCCTTGGTGGCGCGCTCGGCAGCGCCCAAAACTTTGTAAAAAGGGCACTTTTTTTAATTTTTTTTTTTTTGAAATTCGTGTCGTACGGCCCTAATAGGGCAAAAAAATTTCTCAGATGTTCCGAATGCCAAATAGGTCAAATTTTATATGGAAATAGGGGTTTTTGGGCCTTCTGGATGCAACCGTGAGGTTGGTTTTTACCCAAAGTGCTCCAAAAAAAAGTAGCCCCCCAAATCCAATAAAAAACAATTGAAAAAATCTCAGAAAGAAAGGGCTGGATCCACAGCTTCAGTAAACTTTGAACAAGCTGCAGTAGCAAGGCTCTGATACCATGTAGAAACTGATGAAATATCAGATTCAACTCCAAGATCCAGCTGCATGCAATAAACCTGTCACAAAGAATGAAGCAAAAATATGGAAAAAGCAAAACCCTCTTGTGCTCAAAATGTTAGAGCTCAAACTGTATTAAGAGAGAATCCCAGAAATAATTACAAAAGCGGCTTATAAGAAAGGAAACCCTAAAGCCACACAAAGCTAGGTTGTGAAATAATAATTAATAGAAATATTAATTATTATGCACCTAAAAGAGATAGCTTAAGTGAAAAAGAATAATAGAGGACTTAAGTAATTAAATCGAAATGATTTAATTATAAAGTCAAATATATCTATTACTCTAACAGAAACCTCAATGGAAACTAGTAATTAAGGAGTGTCCTTCCCAGCATAATGTACCATGGAACTCTTCTTGTAGCAAGGGTTAAATTCTATGCAGAGTGAGGTTCCCTTGACTTTAGATCATGTGACATTCGTATCCATCTTTGTCTGGAGGCACTAATTATTGTTGCAATATCATGTGAGGAATGTTGGTCCCAGTCTATAAAATCTTGCTCTCATACTGGATATATTTTATTAGCTCCACTTGAGTTCATTTGTAACAAAAAGCCAGTCTAAATATGTCTGCCTAGAATGTTGAACTTCAGGCCTCATCAACAAGGGAGCTATCATCTCATTATTTCTATAAGCTGCAGCTTGATGCTCCCTACTTATTTTTTTCTGCATCCAAGACATAACTATCCTTAACTGCACATCTCCCACATAGAGGAGTGAATTCCACTTTGTATCATTAAGGACTGCCAAGTTATGCAGGTATAGCTCACACAATAGGTTTTTCAGAGTCATTGGAGTAGAATGGAATGCATCATAAAATTCATGGGGAGTTGAGATAAAGGGACTGAGCCCTTCTATAATTCTTGTTAATTTAAAATTAACAAGTTGTTCTTTAAGGAATAATGCATACATCGTAGATGGTGATCTGCATTCCATGAGTTCTGGAATTAATCTTGTAATTTGATCGATCCTCCTTTTCAACACCTTAATTTGATTTGATTTTTGCTCTATCTGAGAACCTTTCTCACTAATGACTCATTTCAATTTTTTCTTTTCTAATTTCCATTGTGCCTTCTCCCACAACAACTGTTGATACAAATTTATCCTTGCACCCAGGGGTGTAGACAAATCTGGTGGTGGTAAGGGTTCTTAATTGAGAATATCCACCCAACCAGATGGTAATTGAGGAGTTTTTATTGTTTTCTTTGGTGTAGAGGATTCTCCTTTCCACAAAACAATAGTTTTCACTACATTACCTTCCTCACTAGCATCAGCTACTACCTTAGCCATCATTTCTAACCCATCCTGATTACTTTGTTTGGGCACTTCTTCAACAACTTTCGTTCCAAATTCAAGGGTTTCTTCAAAACCCCTACAAATATCTAGCCCAGCAAAGTTATTTACAAATTCCTCTACCTCCTCAAAATCCTCATCATTATCAATAAGTATGTAGTTAACACTAGGGTTAACTTCTATTTGTGGACTCTGGTTATTGAATGTAGTGTCACTGGCTGCAGTTTGATGAAACATTTCCTCCAAAGAGGACTTCTCTACAGATTCAAAAGACTCTAGGTTAATAATAGGAACATCAGCCTCAGTGTCCTTTTCGAAAAGCCTTGGACTTCTCCTTCTAGGGGGTGCAGATGAGCTCGGAGGACTCTTTTGTTTCCTCCTGCTAGTG
Source organism: Chamaecyparis obtusa (assembly GCA_027943335.1). Taxonomy (NCBI): domain Eukaryota; kingdom Viridiplantae; phylum Streptophyta; class Pinopsida; order Cupressales; family Cupressaceae; genus Chamaecyparis; species Chamaecyparis obtusa. The sequence continues at coordinate 1,963,641 of BSBK01005486.1, forward strand.
GTTACTTCCTCTGTAGCTGCTTCAGGAGGACTTTCTAAATTTTCTGCCCTAGGAGGATGTAAGGTTTCTTCAACATTGTCAGTATTACTACTAGGTTGTTTCTCTGATATTTCTTCTTCTATCTCCTTTGTTTTACCCTTTTCCTTCCTAGATGTAGACCTGGTCCTTATGGATGGTGATGTTTCAGGGATACTGGTAGTTTCTTTGCTTTTATTTTTCTTCCTCTTAGAAGTGGAGGCACCAACACTGTAAGTTCTTTTCCTAGATGACCTAGAAATGGAAGGGGAAGCTTCAAGAATAGTTTCAATCCTTTGAATAATTTTGCAAACCCCAGTGGATGTTTGTTCTCTACACCCAACACCCTGACCTCTAGGGCTGACCACTCTAGGTTCTACCTCATTTATTTGCAAGAATTCTTCCCATTTCCCAACCATTTGTCTACTTAATTCTCTTTCTAAAATTAGTTTTATCAAACAATGATGCGAAATAGACTAGTTGCTTCATGACTGGACTAATTAAGCTTGCTTTTTCACAATGTTAAATAGGAAGCTAGGAATATTTACCAGTCTGTTATCATGCTAAAGATGACTCAGAATTTTGAAATGCAGAGCATGCAAATACTTGTAGCTGTTAGAAATGGGAACACTGAGAGGGGGGGTGAATCAGTGTTCACAATATTTTATCTTTTCACTTAATCTTTAAACTGAACTTAAATGCTTAAGTACTGAAATGAACATCCACATAAACATGGAACATGAAATCAACACATAACACCAATATGATTACAAGGAAATCCAAATAGGTAAAAACCCTAGTGGGAATTGACACCCACTAATATTATATACTAGTGTTTTATGATCCTTGTTAGAAGAACCTTAACCCTGTTAGGAGTTGCTTTATAATGCATTACGTACAGTAGACCTTGTCAAGGGTCGGACCCTGTTAGGAGTCTTTTACAATAGTCCATGTTAGGGGAGTGGATGCATTGTTCTAGAGCTCACTACTCAAATGGTGAAGGCTACAACCTTCTGATCTCATATAAACACTATATCTGTTGGATGAATTGTCACTGTGACACTGCTTGTCAGATCAGTTTCTTTAATGCGCTAATGCTTTGACTTCTTGCAAAGCTCTAATAGATCTTATAGTCTCTTCTCACACTTCTACTCTACTTATTACAACTCTATATCAACTTTCATGCTAATTACAATGGGTGCATCTCATATTTATATGCGCATACAAAACAAACAACTAGGTCAAACCTTAAACCTATTACATACAACACTTCCAATTGAATTGGCTCAAGCATGTTTACAAATAAACATATATACATGTCAACAACCTAATTACAATAGGCACATAGCCTTTACATCATTAGAATATAACTGCAACTCAAAATGCTAACAATCGGCTGCTTACTCTATTCTTCTTTGCCGCACACTAGCTATGTAACTTCAACTGTCTGTATCTTTCTCATACTTGCATATCTGATCATGCACTCATAGACTAAGCATGAATATAGTCTAACCAACTTATATTCTAGGGTGCATACTTGGTCATACGCATGTGCGTTGATGCTCTGAGCTTCAGGTACTCTATATATTGTCTAGTCTTCAACACTTAGCTGATTTCTGATCTTCACAGATCAAGTGTGCTGACTCCAAAGTACTATATGACTTTGTTGTCATAATGAAAATAGTATATTAAGTCATATACATCAATATAGCCAACTTTCCAATAGTAGCACCCCTCACAGGTGTAGTACTGGATAATGAATGCAGCTGGTTGAATGAACTCTAGAGGCAAAGATAGTTGCTAAGTACCTTGCTTCCTCTCAATGTCTAACTAGGGGTCACCGTGCAAAGTGAACTGAGCCCTCACCAAATGTAGGTCAAAGTCTTTCACCCATTGCTCACCTTCCTATAGCAAACTAGTTACTTCAGCCACTACATCCTCTATAAATTCAATCTTTAAGCCCTTGACAACCGCAAATCCATCCTACAAGGTGGTTAGAAATTGCAGAGCAATTTCTTCATCAAACCCCTTAAGGCTTAATCAGTAATCCAACCATCCTCTCCTTCTAAACATTTCACAACTGGAGGTGTCACCCAACAAAACCCTATGATCCACTAACTCATGTCATTGAAGGTCACCTCCCATTGTTACGCTCAGAAAATTTTTGAATTTCACAGACCTTGATATTTTCAAAGAGCTCAACAATGGTAAATCATAGAATTCAAAGTATTATAGCACAGGATGTTGCAGTCAAAAAAGGCAGCATACCAACATCAACTTGCTTCATGAAATTAAAGATTTTTGCATGAAATCTAATGATATGTTTCTTGCATAACATCTCATAATAGCTCACTCGTGCCAAGGGCTACCACCCTGAACACGTCATGGCATATCATTAGAAATTAACTTAAGCTTTTAATATCTTTAATTTCACTACAGATATGATGATGCAATCACAAAAGGACAGATCAGCAAGACATGACGACAGTCATCTCGTAAAGACAAGAAACTTTAATTTTTACATGCTAATTTGAAATTTTGAAAATAGAATATTCCCCCCCCCCCAACTAAGTAATGGCATGGGTCCCACCAAGCCAAGCTATGCAAGAGTAGATAATTAAAATGACACAAAATGCTAAAAATTAATTAATAAAATAAAATATGTACGAGTGTATATGGCACAAACCTGGAAGCATTGCAGGAAGAGTGTTCTGAAAGATTACATCTGCATTGATGAAGTGATGGGATGGAATGGATGGGTGAAAGAGAGGTGAGATGAAAGTGATTATGGAGAAATAATTCCACAAAATGTGAAATGTTTATTATGGTGTTCTTGAATGGAATCAAGAATTGGCAGAATGTTGGGTAGGAGACCTAGATTCTTCAGCTGCAGGATCACATGTGTCATATGTACTCTGGAACTGCTTCAGGAACTCATCATGATTGATAGGCTTGTTGTAGATTTTCATGCGATGTCAGTTTACCAGCAACTTGAATTACACAAGATCAATGGTTGAAAGCTAAACTGCTCCATTGTCAAATACTGATATTATCTCATAAGGCCCAAGCCATCTGGTGTGAAATTTCTCAGGTGTGTGCTGGTATCTTGAATCATACAATAGTGCCCAATCGCCCACAGAAAATTTCTTATCACTGATGAACTTGTCATGCCATTTTTTCCTTTGCTATTGTATGAACTCCATATTGTGGAGGGCAGACTTCCTGTATTCATCCAATCCATTTAATTGTAGTAATCGGTCTTCTTATGCTCTGGTGAGATCAATATCCAAATCCAAGGTTGTTTAGAGTGTTTAATGCTAAAATTCAATGGGCATTGAGGTTGATTTTCCATACACCAACTCAAAAGGAGTAAACCATGTGGTGGTTTTCCATGTTGTGCAGTAGGCCCATATGGCTTCAAGAAGATGGGTAGCCTAGTCCTTTTTGTGAATGGCTACGATCTTCGTCAAAATGGATTCGATCTCCCTATTTGTTATTTTGGCCTAACCATTGGCCTAGGGGTGATAGGGTGAAGTTTTCCCATGGTGCACAATGTATTCCTGCATCAACTTTGTTATAAGATTTGAGGTGAACTGTGCTCCTTGATCTATGACTATCTCCCTTGGTACTCCAAATCTGGTGAATATGCATTCATAGAGGAACTTAGCAACTTTTTGAACTTTGGCATGCCTCATAGCTTTGGCTTCAACCCATTTTGTGGCATAGTCGGTACATACTAAGATGTATGACTTCCCATGAGAAGAGGGTTCAATGGGTCCAACAAGGTCAATACCCCACTTGTCAAATGGTGTGACAACTACCTAAGGCTGCAGGGGCATTTCATTAGACTTTGTTGAGCACCCCCATACGATGGCACCTATCACAATGCCTGGTATGCTTTGTTGCATCTTTATGCAAAGTAGGCCAGTAGTATCTAGTTGTCAAAATTTTATAGGCAATCCACTTTGCTACAAAATGGTCACCACATTGTTCATCGTGACATGCTTGGAGAATGTCATAAGTTTCATCCTCATGAACACATCTCCTAGTGACCTGGTCTAGTCTTGTATAAAACATGAAGCCTAAGATCCAAGAGAAGTTAAAACTCTTCTCAACCAATAGTCGGCACTGCTTAGGAGAGAAGTGAGGTGGTGTTCTACTTGTAGCAAGGTAGTTGGCTAATTTTTCATACCATGGATTAAAAGAATCAATAGAAAATAAGTGCTCATCAGGGAAGTTGTTGTCAATTGTTGCAGGATCATCTGGTACTTGCAATCTTGATAAAAAAAAATTAGCCACTACATTAGCCTTGCCTGGTTTGTCTATTATCTTCACATCAAATTCCTACATGAGGAGTAACCAGTGTGCTAATCTACCACTAATGGCAGGTTTATTCATTAAGTACTTGATAGCTGAATGATCAATATAAATAAATACTTCATAACTTGTGATGTAATGCCTAAATTTGTTTAGTGCATAAACAACTGCTAATAACTCTTTTTTAGTAACAATATAATTTAATTCAACACCTTGCAAGTTTTTACTAATATAGTAAATTGCATGTTCAACAGTACCTTCCTTCTGTCCAAGGACTCCTCTAATGGCATAGTTAGATACATCTGTGTGGATGTGAAATGGAAGCTTCCAATCAGGTCCTCTAAGAATAGGTGTTGTTAAAACATCTTTCAATTTCTGAAATGAGGCTTCACAGTCCTTTGTCCATTCAAATTCAGCTTCCTTCTTCAGCGAGTTGTAAAAAGGTGCTGCAAGTTGGTTGAAATCCTTTATGAATCTCTTGTAGTAACCAGCATGGCCAAGGAAACTTCTGACATCTTTTTCTTAACCAATGTGGGAAGTGTGTTGATAACTACTATTTTTGCAAGGTCTACCTGAATTCCAAAAGATGAGAGGTAGTGTCTTAAGACAACTCCCTCCTCCATCATCATGAAACACTTCTCACTATTAAGGGAGAGGTTATATTCCTGGCATCTTTTAAGAACCTTCTCCAAGTTAGCTTGTGCCTCTTCAAAGTGGTTCCATGAGTAGTGAAGTCATCCATGTAAATTTCAATACAATCAGTAGCAATATCAGAGAAAATACCCAACACTGCCCTTTGGAAGGTAGCAGGTGTGTTGCACAATCCAAATGACAAGACTGAATAAGAAAATGTTCCCTAAGGATAGGTAAACATTGTCTTATCCTAGTCTTTTGGTGATATTTGTATTTGGTTATATCCACTAAAGCCATCTAGAAATGAAAAATACTTTTTACCAGCAAGATTATCAAGCACTTGGTTAATGAAAGGTAGTGGAAAGTGATCCTTCTTAGTGGCTTTGTTAAGCTCCCTATAGTCCACACAAACTCTCCACTTTCCCCCCTTCTTTGGAACAATTACAAGAGAAGAAACCCACTGACTGTCAGAAATAGGTTAAATGAAACTAGCACTAAGAAGCTTTTGCAACTCGGTCTTCACTATGTCTCTTAAAGCAGGATTAATTCTCCTTTGGGCTTGTCACACTGGCTTGTACTCAGGGCTTATATAGATTCTGTGAGTGCAAAGTTTAGGGTCTAACCCTTTCATATCATTATAGTCCCATGCAAAAGCTTGTTGAATTTCTTGTAAAAGCTTGAGAAGACTAGACATCTGAGATTCAGTGAAATTCTTATTAACATTCAACTCCTTGCCTAAGGCAACTTCAACTCTTTTGACCTTTTCTAGCATCAAGACTTTTGCCATGGATGGAGATTTTATTTCATGAGGTAGCAAGGTGTGGAGATAATCAGATGTTGCAAGAAACTAAGATGTGGTTTGCTTGGGCATTATTATTTGAAGGGAACAATTAGGAACATCACAAGAGGATTCCTCATAACCATATTGGTTGGTAAGGATTGTTGCAAGTATATCATCTTCTTCTTGTGATACCATGAATGGATTCCTCTCAATGACCATAAGTTTTTGCACTGAGTTTGCTTCAAGGGCAGCATCACCTAAATTTGGCCAGACAACTTGATCAAGTTCTACTTGGGGTTTTGCTAGAGAATACAGAGTTAACTTCTTGGTATTTATCCCATCTGATATGGTCATTTTTCCTGAGCGACATGCAATGCAAGAATCAGCTGTGGCTAACCAAGGTCATCCTAGGATTAATGGATATCCTCCTAAGGTGGCTTTGGGTGACAAGACTATGAAATCTGAAGGGTAATCTAAAGAATCCAATATGACAACAATATCTTCAACCATACCATCTGGCTTGACAGTGGAATTATCAGCTAATTACAATATTGTAGGTGTATCTCGCAAACCAATGATATTGAGCCTTAACAGAACTTCCCTAGTCATGACATTGATTGATGCTCCTAAGTCAATTAGGACATTCTGAATTTGGATACCATTAATATGAATAGTGACTACTGGGCTTCCTGGGTCAGAATACTTAGGCATTAAAACTTTGCTTAGCATGAGATCAGAGAGTTGGCCTAAGACATGGATAGTATCAAGGTCTTTTTTCTTCCTTCCAGGCTACTTAATGCAAGATTCTTTTATTGCTTTGGTATAAATTGGAACTTCTTTAAGGGCATCCAACAAGGAATTTTCACTATCATTTGCTTGAGTTGATCAAGTAAGTTGGCTGCTATAGGATTTTCTTTTGGAGGAACTGCATGACATAATCTTTGTGGATAAGGAGGATTTTTTAGCATAGGTGCAGATTGAACAACAGGTGGAACATTAGTAGGCTGGTTCTCGGGTATGTCCTCAGTTCAACAACTTTGGTTATTATTGGCTCCTTAGGTGTAGGCAATGTAGTTCCTGGTCTGAGATGGATATCATTTTGTTGCAAGGAATAAGCTTGCTACTTATTATTAGGATTCAGAGTTGGTTGTGTAGGAAGTTGAGTTAGCTTTTGAGGGTTATTATTGGCTACAGGAGGTAGAGGCATGATAACTTGTTGTTGACTAGGTTGATTGGGTCCCCACTGAGGTTGTTGTTGCCAATTACTATGAGGTGAGGTCCTACCCTGACCCATCTTAGCTCGACTGGTATTTTCACACATGGACTATCTAGATGATACACTATTATGATGATATTAGACCTATTTTGATTATGAATTCTTATCATTAGACATTATGTGATGATTTTGCATGTTTATATGGATGATGATGTTAGATGTACCCTTATATGCTTATGTTAGATTCATCCTGACTTTATGATATAAATAGATAATTGAATTATGAATTCTACATTTTGATTTATGTTATCTTATGAAATAGGAATTGAGATAGTTATGATGTTGATTTCCCAATAAATTAATTTTGCATTTGACTTAGGGTTACTTGTTTAAGTGAAACTGAACTTACTTAAGATGCTTATAGAAATAGGATACAATATGGTTATGTATATGTTGAAATCATGAAATGCAATTTATCAATGTACTCGTATTTGAATGTTAATATGGATCCTGTTTCTCTTTCAATATGATTATATATGTGTTGATTTCATGTGGTACTGATATTTGAATAGAGCATGCAGGATTATGACCATGGTTTTAAATGCGGGGAAACAAAGATGGATCAATGTGAAAATAGTAAAAGCCAGGGTCGACTCTATGGAGAGAATGACCTCGTTGTTATGTATTTTTAATTCGTAAATGTGATGCATAAGTGAATGTTATTTGTAAAGGTTTTAAGTGCATAATTGGATGTAAATTTAAATATGTAAATGTAAATATAATTATCCATTAGGCATGTCATGTGTGTAATTTAGTGGTGTGATGTGTACTTTATTTTGTTGTGTCACTTGACACTAGTGCTATGTGTTGGCATGCCTAAGTGGAATGTTTGACCTTACCTCACCCTTAGGTCACCTTGTCAGTCTCTAGGTATAGTTAGTGGGTTAGGGAACCAAGGCATGAGTCACATCACTTCCCATTTTCGTGAGTTAACTTCACATAGGTTTTTGAGGGGTTAAATTGAGCCCTATGGAGTGGTTAGAGTTAGTTTTAAGTACCCCAAGGCATATGCATAGGTTTGGGGGTCAACTTTTACCATTTTCTTCACCCAAAGATCCCAAAAGGCCTCTCAAAAAGAGCCTTCTTTGAGAGTGATGAAATTGGGTATGCTTTCAAGGTTAGTTTCCTTCCCCATGTCTTGATTTACCTTCCATTCCTTAGATAGGGGCATGTGGCAAGTTAACAAGAACCAAGAAACCTAACTTACATGGGATGAGGGAATGAGAGAGGGAGGTTTTAAAGTCTTAAGGAAAAGAGACTAAGGAATTAGACACCTCTTGGCTATGCTAGTTTGAGAGTTAGAGAGGAAAGAACTTGAGAGATTTGCTAGTGGTTTTGAGAAGGGAAGCAAGCTAGGAAGCAAGGAAAGACTCTTCTACAAACCTCCATTGTCATTGCTTAGGAGAAAGGTTGGTGGTTCTATCATGTATATGTTTGTGTAATTGCATTATGAAGATGAAAACTTTGTCTGAATCTTGTAATGTGTTGCATCTTTTGTGTAAATATTGTGATGTGTTATTTCATTGTGCCTTATGATTTCTACTCTTGTTTTAGCTTCTTGATTTGCATTGTGAAATGGGTGTGCAAGATAATTCTCTTCTTTGGGAGGATTTGAGAATGTCTTGGGGTGAAGGGCTTAGTTGGGGAATCCATGTGTTTGAGAGCTTGGATGTATGGGCATCCTTGAGGCCTACTTATGTTATACCTTGGGGGCCATAAGGGATGTTTTTGATGCTCTTGTGATGAGCTGGTATGTTGGAAGGGAGCCTTGTGAAGGCATGTAAGAATTTGTTTAAGTATGGCATCTCCATATGAGATAATTCCACCTCCACCCATTTAAGGATCCAATATTTGATCCTATGTGCAAGCTTGGGAAGGGAGTATAGTGTGTGTGATCTTGTACCAATCTTTGGGTTGTTTGCTTAATTTTTATGTGTTCCTTATTTGTATCCCATCCATTCTTGTTTCCCCTAGCTCAGGGGTGGCCATGAAATGGCCTAGGCTGGAATGTGAGCCTCCATGGTCATGTGGTAAAAGTCTTGTGTTGCAGGTTGTGCTTGCATGGAGTGAAGTAGTGTTGTTCAAGAAAGGAGCTTTGTAGCTGTTCAAAATAAAAGATTTCATTTAAAAGGAATGTTACATTGTAATTTTGTTGTATATGATTCATTGGAAAGTTTGTATTATTATAACTATGTTGATGAGAGAAATTGAATAGTTAGTAAAATTGTTTTCAAGATTAAATTTAGTCTGTTGGATAGGGTAAAACAGTGATTGATTAATTCTGTATTTTGTGTAAATATGAAAGTGTGATAATTTATTAATTATTTTTAAATTTTCTGCAAAGACAATGCTATTAAAATGATGAAAAATATTACATTATGTGGAAAATGTCTGATAAATTTGTTAGATGATTTTAATCCCTGCAATGTATATGATGTTAAATAAAGAAAGGTTTTACCTGATTTCTTTTCCTACAAATTCTGTGTTAATTATGTATTGAAATTAAAGACTCAATGTTAAATTATCATTTAAAAGTTCTTTGTTTCCTGTTCTTTCCATTTGTTTAGAAATTCCTATTTTTAAAAAGAGGTAAAGATGTTGTGTTTTGCCCAGTAATTTTTGGGCATTACACCATTGGTTACCCTGTTGTGGCTACTGATAGGAGTTAAACTGTTGTTTGTATGGGTTAAATGGTGGCTATTACTGATAGGCTTGGTTATAGTGTTGTTGTTGATTGGACCAATTATAATTCCAATTCTGGCCTTGAGGGGCAGATTTTTGAGGGTTATGGTTTGGCCATTGACTACTATTATTATTATAACCAAAATTATTCAATGGGTCTAGAGGCATACCTTTTCTCTGAGCCCATGGATGCCTTTGAGCAAAATAGAAAACTTCTCCATTCTCCTCATCAATGGTTTTAAACTCAGTGGGCATTAGATTAGTGTCCACAGATGCAACTATTTTGCATCTACAATTTCTTTTCTTCTCTCTGCAATGAGAACAGAACTCAGTCAGTACAGTATTTGCCTCTTCCTTCTTTCTCCTCACCTGCATACTATCTAGCTGAGTGGTGACATCATTAATGATGTCTTACTTGAAGTCAGATAGAAAATTAGACAACTCCATCTTGGATACTCCTGAACCACCATTGGACTTATGTGGTAGGTCTCTAAGTCCCCTACCCTTCTTCACAGTGACCCTTGAATAACTTAGGCATATATTCTTTATGTCAACCCAATTTTTCTGTGTAATATCTCCTCCTACCATCAAGTCTAGAGCCTAAATGTTTCCATCACTCACACCCTTTAAGAAAAGGTGTTTCTAACATTCCTTGTTTAGCTAGTGTTGTGTATTATGATGTAGGTTGTACATGAATCTTGAGACATAATCCTCTAAGGTTTCATCCTCCTTCTGAGACATTTTGAAAATGTCATCACCTTTCAAATCTTGACCCCTACAGTATTCTTTATACTTTGAAAGAAATAGATTTCTCATGGCATTCCAGTCTACTACAACATTGGCGCCCAACCCCATGAACCATCTCAAGCTAGCCTCTTTTAGAGTTGAGGGAAACAAATTCAGCTTGTGACCATTAGTTGTATAGTCATAACTCTGGAAAAGGATGTCAAACTCAAAGAGGAAAGTCTCAGGGTCTTCTGTAATAAGGCCATAAAATTTGGGAAGCACAGCAGTAGATATGTTTTTCAAATTTTGATTACCTTGCTGAGTAGGGATAGGAAAAGGAAAGGTGGGTTGAGCCATTCTGAGAGGTGGACTTGGTGGTGGTGGCTGATAGACAATAAGAGCAAGTGGGTTGTCTTGGTATTCAGGTTCAGCAAAAAGGTCATTCAAATGAAGCAATTCCTCAGAAGATGAAGATGATATGTGTTCCTGAACATCAGCAAACGGATTTTCAAAGAGTTCTTCTTCTTCGTTCTCATTTTGGGGTTCTTTAATTTTAGGATTAAAGATATCAAATGGGTTCTATTGATAATTATGAGGAAGAAATCTCCCAAGGTGGTCTCTCCTTACATGCATAAAATGCTACTTAAAACTAAGCACTAGATTAGAACTGAGAATGCAACTACAAAGATAAGTTTGAATTAACACCATCCCTAGTAATGGCGTGAAAAATGCTTGGCCAAATAATAGTATTAGAAACCCATAGCAATGGACTGCCTATTTTACTATTGGACACCCTAAATGATTTCTAAATGGATTATTCAGTCTCATTTAATTATTGACCAGGGATGTAAACTTGGAATGGCATTCACAAAGTATATGCTTCAAACCTTCTCAATCTAAGACTATCTACATAATTCAAATGCTTATGCTTCAGGAAAACTATGCTAGAACTGGTAAATGAATTTATTCTAACAAAGTAGGGAATCACGGCTAGGAATTACTGCTCAGGATTAAATTGGAAAAAAATTGAAATCTAATTTTTCAAATTTTGCTATGTTTTAGTAAAATGCATTTTTCGAGGGTCTTCGGTGCATTTCTAGGCAAAAAGGGTGCGCAAAAATGCCAACATGGCATTTCTAAAATTGGACTCTAGCTCTTTTGAATACCTTTCCAACGCATCAAATAGTTCGCAAATCGAAGCTAGGACTAGAAAGTTATGCCTTCTCCAAGTAGACCTAATTTTTATATATAGTTTTTTTGATAATTTTTTATAGTTTGAATAGTTTATTTGTAATAAATATTATGATGGCTCTTCATTTCATTTCCAAGGGATTTTGATGACCCTTGGGATCCATCAGACTTGTATAAACTCAAATATTCAAATAGAATGGATCAGTTTTTGGTTTGCAATCTTGTTCTCAATTTTCATATTGAATTCTACAATACTGCAGGTATCACACCAGGTATTGTAATCTAGTTTCATAAATCAGATCAATTACTCTAATCATCTGTGTTGCAGGAACAAGCTACCAATTCTGTTATCAGTAGCTGCAGGAATAGTAGAGTTCTATTTACTTAGAAATAAATAGGAAAATGAACTCTACGCTAACAGAACAATTCACTCATCAAGTGGGCCCCCTTGAATGAGTGAATAGGAAACACAATCAAGATAAAAGATATAAACTTGAATTGGGCATTCTATTCATCCATAATAGAATGATTACACTTGATTGTAAATAGTATTGCAAGAGTTTTGTTATAAAAACCAGTTCATTCGACTCACTCCAAAAGAGTCACAACAGTCAATTATTTAAAGGAAAACTACAACTACCTCCTAAATCTATGATCACTTCATAAATGAGGATCGGTTACAACTCATAAAGTCTCAAAACAAAAACATTATTAAACATGAATAAATCTCCAAGAATATAGCATGTTAAGGGAACTAAATCCACGCACTACATGCAACAGAAAAATAGCAATTGATTCACTTTTCTTGTGAAGATTCTACAACCCACAGTTGGCTTTGATTACTTTGGTGCCACTATGTTGGTTCTTGAATGTCCATGGTCAACATTTTCAAAACAATCAATGCGCACATATCCTATCATAGACATATATATATCATCATCATTAATATTAGGAAAAGGTGTAAGTTCTAATTAACACTCTTGCAAGTCCTACGGCTACAGGAGGTAAACTACCCAAAACATAGCTTAAGCAAGGAAACATTCATTAACATGCATAACTACTACATTTACCATTCTTGCCCATGAATTCAAGCTAATATCATGTCTTTAAAGCATCCATATTCCATTTTATGTTTTCACATATATATATATATAACATATACAGAAAAATCATAAGTTCATATGCTTGAAAACTATAAATTCATGTCTGTGTGCAATTAACTATTCTGAAAAGAGGATAAAAAGTACTGAGAAAGATGGCTATTTAGAAGCCCATCATTCCCCCAAACTGAACTATTGTTGGTCCCCAGCAACCATGAAATTTTTAATTCTGGCACGAACCCTCAACTCACTAGTTGTTCTCTCCCAGACTAATCATTAACATAATCAAAGTACCCGTGATTTGTTCTAATTCTTTCCCATCACTAGACTTCGGTGGCCATATCATAATCCATTGCATTGTCATTCATTGCTAGCAATGGTTGTAGGAAGAATGGAGGCTAAAACCTCAATAAAAACCAGTAATTAAGGAGTGTCCTTCCTAGCATAATGTACCATGGAACTCTTCTTATAGCAAGGGTTAAATTCTGTGGAGAGTGAGGTTCCCTTGACTTTAGATCATGTGACATCCGTATCCATCTTTGTCTGGACGTACTAATTTTTGTTGCAATATCATGTGAGGAATGTTGGTCCTAGTCTGTAATAGCTTGCTCTCATACTGGATATATTTTATTAGCTCTGCTTGAGTTCATTGTAATAGAAAGCCAGTCTAAATATGTCTGTCTGGAATGTTGAACTTCAGGCCTCATCAACAAGGGAGTTGTCATCTCATTATTTATGTAAGGTGTAGCTTGATGCTCCCTACTTATTTTGTTCTGCATCCAAGACATAACTACACATCTCCCACATAGAGGAGTGAATTCCACTCTGTATCATCAGGGTCTGCCAAGTTATGCAGGTATAACTCACACAATAGGTTTTTCAGAGTCATTGGAGCAGACTAGAATGCATCGTAAAATTCATGGGGAGTTGAGATAAAGGGACTGAGCCCTTCTATAATTCTTATTAATTTAAAATTAACAAGTTGTTGTTTAGAGAATAATGCATACATCAAAGATGGTGATCTATATTCCATGAGTTCTGGAATTAATCTTGTAATTTGATCAATCCTCCTTTTCAACACCTCAATTTGATTTGATTTTTTCTCTATCTAAGAACCTTGCTCACTAATGACTTGTTTCAATTTTTTCTTTTCTAATTTCCATTGTGCCTTCTCCCACAACAACTGTTGATACAAATTTATCCCTGTATCCAGGTTGTAGACAAATCTGGTGGTGGTAAGGGTTCATGATTGAGAACATCCACCCAACCAGATGGCAAGTGAGGAGTTTTTATTATTTTCTTTGGTGCAGAGGATTATCCTTTCCACAAAACAATAGTTTTCACTACATTACCTTCCTCACTAGCATCAGTTGCTACCTTAGCTAGTGTTTCTAACCCATCCTGATTACTTTGTTTGGGTACTTCTTCAACAATTTTCATTCCAAATTCAGGGGTTTCTTCAGAATCCCTACAAATATCTGGCCCAGAAGAGTTATTTACAAATTCCTCTACCTCCTCAGAATCCTCATCACTGTCAATAAGTATGTAGTTAACACTAGGGTTAACTTCTGTTTGTGGACTCTGGTTATTGAATGTAGTGTCATTGGCTGCAATTTGATGAAAAATTTCCTCTGAAGAGGACTTCTCTACAGATTCAGAAGACTCTAGGTTAACAACAGGTATAGGATCCTCATCATCCTTTTTGAAAAGCCTTGCACTTCTCCTTCTAGGGGGTGTGGATGAGCTTGGAGGACTCTTTTGTTTCCTCCTACTAGTGGTTACTTCCTCTGCAACTGCTTCAGGAGGAATTTCTGAATTTTCTTCCCTAGAAGAATGTAAGGTTTTTTCAACATTGTCAGTATTACTACTAGGTTGTTGCTCTGATATTTCTTCTTCTATCTCCTTTATTTTACGCTTGTCCTTCCTAGATGTAGACCTAGTCCTTACAGACGGTGATGTTTCAGGGATACTGGCAGTTTCTTTAATGTTATTTTTCTTCCTCTTAGAAGTTGAGGCACCAACACTACAAGTTATTTTCCTAGATGACCTAGAAATGGAAGGGGAAGCTTCAAGAACAGTTTCAATCCTTTGAATAATTTTGCAAACCCCAGTGGATTTTTGTTCTCTCTACCCAACACCCTGACCTCTAGGGCCAACCACTCTAGGTTCTACCTCATTCATTTGCAAGAATTCTTCCCATGTCCCAACCATTTGTCTATTTAATTCTCTTTCTACAATTAGTTTTATCAAACAATGATGCGAAATAGACTGGTTGCTTCCTGAATGGACTAATAAAGCTTTCTTTTTCATAATGTTAAATAGGAAGCTAGGAAGATTTACCGGTATGTTGTCGTGCCAAAGATGACTCAAAATTTTGAAATGCAGAGCATGCAAATACTTGTAGTGCCCCTTGTAGGTGTAGTATTGTATAATGAATGCAACTGGTTGAATGAACTCTAGAGGCAAAGATAGTCACCAAGTACCTTGCTTCCTCTCGACGCTAACTAGGGGTCACCGTGCAAAGTGAACTGAGCCCTCATTGAACACAGGTCAAATTCTTTCAGCCATTGCTCACCTTCCTACAGCAAACCAGTTACTTCAACCACTACATCCTCTATAAATTCAATCTTTAAGCCCTTGACAACCACAAATCCATCCTTCAAGGTGGTTAGAAATTGTAGAGTAATTTCTTCGTCAAACCCATTAAGACTTAAGTAGTAATCCAACCATCCTCTCCTTCTAAACATTTCACAACTGGAGGCGTCGCCCAACAAAACCCTGTGATCCACTGGCTCATGCCATTGAAGGTCACCTCCCATTATTAAACTTAGAAATTTTTTGAATTTCATAGAACTTGATATTTTCACAAAGCTCAACAATGGTAAATCATAGAATTCAAAGTATTACAGCACAGGATGTTGCAGTCAAAAAAGGTGGCATACCAACTGCAACTTGCTTCATGAAATTAAATATTTTTGTACAAAATCTAATGATATGTTTCTTGCATAACATCTCATAATAGCTTGCTTGTGCCAATGGCTGCTACCCTAAAAATGTCATGATATATCATTAGAAATTAACTTAAGCTTTTAATATCTTTAATTTCACTATAGATATGATGATGCAATCACAGAAGGACAAATCAGCAAGACATGACGGCAGTCATCTCGTAAAGACAAGAAACTTCAATTTTTACATGCTAATTTAAAATTTTGAAAATAGAATATCCCCCCTCCCCACCTAAGTAATGGCATGGGTCCCACCAAGCCAGGCTATGCAAGAGTAGATAATTAAAACAACACAAAATCCTAAAATTAATGAATAAAATAAAATATGTACGAGTGTATTGGCACGAACCTGGAAGCACTGCAAGAAGAGTTTTCTGAAAGATTACATCTACATTGATGAAGCGATGGGATGGAATGGATGGGTGGAAGAGAGAGAATGTGAGATGAAAGTGATTATGGAGAAATAATTCCACTAAATATGAAATTTTTATTATGGTGTTCTTGAATGGAATCAAGAATCAGCAGAATGTTGGGTAGGAGACCCAGATTCTTTGGTTGTAGGATTGCATGTGTCATCTTTACTCTGGAACTACTTTAGGAACTCATCACGACTGACAGACTTGTTGTAGAGTTTCAAGCAATGTCCGTTTACCAGCAACTTGAATCGCACAGGATCAATGGTTGAAAGTTGAACTGCTCCATTGTCAAATACTGATATTATCTCATAAGGCCCAAGCCATCTGGTGTGAAATTTCCCGGGTGTGTACTGGTATCTTAAATCATACAATATTGCCCAATCGCCCACAAAAAATTTCTTATCACGAATGAACTTGTCATGCCATTTTTTCCTTTGTTGTATCAACTCTGTATTGTGGAGGGCAAACTTCCTATATTCATCCAATCCATTTAATTGTAGTAACTAGTCTTCTTGTGCTCTAATGAGATCAATATCCAAATCCAAGGCTATTCAAAGTGGTTTATGCTAAAATTCAATGGGCATTGAGTTCCTAAATAAACCAAGCCAACCATAGAGTCTAATTTCCCATTGAAACTTTTTAACAGGGCCCTGATTCAAATTTGGGCCCAAACAAGGGGGAGCATTTTGTTCCTAGGAACATAAAGCCCAAAGTGATATGTACCTAGGGAAAAGCACCAAAATTCAAATGGAGAGCTAGGAAGATAGGATAGATGCTAGATCAGGGGGAGATATGTAGTTGGATCAAGCATAACAAACATGAAATATCAAAATCACTAAAATGGGGCCTAACTAAGCATCCAATAATGGTGGTAAGTTTTTAGGATGGTTCTTTTAGCCCCAACTTTAGCGAGAGTATGAGACACCCTTATTCTCATTGTAAATTAGATTGGTACATTGAAATTTTTTATCGAAGTAAAGGAGACAAGGAAAAACCAAGCCCCCAAGTGACTTAGGTCTTCATCAAATCCAAAACCAAGATAAAAGAGGCAACACTCAGAGAGAGAGAGAGAGATGACCAACTATCCTAGTAAGTTATTACCTTACTATGGATCATGCAATGGGAACACATTGTTGCAAAAGATGGAATTGATAGTGTAGCAAGATATGAGATGTTTTCAACCCATGAAAAAAATGGGATTAGTCCTTAAGGAGAGCTTGTCTCCTTTAAAGGATCCAAAAATGTGGTCATTTTAAGGACCAAATAAAAATAGTTAGTCAAAAGGCCAAATGAAAAGAAGGATCTATCTTAGGATCCATTGAAAAATGCACAAGGTGTGATAACATAAAGATGAATGCAAGGAAATCATTGTCTTCTTATCCATCTACATAAGATATTGCATTGAATCTTTTTGTGTGTGTACAAAAATATGAAATAGGGAGAAGAGTGTATGCCCCCATGTTAAAGAAATTTAAAATGCCTTAATGGGAGCAATCACTTTAATGGAGCATACATGCACCCACAAGAGATGTTTCCACTATGAGATGTCCCCAAGAATTACAAATAAAGGGAAATCAATATGTGACTAAACAGAGCACAAAAGGTATCTACTAACTCTGGGGTTAGTTTGATCATATGATAACTCATGTATATCATAAGTATATCAAAATGAACTTCCATAATCCTCCAAAGATAGTGGAGATACAAGCACAAAGGAAGAAGGTCACAAAAGAGATAAAAATAAGTCTTTTGGGGATATCATTACTGAGACCAAAAAGAATAGTAGCTACCATTTTACATCATCCCTAATCAAACAACACAAAGGCACACTTATGAACAATATCACATGCATAACATAACATGTATACAACATATAGAATAAATAAGATACAAACATAAGAAAGACACAAAAAGTCAATTCCTTTATCACCTTGTGCCAATAGAGAAACATGAGTTTCCTAAAGATATATAAACAAAAAAATATAACAAGTAGAACATCCAAGGGAAGCACATTACAAAAGGAAAACACAAAGGAATCCATCGTACAAGAGGAGTTAGTCAAGCATATCACCTACCCCCCATCTTAGTATGTATCATTTAGGAAAGGAGGGAAATACATAAGAGGAGAAACATCAAGCATGATATATGTAACAATAGCGAATTCCAAATAAATACCATGCTCTAAGGATGAGTCACTTTGTTTTTCACTAGGATTAAGAGATAATTGTTTTGCAAATCTAGCTAGTAAATCATGATTAATATCAATAAGATCATAAATATCATCAAAATAAATAGCATGAATATAATTTTCATTATAAATATTAAAATCATCGAGAGAGTATCTTCTTCATAAAAATTAATCAAAATAAGATTTCTAATTTGAATAGAATCATCATGTTTGTTAAGTTTCATCTTTTTAAGATTAAATTCCTCCCATGGGATATGCATAGGCTTATCAAAGGGGATCAAAGCATTAGTAGGTGTCTTAGGGAAGGAAATATTTTAGGAAGAACACTCACAAGCTCTAGCATGGTGTTTACAATAATTCCATTTTTAAGTCACCACTTGAGCCTAGTGAGACATCTTCCTCTCAAATGTGCAATCTTGAAAAGAAGAAGAGATCTCCCCCTTTGCATTGCTTCCCTTTTCATACTATACATCTTGGTGAACATGAAGTATAAAATTTTAATTTTGATTTTGGTGTTATATTCCCTTTATACTCTTATAGGTTCACCTACCATACATATTGGTGAACCTGACTCCTTACATAATTTTGATTTGGTGTCTAGATCTCCTTTGTATGCATTAGATCTTCATATTTGATTTGATGATTAGATGTTCTTTTTATTAATATAAGATTGTGCTTAGTTTATGCTTGCATATCTCTTTCAAAGTTCATATTTGCATTAGATCTATCTATATCTATTATTCATATGCATTAGTGTTATTACATTGAGACCTACTTATAAAATTTTGGTTAGGAGAAGTCATAGACTTATGGGTTCCCTTGATCCTGAGTCCTCTTTGTTTCCTAGAAATCTTGATGATACCAACATGCCTAGTAATGAAATTTGTCTTATTGAGAAAAAATCTTACCACTCTTCTCATGATGAATATGAGACCTTAAGAGTTCCTCCCATGCAAGTACAAAATCTTTCTCATGATTTTGAAAATTTTGAGAAATGGTTAGGATAAGAAAACTCTAATCCCAAGGTCAACTATGTAGTAGAGTGTTTGAGGGAGATAATTTTTAATGATGAACATGGTGTTAACATCACGGGTAATATCTCTCATCTCATTGATAATTGGCTCAAACTATTTCATATTTGCAATAATAAAATGTGTCTATGAATCAATCCAATTTTAACATTCCTACTTGTGACATTGTTATTCCTTTGTCATTAGACATCATTTGTGTTGTCATCCCTCAATACATGTAAATTCCTCATTTAAAGACTTATAATGGTAAGGGTGATCCTTTGACTCATGTTTAAACCTTTCAGACATTATGTAGTGATCTCTCTAATTATTAGAGGTTCATGGCTAAACTATTTTCTAGAACCTTTCAAGATAAATCCTTTCCATGGTATTGTTCTTTGCCTACTTATTCTATTTATTCCTTTCAAAAACTTTCTAATTAGTTTCAAAATAATATTGTTCCTAAGATTTGTTTGACTGATTTGATGAATTGTAAACAAGGCGATAAAGAAAAAGTAACTGATTTCATTGGTATATTTAATAATTTTCATGCTCAAATTTCTTATCTTGTGCTTGATGTTGATATTCAATGTATTTTCATTTTTAATTTTTTAAAAAATACATTAGAGATATGATATTTTTGTTTGAATTTTCTTCTTTCACTCAATTGTATGTAGTGAATCATAATTATCAACTTCAAGTGAGTCAATTTGAGAGCACTCCTCCAATGGCTCCATTTAATAAGATTGATGCCACATTTAAGTCCTATAAAAAGTTTTAGAAACCTGAGAACTTCATCAAAATCAATTATTCATAAAACCATGTTAATGAGAAAGTGGCAACAACATCCAAAGGTGTGGTTCTTTTGTCATTTATTTTTAGATCTTTTAATTTTACGTCTCTTTTTGAATCTTTGCATAATATGATGTTGAATTTCATTAACACTGATGTGATATAACTTCCCCCCACTAAGCCAATTGACACATCTAAAACTTTTCCTAAATCCTTTGATCACAAAACTTTTTTCTCAACACCATTGTCAATCTAGACATGATACTAAGAAGTGTTTATGTTTGAATTTTTTTATTCAAGACCTCATTGATTCCAATGCTATATTTTTTGAGGGTGTTAATGATCAAGGAAACAAATTCGTAGCACCTCCAAACCAAAACTTGCAAATCTATACAAATCATTCACCCTTTCATTTGACTAATACTGTTGAGTCTACTCAATCTCTACCTTATTCTTCCACCAATGTTATTGACTATGACAATGACTATATTGAATCCAACAATGTTTTCAACCTTATTAATCAATCTGAACCTAAACTCAAACCTGAACCTAATCTTTGCACTACATTTTATTCTAAAGAGACAATTAAAGCATCTGATGGTCCTCTTTACATTGTGGTAAAGGTTAATGGTCTTCTTTCTTGTGGTGTCCTTATAGATCTTACTTGCATGCTAAATGTTATAACTGAAGAACGTCTCTAGACTAGAGAATTGTATGAAGATTCATATGATAAATCTGATGTAATGATTCAAAATTTCAATGGTTTCACTTATCCTACCCATGGTTCCATTACTTTTCCCATAGAAGTTGGTAGTAAAACTCTAGATGTCACCTTTGTTGTCATCCCAACTTTTGATCAGCTTCAAGTTAGACTTGGTCTTCCTTGGCTCACCTCCATGAAATTCATAGTCTCTCCTATTTGCAAGTGTTTGAAATTTACCCATGATGGATAAATAATCATGATTAATCATAATATCTATCAACCTTTAGCACCTTGAGTGAACTTTGACCTTGACTTCTTTTGGATTTCTATGCCTCAACCAATTCAACCTCACAAAGATATTCTTTTTCAATCCTATCATAAATTCAAAATCCAAAATATTTGTGAGCTTAGTGATCCTAAGGATGTTCCATCTCCTTGCTTCTATTCCACCTCCTCTATATGCTTCTATTCCACCTCCTATTTCCTATAAACATTATGTCGATGTTATCTCTCAACCTAGTATAGTGCCTTCCATTATTCCTCATAAAGAAGAAAAGGACCCAATGTTGATTTATCCTAAACCAAAGCAAATCTCAAGAAAAACCAAACATAACCATTGTGCTTGTGACTGATATTGTAAACACTGTAGTAGAGCCCGTGAATGTGCTTCCCAAAATCTTTCCTTCACTAAGAAACCTAGTGATACTTTGATTCCCTTTGACCAACCTATGCATAGCCCAAGAGAATAAGATAATTCTAAAAAGTTGAAATTAAACAAACATGATAATTCTATTCATATCTTAGATCCTATTAAAATTAATTTGGATGAAGAAGATACTCTTGATGATGATTATTTATATTTGTAATTCAAATAATGATATTCATGCTAGTGATTTTGATATATGTATGAGCTTATTGATGTTAATCATCATTTACCAACTATGTTAGAAAAATAATTATCTCATAATCTCAGTGATGAACAAAGTGACCCATCTTTACAACATGATCCTTGTTTGTAACTGGCTATTGTTCCATATGTCATGCTTTAATGGCTCCTCATGTGTGTTTTCCACCTTCCCTAAACACTACAGACTAAGATGGGGGGAAATATATATATGATTGACTAGATCCTCTTGTATCATAAATTCGGTGTTTCCTTGTTGTAATGTGCTTCCCCCATGATGTGTTGCTTGTTACATATTTTATTTAGATTTCTTTAGACGACCTTTGTTTCTCCATTGGTATAAGGTGATGAAGGAATTGACCCGTTGTGATATTCCTCTATTTGTATCTCATTTCTATTAGAATGTGAGGTTGATTCTATTCATGATGTTATCATTAATTGTTGTCCTTGATTTTAACATATTTGATATATAGATATGGTTCATTTATGATTTGGTTACTTTTTTGTATCAGTTGATGTGTGTAGCAATATATTTGGTGTATTGGTAGAAGTGTTCACCTAAGGATGTGCTTTAATTTTTATCCTTATCCTTGTTGATGATGGCCCCTTTCAATGTGAAACATATGGTGAAATGATTATTTGGTATCAGTCCTATCTTGGACTTGTTTGTCATGTTTTGATCTCGGCAATTACCGTATGATTCATTGTTCATATCCATTGGTATCAAAAGTCTTAGCAAAGGTGTAGTATGTTGATATGTGTGAGGCATATTGTATTGGGAAAGGTGGTCCATATTTCATTCCTTACCACTCTAGGAATACTTCTATGTGACCTATTTCAAATTGGTTTAGGCTAACTTGGTTGCTAGCATCAAGCTATATAAGAAGAGTGTTAATCTCAGTTATTTGTGTGATGTTTCTATGCGAGTATATGCAAAGTAAATGTGAACCCAACAAGGAAAGATATATGTGTTGATGTTTATGTGAGCTGGTGCAACTGGTAGCAGACTATTGTATCATTCCTTTATTGTAGTGTGTCAGTGACATTGACTTCAATGGTGGATTCAATTCTCATTTTTTATGTTCTAGTAGTGAGCCTAATTGTATTGGTAGTGATCCTTATTTTATTAGTAGTTAGCCACTTTTCAGGGTAGTTAGCTTGACCAAAAAGTGAGCTATCTATAGTGAGAAAACCAATAGTGAGTCCTTGTAAAAATTACCATAACTGATGTCACCTTAACCAGTGTTCATTTCATGAGAATTATATTCTCTATGGTTTTTCCCAGCTTGGGTTTCCACGTAAATTTTGGTGTTCCTTGTGTTGATGACTTAGTGCTTTTATGTTGACATTTGTTATAAGTTTATGATTGTTTCAAGTATTTATCAGCTCAGTTAAAGTATTGAAAAGTGTTTGTGAATAAATGATTCAACCCCCCCCCCATCACCCCCTCAATTATTTTACTTATTCAACAATTGGTATCAGAGCCTAGTTCCTCGGTATAGAGCTAAACTGCTTGAGGCAGATCCAACGATGCACAAATTGAACATTCCTATTTGTGATGGATTCAACTACATTTCATAGAAATATAATATGAGAGGATATATGTTTTTTTATCAATTACACTACCTAGAAGCATGTGGAGACTAAGTATGTGTTTCCTTAGAATGGCCTTAACACTCAAGATGAAATCTTAGCCCATGAGGAGAATGAGAAAGAGAGGTATGCAATCTTTAGTGCTTTATCAAAAATTGAATTAGCTAAAGTTATTTCATTGAAGACTACTTATGAAGTTTGGGAAAAGTTGAAATAAAATTATGAAGGCAATTATAGAGTTAAGTTAATTTAAGAAGCTAACAACTAGGCATCATTATGAGAATTTGAGAGTGGAAGAAGGTGAAGATATTAGGAGTTGTTTGCAGAGAGTTGACAATGTAGTGAATGAAGTAAAGAATCAAGGAGGAAATATCACCAATGAATATGTCATGGAGTATATCTTGATGTCATTACCAGATAGCTACAATGACAAGATCTTGGTGATTGATGAGGTATATGATCCAAAGAATTTTACTAGAGAACAATTGTTTGGCACCCTAATTGCATTTGAGTTAAGGAGGTTCAGAAAAGAGAAGAGTGAATATGAGGCAATATTTAAAGCAACAAAGTCAAAGAAATATCTAGATGGTGATGAAGATTCAGATGAAATAGAAGCGAACTTTGCATGGAAACTAAATAAGGGTACTAGAAAATACAAAGGCATGTAACCTCTTAAATGTTTTAGATGTGGAAAGAATGGTCATTTAGATACTAGACATCTGGAGAAAGGTCCTAGGAATAAATCTAATAAATTCAATAAGAAGGCATACTATGTAAATGAAGATGCTGGTATTTTAGATGATGAGTCAGAAATAAAAGATTATTTAATTCATACTAAAGAAGAAAAATCAAGAATTGATATTTCTAACATTTGCCTAAAATTTGATGATAATGTCGAGTCTTATTTGTATGTTAGAAGGAATAAGAATGAATGGTTGATTGATAGTGTTTGTTCTAATCATATAATTGGAGATAAAAGCAAAATTGTAGTACTTGAAAAATATAATGGTGGACCAATTAGATTTAGTGATGATAAGGCAACATATATTATCGGCAGAGGCTCTATTACTTTTGATGGGAAGAATAACACTAATAATGTTTATTATGTGAAGGGTTTGTGTCATAATATTTTGAGTGTTGAACATAAATATGAGAATGGATATGATATTTTTTCAAGAATGAAGGATGTGAGATTTGGAAAAGATATGGAGCAGTGATTGCAATTGACAAAAGGATAGGAAGGAACATGTATCAATTTGAAGGAGCTACAGAAGGATGTTTACTATCTTAGACTAATGATGGTTAGCTTTGGTATCGGAGGATGTACCACATCAATTTTGAAAATAAGAATAAGTTCATCATGTGTAGTAAGTGACTTACCTAGATTGTGCAGACCAAACAATGTTATCTACAAGGGATATCATGAAGGAAAGAAGAGAAGAGAATGATTCAAGCCAAAAGCCTATTCATCTACTGATTTATTGGATCTAGTGCACATTGACCTATGTGGTCCTACCAGAAGAAGAAGTTTACAAGGTGATAAATATTTCATGCTTTTCTTTGATGATTATTCAAGATTATCTTGGGTTGCATTTCTAAGAGAAAAATAAGAATCATTTGAGAAGTTCAAGATATTTAAAGCTAGAGTTAAGAATGAATATGGTAGAAAGATTAAGATTTTGAGATCTGAAAAAGGAGGATAATTTAATTCTGATGAATTTGATTTTTTTTGTGATAAACATGGTATTAAAAGAAAAATTATAGCGGCTAGAACACCATAGCATAATGGTGTAGTGGAAAGAATGAATCACACAATTCAAGAAGCAACAAGGATTATGTTAAAGGAAGAATTTTTACTGGAGATCATTTTTTCATGTATACTCTTAACAGAGTTCTATATCAGAGGAAGTATGGAAAGACATCATATGAGCTATGGCATGGAAGAGAACCTACAATGAAGTGTTTCAATATTTTTGGAATCAGATCTTACATTCATAGCGATGAAGACAATCCTGGCAAATTTAATAGCAAAGCGGATAAAGGTATATTTTTGGAATACTATACAAAGAGAAAAGTGTACCAATTTTACAACAAGAGACTGGATAAGATTGTGGAAAGTGTGAATGTGAAGGTTGATGAAGGTTTTCAAAAGAATCCAGAGAAATATTTTGAGTATAAATATGATACATAGGACAAAGGAAAAGAAGACACGAAAGAAGAAGAAGAAGAAGAAGAAGAAGAAGAGACAAAATAGGCTCTGACATCTATGACTAAGACATTGGGGTATGTATAGAAAAATAATTTTGAGAATCATATTATTGGTGATAAGAATAGAGGAGTTGTTACTAGAAGTAGAGTAACACAAGGGAAAACTTTGTTGTGTTTACTTTCAAAAATTGAGCTTGAATTTATAGAAGAAACATGTAATGATCAAAATTGGGTAAGAGCAATGAAGGAAGAACTGGATCAGATGGAGAAGAATTAGACTTGGGAACTTATACCGAGACCGAATGATAAAAATGTAAATGGTACAAAATGGGTGTTCCAGAACAAGATGGATGATAATGGTAAGGTAATGAGGAACAAGGCAAGATTAGTATGCAAGGATTACACTCAGATTGAGGGTATTAATTTTGATGAGACTTATGACCCTATTGCCTAGATGGAGGCAATCAGGATATTCTTAGCTTTTGTAGAATATAAATATTTCTAAGTTTATTAGATGGATGTCAAGTCAACATTCTTAAATAGATAACTGGAGGATGAAGTTTATATTGAACAACTAGAAGGATTCAGATCAGAAGGGGATCGTGATGTAGTGCGTAGATTAAAGAAGGAATTGTATGGATTGAAGCAGTCATTGAGAACTTGGTATGGAAGATTGGATAGATATCTGATTAGACAAGGAATTTAGAAATGTTCTACAAATATTAACTTGTATTACAAGATTTATTCATATCAGATTCTAATTGTTGTTGTTTATGTTGATGATATCATTTTTAGAGGAAAAAATTACTTGTTTAGGATATTTACATAATAGATGCAGAAGGAATTTGAGATGTCCATGATTGGTGAGTTGAATTTCTTTCTTAGATTGTAATTAAATCAGAATAATAAAGGAATTTTCATTTCTCAGTCCAAGTATGTCAAGGAATTGTTGAAGAAGTTTGGTTTGGAGAATTCTAAACTTGTATGTACTCCTATTGTTACCAGATGTAAGTTGAGTAAGGAAGATGATTCACCGAAAGTAGATGAAAGTAAGTATAGATCCATGATTGGAGGATTAGTGTACCTGACTGCTACTAGACCAAATATAATGTATGTAGTATGTTTGGTAGCCATATTTCAACAAGAACCAAAAGAGTCACATGTTATGGAAATAAAGAGGATTTTCAAATAGTTGAAGGGAATAAAAGAGTTTGGATTATGGTATACAAAAAGTTAAGTTTTCACGTTCACAAATTTTACTGATGGAAATTGGGTTGGATGTTTGGATAAGCAGAAAAGTACTAGTGGTGGAGCTTACTTTCTTGGCTACTGGTTTGCTGCTTGGTGGAGTGAGAAGAAATATTTTGTAACATTGTCAACTATTGAATTATAATACATTGCAACATCCTCATTTTTTACTTAGGTATTATGAATGAAACAAACTTTGAAGGATAATGGTATAACTTTTGATGAGTTGATTTCAATTATGTGTGATAATGTTGATGTTATAAACATTTAAAAGAATCTAATGCAACATTCCATAATGAAACATATATCTATTAGGTATCATTTCTTGAGAGGGAAGGTATTAGAGAAGGAAGTGAAGCTTGAGCAGTGCCTACAAAGGAGAAAATAGAAGACATTTACCAAACCTGTATGCAAGGATACTTTTGAGTATCTCAGGGGGAAGCTAGGCATTCTAACCTTTCCTAGTGCTCACTAAATGCACCTGTGTGTATTGATCAAGTGATTTGCATGCTTATTCTTTTTTAGATCAATGCTTGGAAGCTTCCTCTCAGGGGGAGCAGAGTAAGTTAGTAAGGGGGAGTTTTGGTCCTTTTTCATTGTTGTCAAAGGGGGAGAAAAAGTGAAGATAAGTAGAGAAGAACATAGAACTTTGATGTTGATATCTTTTGATAGTAAATTGTTTACTTTGTTATTGATGAATTTTTCCATCATGACATAGGGGAAAATTATTAGAATGTGAGGTTGATGTTATTCATGATGTTGTCATTGATGTCAACATATCTA
Source organism: Chamaecyparis obtusa (assembly GCA_027943335.1). Taxonomy (NCBI): domain Eukaryota; kingdom Viridiplantae; phylum Streptophyta; class Pinopsida; order Cupressales; family Cupressaceae; genus Chamaecyparis; species Chamaecyparis obtusa. The sequence continues at coordinate 1,991,215 of BSBK01005486.1, forward strand.
ATGTATAGATATGGTTCATTTATGATTTGGTTGTTTTGTTGTACCAATTGATGTATGTACTGATATCTTTGGTGTATCAGTAGAAGTGTTCACAAAAGGATTTGCTTCAAATATTTATCTTTATCCATTTTGGTGATGGTTATTTTTAGTGTGAAACATATTGTGGAATGGTTATTTGGGTTTAGTCCTATCTTGAATGTTTTCATCATGTTTTGGTCCTAGCAATTACCATGTGATACATTGTTCATATCTATAGGTACCAAAAGTCTCAGAGAAAGTGTAGTGTGCTAATATGCACAAGGCATATTGTATTGGTCAAGGTGGTCCATGTTTCATTCCTTACCACTACACAAATGCTTCAGTGTGATCTATTTCAAATTGGTTTAATTCAACTTAGTTGTTGGCATCAAATTGTATAAAAAGAGCATTAACCTCAGTTGTTTGTGTGATGCTTATATGTGAGTATATGCGAAGTGAATGTGAATCCAATAAGGAAATATGTGTATGTCAATGTTCATGTGAGTTGGTGCAACCAGTGCTAGAATATTGTATCATTCCTTTATTATAGTGTGTTGGTGACAGTGACTTCAGTGGTGGATTCAATTCTCATTTCTTATATTCTGGTAGTGAGACTTACTATATTGGTAGTTAGCCACTTTTTTAGGGTATTTATCCCAACCAATAGTGAGTCACCTATAATGAGACAACTGATCATGAGCCCTTGTAAAAATCACCCTAACTAGTGTCACCTTAACTGGTGTTCATTTCATCAGAATTAGTTTCTTTGTGGTTTTTCCTAGTTTGGGTTTCCACGTAAATTCTACTATTCATTATGTTGATGGTTTTGTGCTTTCATGTTTACATTTGTTATAAGTTTTTGATTGTTTCAAGTATTTATCAATTTAGTTAAACTTTTGAAAAGTGTTTCTGAATAATTGATTCCCCCCCCCCTCTCAGTTATTTGGCATGTTCAACCATTTCCTCTATATGTTGTTACATGTTATGTCATGCATATGCAACTATTTGTAAATGTGCCTTTGTGCTGTTTGATTAGCAATGATGAAAAATGGTAGCTACCTTTTTTTTTGGTTTTTATGATGTCAACCCAAAAAGACTCTTCTTCGTAACTCTTACATGATATTTTTCAATTGTGCTTGTAGTTCTTCTACCTTTTGGGAATTATAATAGATCATTTTGACATAGTTCTGATATACATGAGTTATCATATAATCACAGTGACCCCTAAGTGAGTAGATCCCTTTCATGCTCTCTTTTGTCATGTGTTCATTTCCCTTGGTTTTTCATTTCCTAGGGACATATCATAGTGGAAACGTCTCTTTTGGGTGCATGTATGCTACATTAAAGCCATTTCTATCATTAAGGAATTTTCAATATATTTAACATGGGGGCATACAATCTACTCCTTGTTTCACATTTTGCGCACACACACACAACAATTCAATGCAATCTTTATTATGTGAATGGCTAATGAGACAATGCTTTCCTTATGTATTTATATTTAAATTGTCATGCCCATGTGCATTATTTGGTATATCTCTTAATGGAGATAATGCTTTCCTTAAGGAATGATCCCTTTGTTTTGATTGGTTGAGTAGAATAACACAACTCGCTAGACTATCAATGTCATCTTTTGTAACAATAGTTTCTCTTTGCATGATCCACAGTAAGGAAATACCTTACTAGGCTACCAGTCCTCTCTCTCTCTCTCTCTCTCTCTCTGTCTCTAGTGATGCCTCTTTTATCTTGGTTTTGGATTTGTTGAGGACTTAAGCCACTTGAGGGCTTGATGTTCATTATCTCCTTGACCTTGATAAGATCATTCTTATTCATTGATCTATTTTACCATGAGCATGAGTTTGTCTCACACTCCCGCTAAAGTGGGGGCTAAATTATGTACCATCTTAAAAAGTTAGCACCCATAATTTGATGCTCTATTAGGCCCTATTTTGGTGATTTCAAGGTTTGATGTTTGTTATTTTTTATCATGGAAACCTAATTCCTCTTTTCCCAATTATTTTCCACCATCTTGGCACCTAGTTCAAATATGGGATCAAAATTCTAGGTATAGAACGACTCGGTCATTCTATACCCAAGGGTTTGGGCCCAAATTTGGCTTGAGCCCTATGTTGGGGTGTTAGTGGGAAAATAGATCTCATGGTCAACCTAGATTATTTTTAAATCCTTAGATGAGGGATGAGGTATATAAATACCATTGAGCGATTGGATTCAAAATTTGAAGGCACGCATCCAAGATCTAGTTTCTCCAATTCATTTAAGTAATTTCCAAGGAAATATTTTCCATTGAAGAAATCTTCTCTCATATGATGGCCAAGTAGTATAATTATCAATAAATTAAGAAGATCCTTCCCTCCTTTCACATTCATCTCTCCTTTACTACAAGTGATTATCAAACATATCTAAATTGAAGATCTAGGAGTGGCATTCATATATCCATGCATTTGTGAGTGAATCCTCAATTACTATTCTACATTTAAAGGTCAAGTCCTTGATTCCAAGTACATTCAAGCATCTTCATGGGTATGAGTGATTCTAACATCTATCCATGAAGATTTAAGAAAGGTGAATCAAGCATTTACCTTTTTGCATGCTTTCCTTTATGCAATTTTCTTTCAATTTCAAGGTTGATTCCTAAATAGGGGTTTAATCAAGAAAATTTCCCTTTACCCAACCTTTTCCCTATTTTTTTGTGTGCAGGAACAAGCTACAAGGTTATCAGAACTTTTTTGAGAAGATTGAGAACAATTGTAGCATCCCTAAATGTTTTAGGTAGTAACCTAGGGTACAAATGACTTAATTATCTTATACCTAGGTATAGATTGGCTCAGCTTCTGTATACCCTCTAGAACATGCTCAAATTTGACTGGCAGATAAGTTTCAGTCTTGGTATCTCAGAATAGTGATTACGCATATTTTTAGGATTCTATATATTTTTTATGTAGATATGAAGTAGCATATTGCCTATTTTATTTCTAGATACATATAAATCTTCCTTAATTTGCATTTCTTATTTCATTATAATTTACCATTTCAAAATTACATATTTAACAAAGGATCACTACCCCAATTCAACGCTTAAGTTGCCACTTGAGCCTAGTGAGACATATTCCTTCTGAATGTGCAATCTTGAAAAGGAGAAGTGATCTCCCCCTTTGCATTGCTTCTCTTTTCATAATGTACACACACCCCTTGCACTAGGGCACTTAAGTTTGTACATATCCCTTGTCTATATCAATTCTATTATTGGGTTGAAATATACCAAATATGGTATTGCCTCAAAATCCTCCTAAACTCCACCACCATCTAAGATTATGCCCCCATGCTTTAACCCATCCTTTCAAAAAAATCTATGGTGGTTTGTAGACATAACTCAATATCACCAACACATGACAATAAAGTCAAGAGTGCCTTAAACGGGTAGATTTACTTTCTTTACATTGTTGGATTGCATAAATTCTTAGAAATTTCCTTTGATACCTTTCAAATTCATAATAGAGCATCTCCCAAACTTGCACAATTTATTTTTAATCACAGATCCCACAAACATTAGGAACACACAATCTATATTTATTCTCTTCCAATAATATTCACTTTCTATATTTCCTAATTTAGTGAAACATGAACCACTTGTGAACTTATTGTGCTAGTTTTTTATAGGTCAAAACAATAACATCTTGTTATATAGTATTTTCATTTCATACATTTTTTCTAACATTATTAGTTTTTGTACAATAATCACTTTGTCTTGATTTATTATGTTGCAAAAATGTGCACATGTGTAAAGTAAAAAGCATTGAAGATGTTGAGCATTTCTTTTGCACAAGTCGATTACTAGGAATTTGAGATCCAAATTCCCCTCTTGAAACAGTGATGAAGTCACTCCCAAGGTTCTTAGTAATCGTGGTACAACTGTGTGGAGACTCAATTGAAGATAAATGTGATTATTCACAAGGAGGGCTTTGTTGGTTCTGAACTTTTCAATCTGTAAAAAAACACACTTGACAACCTTTTTTATTTTTGAATTTAAGAATACTAACATGTGCATGCAAATTTACCAATCCAATCTATTTCAAGTCCTATGATGACTTTCTATATTTAACCCAATTGTGCAAAAAATGTCAAAAGATTAAGGTAACAAGAACTAAAGAAGATTACTGAAAGTAAATTATAATGGACATAAATAACGATAAATATCACTTGCATGTCGAATAAAGGATTAGATCGAGAAAACCCACAAGAATATAAAATTGAAATCTCACATATTATACCATGTAGGTGCAATCACCAATGGAATTTTAACAGATTATAGATATCTCAAAATTCATCGAATTGTGAATCCATACTAGACATGCACACACGCAAGACAAATTCATCCTCAAGTATGAAAAATTAAATCATTTCCAATCATTCACCACGACGAGCAAAATAACACAATGAATACCAACTACTGAGTTGTAGAAACAATCACAAAAAAATGCATTCAACTCTTTGAAATAATGAAAATAAATTCTTAGAATTTCTCATAGATAGCATATTTTCACACCACAAATGAAGCACCAAATTTATTGTATTTCTATTTCCAAAGATATCCTTAATTATATCTTTGTAATGAGTTTATATAGTGCTTCAACTTGGAAAATAAGAAACCCATAGCTAGGGTTTCATCTACACAAAATACGACGTAATAAATTAAATTTAAAGTTTAACAATCAAAAACTACTCCTAAATTTATTGCTAACTATTTTGCATGTATTTCCATCCATTTACACATCGTATACATGTAAAATTAGACTAGAATCAGCCCCTAAAATTTAGAAAATCAAACTGTAGTTCTACGGTTTCTTCTTCTTCTTTGCACATTGTTTGATCTTCACCTTGTTATTCACGCCCAAAATGCATGGATCTAATCACTCTTCTAATTTGTAACTAATATAAGACTCCTTGACTTGCAAAAATGACCTCCAACTTGCATGAAATCCTCTCAAAAAATGAATCTTCACAAAAAACATGATTAAAAAAATGTGTGCTCGGAAATTTCAGGGTTGTGGAACTCTGAAAAATAATTGTTTAGAAAATTTGATGACCCAAGAATTTTGGGGTTGTGGACCTCTAAAAAATATAAAATTGAAAAATGGCTAAGTCTGAAAATTTGATGACCTAGGAAATTTCAGGTTTGTGGACCTCTGAAAAACTTGACCTCTGAAAATGGCTAAGTTCACAATGACTTGATTCAGGAATTTTGGGGTTTTGGACATCCAAAAGTCAAAAAACTTGATCTCTGAAAATGGATAAGTCCACAATGACTTAATTCAGGAATTTTGGGTCTGTGGACATCTGAAACTCCAAAAAAATGTAGACATCCAAAACTCTGAAAAACTTGACCTCTGAAAATGGCTAAGTCCACAATGACTTGATTCAAGAATTTCAGGGTTGTGGACATCTGAAACTCTAAAAAATTGTGGACATCTAAAACTCTAAAAAACTTAACCTCTAAAAATGGCTTAGTCCATAATGACTTAATTTTCTAGAATTTTGGGGTTGTTGACATTCGAAACTCCGAAAAACTTAACCTCTGAAAATGGCTAAATCTATAATTACTTGATTCAAGAATTTTGGGGTTGTGGACATCTGAAACTCTGAAAACCTTGACCTTTGAAAATGGCTAAGTCCACCATGACTTGATTATCTAGAATTTTGGGGTTGTGGACATCCGAAACTCCAAAAAATATGGACATTCAAAACTCTGAAAATGTTGACCTCTGAAAATGGCTAAGTCCACAATGACTTGATTTAGGAATTTTAGGGTTGTGGACATCTGAAACTCCAAAAAACTATGGACATCTAAAACTCCAAAAAACTTGACCTTTGAAAATGGATAAGTCCACAATGACTTGATTTTCTAGAAGAACTCTCAGGTGAGCCACTTTGAACCTCTCAATTACTTCACCAATCTCATCAAAATTGGGCAACTTCATAGCATCCAACTATTTTTGTTTCCATTTTCAGAATGATGCCACTTTAAAGCTAGACTCTTGAATCCTATATATGATCCATGATCTCCCTAAAACATCTATTGCAAATCATCTTAGGTGTTCACCATGGTCATAATTTTCATGAGTTATTGAACGATATTCTTTGTAGAATATAAATTATCTTTATTCTTATCTTCATACAACTGTAAGTCAATCCCATCATATAATTTATCTAACTCATCGGTTCATAACATGCCACATTGAGATTCTTGGTTCTGCAACCACAAAGGATGCCCGGTCATCAATCTTTATTGAAAACAAGAAATTAAGCTAGATCAACTAAGTCTACACACAAGGAAAATAAATCTAACTCTAAAAAGGAAACAAAGAAATCCCTAGACCTAATTAAAACCTAGCAAAAATTGAAGAAAAACCCTTCACTACATCTTTCAGACTTGACAAGAAAAAACTAACACTAAAAAATACATAAACAAAAAAGAAGCCAAAAAAGGGAAAATAAAAGAGGGGGAAAAAACACCAAAAGTTGACTCAACCGACATCCAACTATCAGGAGCACATGGGTCCACAATCTAACTCACTGGATACCTAATCAAATCGACCATAAGGATCCCTCAAAGAAACTAAAAGTGAAAAAAGGGGGGGTCCCCATTTGGCCAAGTGGCCAAAATGGGGTGTGTGTTGTGAAGCCACAAAAGAAGAGTTCAAGAATTATATCCTTTTTGCTTCATACTTTGATACTCTAATTCATTACTATATTTAATTTTGGCATGCTTAATTAGTATAATGTTATTAATTAGTTAGGATGGGGTAAAATGCAATCATGAAAATTGTATACTTTTTAATCTCTATATTATATTTATACCCCTCTATTATCATTACCATTGGATTTAAAGCATTTTACCTTGTTGCACATATTTTATAATGATCATTGTTTCATCTCCTTGTCGACTTCATTTCACAATTACACATCACTTTACAAAAAAAGGTGTTTGGTAAACTTTTTAATGTGACTAGTGATGTTGGCACGACACACCCCCCGACTCCACGTGAAATGATTTTGACCTGTAGCTATGAGATAGTGAGGCCATAAAAGGGGGACCTCATCCCCTTATTACAAAGTTGAGGTCCAAACCTATGAGCACATTGGATTGTGAAGGTGACTTGCACTCACAATGACATAGTGGGGGTTTGAAACTAGGTGGGGACAACAACACCACCACCACTTAACCAACACACTATGTGGTGAAACCCATGATTACACATCACTTGTAGTAGATTTATCCTTAATATTTATTTGTATAATCACTATTTTTTAACACATCACTTGTACTAGTCCACTTAGGTTTGTACACACAACTTTACAATATGAACTTTCTACTATTTGTTGAAATACATAACTGAAAAGTAATGCCTCAATAATTTTTTGAACAATATTTCCATTTAGATTTATATCCTTGTGCTTTAGCTCACCTATTGAAAATAATCTACAATAATGTGTTTATTGAGAAAGTTGAAAAAGGACCAATACATCATTGTAGCACACACCATAAGGTTATAGATCTATAGTGAACAAAGTAAAAAGTGCCTTAGAAAGGTAGTTAGACCCCTTTACTTTGCTGGAATGTACAAATTCTTAAACAAGTCCTTTGATACTTCCAAATTCACAATAGAGCATCTCATGGACTTGAAAAAATTATTTTCAATACTGGATTCCATAAACATTAGGGGCACACATTTTATTTCCTCATTCTCTCCTAATAATTATTTCTTTCTATATTTCATAATTTTAAGAAATATGAACTATTTATGAACTTATTGTACTAGTTATTTGCAGTTCAAAACAATAACCCATTATTGTTATTTTATTTCTATACCATAGTCTTAATATTCATGTGATGTTATAAGTTAGTACAAAAGAAAAAAAAACTATTTTAAAATTAAATTCATTAAAGATAGTTTTTTTTTAAAAAAATTAAGCTTACAAATCAACACAAATGCATATTAAAAAAGAGTTGTGTTACAAATAGCCTATTAATGGGCCTTCGATGGTGAAACACCTCTTTCAAAAAAGGTGATTAAGGAATCATGGAAACCCCGTGATTGTGGATGGATCAAAGTAAACTTCTATGGGGCTTCAAAGGGAAATCAAAGCCCTTTCAGAGCAGGGTTTTAAGCTCATGATTGGAAGGGAAATGTGTTGTTATTACGAGCTAAGTATCTGGGGGAGGGGACAAATAATGAGGCAAAAGGTCAGGTGACACTTACCACAATTAAAAAAAAAGCATTGGAAATGAAAGTCACTAAGCTGAACCTAAAATGGGACTCAATACTTATAATCAATGATAACATCAAAGGAGAATATATAGTATGGTATTTGAACAAATACATAAGGAAGTTGAAAGCCCTATTGAATCTTTTTGAATAATTCAAAGTAACTCATGATCGAAGATAAGAAAATGGTGTAGCTAACATAATGTCTAAGTTTGGAGTGACTTTAAAGGGTTGGGATAAAGATGAAATAGTGGAGGACTTCAGAGGGGTCAAATTAGGGGAAATGGATATTGGGTTTGGTAGGTCGAAGTGTTAGTTATAATAAGGAGACTATTGAAAATGATTCCATAACATTGGTGAATTCGAAATGAACTATGGCTTCTTTGGAGAGCATATTTCCATCTCAAAATGGGGTTTTACTATTAGCATTTGAAGGGAGTGTGTACAAGAGTAATGATTACAAGTTGTGCACAAAAAAATGATAAGTACACAAAACATGGAAGACATAACTTAAATCCACATCCATCATAATTTGAAATGCCAAAGATGAAAAGAATCATTAATTAGAGATGGAATTTTTGTGGAAGTCTCTCAAACAAGTAAGAAAGTGCATGTGAATTAAAATGAGATGACACATGGGATTAAGAGGTGTTTGAAGGGGATTTTCAAACTAAAAGTTAAATTGTAGAGAAGTGCAGAGAATAGTTTCAAAGAAATATGGAGGCTAATTTATCGTTAGAAACTGTTAATAAATTGCAAAATTTTAAGGGATACGCAAAATTGTGAAGGTTGAGAGGAATATTCACCATTGATGACCCAAGATTTTGGCAAGGTTTGGACAACATCCTTGGGGAAGAGTTTATCACAATGGAGTATAACTTTAGAACAAACATAGATATGCCATCTGCATTTCTAGTATGGGAATTATAACTTGGCTCATGAGAAGAGGCCCTTGAAATGTTGAGGAAGTGTGTCAAGCTTCAGTGGTGTGGTGAAATGTTATAGATTATTGGACTAGTAGAACTAGGGGTAGGGATCAAGACAAATGAAGTATTGTGGAGAATGGTGGAGGGAAAAACCCAATCATATAAACCTTTTCTCATATGGAGTACAAGCACATGTAAGGAAAAAAGGATTGAATACGAAATGAGAGGGTAATAAATGTTGAAATAAGTGTTGCATGTGTTGGAGAAAGGTTGCATTAATTCTACAGGTATGAAGCCCAAAATAAAGTGAGAAAGGAAAATAGAAGACCCAGGAAGTGAATTCATTGGCAAAGTGAGGAAGAAAGCCAAAGAAGGTGTGGATGGATACGAGGGGATGAAAATTCATACTGGTTCAACACAAGGAAGAAATGATCAATAATATGCAGGGAAAAGAGTAAGAGTGTTAGGTCTCTATGATTTTGGTTGTGGGTTTGTTATTCAATATTAAAATTCATTAGTAGTATGTTCAGATTGTAGGAAAGTTAATGTAAAATAAGGATGTATGAGACTGTATGTTTCGCTCCTTTGTATACTCAAGAAATGGTTAATCATTTCCAATTTTATTATTGTTAGTTTGAAGGGAAGGTAGTTACAGTGAGGAAGTTCTTCACAATTTTGTAAATGTGGGCTATGGTATGTTTTCAAAAGGGTCCCCTCAAAGGTACTAGTTACTTGCAGGGTGGTAGATTTTAACAATTATTAATATAGTGCAGTTTGAATATAGTACAAAGACTTATACTATTTAGTGATAACAATGTAATTATCTTTTAATATTAATAAAAAAATAAAATATTGTCGATGAGAGAGAGAGAGAGAGAGAGTTGGAGTCCGCCTAATGCAAAAGTTAAGCAAGATTATCAAGAAAATACCTTTGAAGGCTTTGTGAAAATGTCTGGTGTAAAATTTTATGCTACACTCATGCTCCCTTTAATCTTCATTTCACCCTTGAACAAAATGAGATATCAACTTATGTACAATCAATTTAAAATACAACCTTAGTATATCATTTAAAGAAAAAAATATGTAAAAAAATGTTGTTAGGTTAACTTCCTTTTGAAAGCTCAAATCTAATGACATACTATGCACTACTTTAACTTTGAGGATTCATCTTTCCTGTAACCACTACAAGGAAGTGTTAAAGTTATCAATGATAATCCACTTGTAATTGAGTGGTATGAATTGTTGATGTTTTGGATTAGATCCAATAGCTTAGTAATTGGTTCAATTGGTGTCAAATATAGATTTGTGATGTGCAACATAACGTAAAAATACAATAGATCAATTGTTGTTGATTCAATATGTTTTGTTGTAAATATGTACATTTGTGCAATTTACACCAATCTTGTATATATGTGTACAATCACTCAACAATAGTAAAGACAATGACATGCACATGACATGATATTAAAGAAAAACAATAATTGGAATCTTGTAATTAGGAAATAAATTGTTTTTAATAGTGCAAATAATAATTTTATAGAGCTCCAGATTTGGTAGGCATATGGAACAATAATATCTGACAATATTTGCAATCCACATCAGAATTACCCCTTGAAATTCAATATTGGAGAGCAAAAATAATGAATTAGTGAGAAGGAATAGCTATAATGTACTATGTGATGACCGACAAGCATTAGAGCATATATTGATTCTTACAGAATTGATAAGAGTTGTTTTGAAGTGGTGACCATAGTGCAAAAATAAATATTTAAATAAAGAAGGAATTATTTTAGTTTTCACAAAGGTGTCTTAAAAAAAAAGAGCTTTGGAGATGAGAATACATTCTTGGTATTTCATTTTACAAAGTCGCAGTGTGGAGAGGTGAGCAACAATTTCATCATTTTCTCTAGAACATAAACCCTATGATGAAATTGGTTTTAAGGATAAATATTCCCTTAGCCAATACTTTTTGGACTCATTCGGGATTTAGAGGTGCACTTAATTTGGTGAATATAGAGATCTAGCAACTGGATCTTCAGTGTAATAAATAAAAGTTTTGTACTTGGTGAATGGTGAACATAATCTAATGTGGTACTTGTATAAGGCCATGGACAAAGCCAAGGAGACTATCCAAAAGTATTGTACTGAGGAGATAGAAGAAAATTTGAATCCATTTATAATATTATTGATTAAAGTAGAATAATCTAATCCACCAACCCATTCATGCAATTGCATACTACCTTAACCCTAAATACATTTACATAAAGGACTTCAATGCTGATATATTTTCTTTTTCTATTTTCATACAAGATTTCTCAGTTCATGAAATATGGCCATTGTTTGAAAAAATAAATACTTCCTTATCAATAGTTATGACATAATCCATCAAAAAATCCATAAGATTCATATTAATAAATTAAACATCATTCTAACAGAGATAATCATAAATTAATTCTTGGCCACCATTCAAGTTGCAATGAATTCATAGATATTCAAAATGATTCAAAACAAAGAGAAACAAGCAACCTAGTCAGTCATATAATGTAGGGAAAATCCTCCAAAAATATCTGCCATCAGCTCTTTATGAAAGTGTGAGAGAAAAAAACCATGAATCATTTTCCATGTTTGTGTATGTTATCCTTTCCAGAAGCAAATATCTTAGAAACACCACCAACCATGGAATTGGTTGCATGTGTTCTAGAATTTCAAAACTTTAAGCACTTTATAAAAGGATGGACTAGAAAAGTTTGAATCATTGTAACCCATAGAGTAAAGATACATATCTAAGTCATTAAGAATTTTCAAGACTCATTTAAGGAATAATAAACTTGCAACAATGGGTGCATATATGTTGGAATGGATTTTCTAGACACTCTTGTAACATTATTGCCTAAGATAATATTTTAATAAACCAACATTACATTCATTAAAATATTATTCTACCTGATTTGACATCTTTTAAAAAGGTAGCTACTATTATGTAATGCAACATAACATTTTCCGGAATTGTTAGTAAAAAAGTGTGAACCCAAAATAATGTAGTTCATAGCAATGATCAAGATCCTAATAAATCTATTCATTTTATTAATCAAGAAAAAATGTTCATTTCTAAAGATGAATGATACTATATAGAAATACACAATTATAAAATAGATTACAAAAGTTGCAAACAATAGCCATAATTAAACTAAAGAAAAACTTGTTACAAGATATAATTGAAGCACATTCTATACAGTCTTTGAATTTATGTATTGTGTAGTTTGCAAGTCATTGTTACCCATCTGATTAATGAAAATTTCATATTCCCTTGTTGAAGAAGGTATAAGAAGAACATTTATAGGTGAATCCCTCCTACAAAAAAATGAGGCATTGTTTCAACAAGATGAGTTGCAAGTTGGAAACCTATAGAACTTGAGTTTTAACTATCTTTAAAACAACATCAACATGCATAGCCATATGTGTAAGTATCACTTACAATAATAAAGAAGTAGATTTGCTTGCACAACATTTTTAATAAAATATCTAAAAAACCTTTTACAGTTCCTTGCAAGGATAGGCATCTTCAATAATTAATAAATTTTAGTACAAAACATAAATTTTAGTACAAAACATAACAAATTGAGTTTTCCTAATAATTAAATTACTAGAAAATGTGACCTTTTTAATGAGAGATCCTTCCAAAAAATGAAAATAGTTATGAATGCAATCTCATTTAGGTTTGATTGTATAAATAACAAAACCAGATCTTTAGGTTGTATATTTACTCCTAGTCAAGGAAAGATGAATAAATTTAAGTTTAACTTGCCTTCAACACAGATAATGTAAGTACTATGGCAAGTGAAAGATGAGGTATCCTCATAGTTATAGGTTCTAAAATGACTAATTCAATTAAGTATAAGAGAAGGAACAAGCTATGAGATAATTAAAATACACTGCTATTCACTATACAATGACTTTGAAATCTTTAGAAGCTTTAAAAACTCGTAAAAACTGTAAATAACAATTATAAGTTACAACAAGGTTTTTCACTTTACAAATACAATAGTAATTTGCATGCCATACTTCCTATCACTTATGATTCGCAAAATGTACTTGACTCTAAATGACTTATAATGCTAAAAATGGTTTTGGCAAAGTTTATTTTAATTCCCACATTATATTTCTAAGTAAAATTACTCAACAAGATCCATAATTGGGACAATACGATGAGTGCAATTTAATAATGCACAACTAGATACAATAGTTTGCAATAGTCATATCATGAATTGAGCCTTAGAATGGTCCTAATGGTGTGTATTTTAATTCCACCACATTCAACCTTACAACCTATACTATCAACTTGGAATACAAAATACAAATTTACCCCATGGCATACAACTTGTCTCACATATAAGACATTAATTTATTCTCCAAGAATTCTTAAAGCTCCATTTCCAAGTAAATCAATTCACAAAGCTTAAAACCAAAGCAAGTTGACAAAGGGACACAACATGCCACTTATGGGATGTATCAGTCCCTAAGTTATAGCTAATGATGAAAATTATCTATACAACTAAATTTAGCCTCACTGCTTTCCAATCCACAAGGATTCAACTCTAAATTTCAATAGAATTCCAGAAAGCTAGTAAAATACCGACAATTGTGTCCTATGCCTCTACAAGCATGAGAGAAATAACGACACTTACCATTTTACATAATCATTGTATACCCTATTTTAAAATTTGAAATTTAATAGCATAAACTTTTTTATACAAAATAAAATATGAGAGCACACATAATAGTGTCTCCTTGCTATGTTGTCAATCTCAGCTTTTCCAAAAATGATAAATTTCTCGCTTATAATAGGAATTTCTTCTTTTAAATATGTCTGAGTATGTAACCATTTATGTCAAGCATTTTTTTACTACTAGTGTTTTTTAGAATGTGATACTAATGTTATTATTGTTTTTGTCACTAATGGTTTTCATTGATGTCAACATATCCTATGCATATATGTGGATTAAACATTTTGGTGATCCGGTAGACTATACTTTGGATGATGTATCGTAAAGATTTATCCTTAGTCATTTTGATCCTGGTCCCATTTATCTTACAACATAACGTGGTTCATTTTTTGGGGTTCAGTCCTATCTTGAAAGTGGTCGTTGTGCTTCATTCCAAGTATTTGCATTGTAACATATAGATCCTATACATTGGGTTTGAAGATCTTGGTGATGGTACAATGTGTTGTTGTGAGAAAGACATGATGTATTGAGTGAGATGGTCCACCTTTCATTCCTTAAGACCATGGGAATAATTTTTTGTGACCTATTTCAAATTGCATTAGGCCAACCTAGTTGTTGGCATGCCATGGTATAAGACAACGATGATTCTATTTCATGTTGTCTACTTGTATGCAAGTAATATACGAAGTGGATGTGAATTTGATAAGGGAAGATATGTGTATTGATGTATATGTGAGTTGGTGAAATTGTTGGTTGATTGTTATATCATTTATGTGTTTCTTATTATCTATGATAGTGACTTCAGTTGTGGATTCGTTTTCATTTATTATATTTTGGCAATGAGCCTATTTGTACCTGCAACGAGCCTTTCTAATTTATGGGTAGTTATCCCAACCAACTATGAGAAAACTAATAGTGATCCATTGTAAAAATCACCTTAATTGATGTTCTTTTCATGAGAATTATCTTCTCTATGATTTTTCCCATCTTGGGTTTCCTCATAAATTTTGGTGTTCATGGTGTTGATGTTTTTGTGCTTTCATGTCCATATATGTCATAAGTTTATGATTGCTTTAAGTTTTCACTGGATTAACATAAGTTAAGGAAATTGTTTGATAATAATTGATTCACCCCCACTCAATTATTTGGCTTGTTCAACAATTGGTATTAGAGCTTTGGTTCCTTGGAGAGATCTTAACTACTTGAGGTAGATCTAATGATGCACAAATTGAATATTCCTATGTTTGATGGATTTGATTACAGTACCTAGAAAGATATGATGAGAGGATACATGATTTTGATAGTTACAATACTTGGAAGAATGTGGAAAAATTGTATGTTGCACCTCATGATGGCCCTGCTACTCAAGATCAAATTTTAGCATATGAGGAGAATGAGAAAACAAGGAATGCAATTTTTATTGCTTTATTAAAAATTGAGTTAGCTAAGGTTATTTCATTAAAGAATGCCTATGAAGTTTGGGAAAAAATGAAAGAAATATATGAAGGAAATGATAGAGTCAAGTTGTCTAAGAAGCTAACAACTAAGCATCATTATGAGAACCTGAGAATGGAATATGGTGAAGTTATCATAAGTTACTTTCAGAGGGTTGACAATGCAGTGAATAAATTCAAGAATCAGGGAGGTAACATTATTGGTGAAGATGTGATGGAGAATATCTTGATTACCCTACCAGAGAGATACAATTGTAAGATCTCAATTATTGAGGAAGTTTAAGATCCAAAAATGTTTACCAGAGAACAATTGTTTGGCACCCTAATCACGATTGAGTTGGGGAAATTCAAAAAAGAGAAGAGCATATATGAGACAAACTTAAAGCTACAAAGACAAAGGAAGATCCAAATGAGATGGAAGCAAACTTTGCAAGAAATCTAAAGAAAAATACTGGCAAATACAAAGGTATGTTACCCTTTAAATGCTTTACATGTGGAAAAATTGGTCATTTAGTAGCAAGTAGATGTCCTAGAAAGGCTAACTGATAGAAGTTTAAGAAGTTTAATAAGAAGGCCTACTATGTTAATGGAGATGCTAGTATATTAGATGACAAGTTAGACCAAGAGGATTGTTTATATTTGGTAGAACAAGAAAAACCAAAATTTGATATTTCTAACATTTTCCTATAACTTGATGATAATACTGATACTGCATTTTTTGTTAGAAGAAATAAGAATGATTATTTGATTGATGATATGACAACATATATTGTTGGAATTAGTTTTATTACTTTTGATGGAAGCATAACACTAAAAATGTTAATGATGTGAAGGGTTTGTGTCATAATATTTTGAGTGTTGGACAAATATGTGAAAATGTCTATGATGTTGTATTTAAAAACAAATGTTGTGGGATCTAGAAGAAGTCCACAACAGTTATTGCAATTGGAAAAAGAACATGAAGGAACATGTATCAACTTGAAAGAGCTATAGAAATTTGTTTATTATCTCAAAGTGATGATAGTTGTCTTTGGCATCAGAGGATGTGTCACATCAATTTTGATAACTTGGTAAGAATAAGTCCATCATGTGCAATAAGAGATTTACCAAGATAGTGTAAACCAAACAACATTATCTATAAAGGATGACAAGAAGGAAAGTAGACAAAGGAGTCACTAAGGAAAAAGATCAATCATCTACCAGTTTGTTGGATCTTGTGCACACTGACTCATGTGGTCCTACCAGAACAAGTAGCTTACAAGGTGCGATATTTTAAACTTCTCATTAATGATTATTCCAGATTATCTTGGGTTGCATTTCTAAGAGAAAAATCATAGGCATTTGAGAAATTCAAGATATTTAAAGTAAGATTTGAGAATAAAAGTGGTAGGAAAATTAAATGTTTGAGATATGATAGAGGAGGAGAATTTAGTTCTGATGAATTTGATAATCTTTGTGAGAAAAATGGCATTAATAGACAAATTTCAACCCTTAGAACACCACAATAGAATGGTGTAGTGGAAAGAATGAATTATTTAGTGAAGGAAGTAGCAAGGATAATGATCAAAGAGTGGTGCAGGAGCACCCCCTCCACTCTTCACAACATCCACAATTCTGTGGTCTTCAAATGATTCACCCAAGGGTATTCATGCCTAAGGGACTTTTTAGAATTTCCAAATTGTGTTTAGCAAGCCAACTTGTAAGACCTAGTCACCCTCGGTGTGGTTATAAACCATGGGTTTTTTTATTATGGTCCAAAGGAACTTTTAGGTGTTTTTTTAATTTTAATTTTTTTTTAATGTTTGGGATCATTAGGATCCATGGCTTAGGCCTATAGGCTCTTTAGGAGCAAGAATGCAACACTTTGCAAAAGTTGCAAAATGCAAGAAATGTTGCTCGACAACTTCTTTGAAAAGTTGCTACTAAATTGTAAAACCACCTCCCAATGGTCACAACATTTGAAAAATAGTTGGATCCATTGGGGAAGGTCTTCAAATATCCCTTACAGGTGGGTGGAAGATGATGATAGTGGAATGTGATGAAATTTATGTAATTTTGTATTTAATCAATAAAAATCCCTATTTTTCTCTACGTTTTGGATAACAAAACAATACGTGTACGGATTGGTACGGGCGTGCGAAGAAGGAGATTGTTCAATCTAACATCTGACATGCATTAGGACTCCAATGCTTTTGATTTGAGTTAGTTTGAATATTAGAGTCGAGAGTTAGAAGGTTTTATGTTCCGGGTTTTCAGGAAAGCCTCCTGAACCAGGGTTTCAAACAAACAATGCCCTAACTTGCCTTTCCTTCATAGGATTCCCATGTGAAGTGGGGAAATGAAAGTAGGGTCAATGTATATTAGATCCCTAGGAGCACAAGAGAAAGGGGTTTGTCGTGAGAAGTATGTTTGCAAACTCTAGACCAAGCATCTCTATGTGCTTGGTGTAGGAAATGGAAGAGTGAAGTGACATAAGCACTTCAGGGGTGGATAAATGTAATCTGATAGTGGATTGTTGTCTCTTGGGATTTACTAGTATTAGTGAAACAATTAGTCTACTTTGGAAAATTGACTGGTGAACTTTTCCTTAAGTTACCGAGTCAATTAGCCCTATTAGGACTAGTGGGTCAGGAGTTGTTTGACATTGTCTGAGTTATTTTAGATCTTGTGATCTGGAGGCTAGACTCAACTCAAAAAAAGGTATCCAAATCTATAATTTATTTTGTAGTCTCTTTGTAAGAATTTTGAATTAAGTTCATAGAACCTTGTTCAAAAGGCTACAAGCCAGTATGCTTGAACCGAACACTGATTGTCCTAAAACTTGTAAGTTGTGGAAATCATTCCCATAGGAGGCATATAGGAAGCATGGAACCTTTCCATCCCCTTTCCAATATAAAGGTTCCCAATTCAAATTTGAATTAGTCAGGACACTTCACAGTAGGATTACCGAGCGTTAGTAATATACTCGGTGAAGTTATCGAGCCACTCGATTATCAAAGAAATCGAGCACTTATCGAGCCCAATCGGTCAAGGACTCAACTAAGCATCAGTCAAGCTTTGGGGGAGTAAAGCTAGTTAAAGACACTAAATCCTCCAATGAGGGTAGTGGCTTTGTGATTGTCATAGGATCTTCTAAAGGTGTAGAGCACTCTCCTAAGCCCACTCCGGGTTCAGAGTAACACCGAAGGCCTCACCATTTACCGAGCTGCCTAATTAGGGGACAACTCTACGTCAAGTGGTATTAGAGCATCTAAGATCCTTAGGGTAAAGATATACCAGCACCATGGAAGGAGAAGATGAAGGAGGACTGTCATCAAGGATGACCAATGCAGAGATAGTAAGATACCTGAGAGAGCAAAGGACACAACGTGATGATCAAAGAGACGTTGAGATGTAGTAAATGGGGCAAGAAATGGACAGGCTTAGGAAGAGCTTCAGAAGAGAAGTAGTGGAAACTATGATGATGTTGAGGAAGGGAGTGATGATGAACCCCTTGAGCAGGAGGAAGAAGAATGTCCTGCAGACCATAGGCTACTTATGAAGACTCTAAAATCTATGGAGAGGAGAACCATGGATGCCAAGCTTGAGTTGCCTACATACAATGGGAAGATGGACCCGGATGCTGCAATGGATTGGGTGGATGCCCTAAATAGTTTATTTGATTGTGAAGACATCCCTGAAATTAGAGGGTGAAGATTGCTAAGTCAAAGCTCAAAGGCTCTGCACTCAGATGGTGGAATTTCACTCAAGATGATAGGGTGAAGGATGGAAAGAATCTAGTCACCACTTGGAAGAAGATGGTGACCCTACTTAGGGAAAATTATGTCCCTAAATACTATGAAGTTCAACTTCATAAAAGAATAATGAGTCTAAGATAGAAAGAGATGGACATCTCTAGCTATGCTAAAGAATTTTAGAGATTGGTGATAAAATCCAAGCTTGCTGAACCAGAATGTGTAAAGCTTGCTCGGTATATGAAAGGCCTAAGGATCTCAATTCAAGATAAAATTAGTTTGGAAAGCCCTACCACCATGAACCAATGCTATCAATTGGCATTGAAAGTTGAAGAAAAGTTTAGAAGGAGGAATAAACAGAGTGGTAGAGGAAAAGCCAAGAATGAAAGAGGCAGAGGAAACTTTGGAGGAAGAGGACAGAACAATAGACCACAAGGAGAATCTAATAAGGAGAACAACCAAGGAGAAAGTAGTTCAAGAGGTGGATATATAGGTAGAAGAGGAAACAACCTGGGTAGAAATGGAGGAAGAAACAATGGACAAATCAGATGTTATAACTACAATCAGACAGGGCACTATACCAATAGGTGTCCAGACAGAGACAAGCAGAATAACCAAGGTGAAAGAAGAACCAACCTAGTGCAAGAAGATGATGATGATAGCATGAAAGACTATACTGGAGAAGATTGAGTAAGCCTCATGATGAAGAGGACTTTGATTAAAGCACCCATTCCAGTGGAACCTCCTCAAAGAAAAAGTCTTTTCAAAACCAACTGCAAGAGCCATGGAAAGGTATGCAAGTTAGTAATTGATTACGGTTCTAGTGAAAATCTTGTATCTAGAGAAATGTTAGATAAATTAAAATTGGAAAATATACCCCACCCAAACCCATCCCATGTATCTTGGTTAACAAAAGGGCAGCAGACCTTCATAAATGAACAAGCTTGGGTAGATTTATATATTAAAGACTATAAGGATAGAGTCCTTTGTGATGTTGTAGATATGGATGTATGTCACCTTTTGTTAGGACACCCATGGCAGTATGATCTGCAGGCTAAACATGATGGAGTCACAAACAAATACCAAATTATTCAAAATGGTCACAAATACAATCTGCTCCCTCTTCCTGATCCTCAACAAGAAAAACCAAAAGAATAGTTAGTCATGCTTGCAGGAGAACAAGACATGATCAACACTATTCAAGATTTTGAGGTAGGATATGTCCTAGTCCTTAAACCAAAGGAGAAGATAGTGCACAATGAAGTATCGAAGGAAGTAGATAGTCTACTGCAAAAGTACAAAGGAATAGTTGCAGGAGACACACCAGATGAACTCCCACCATTGAGGGACATCTATCACCAAATAGATTTTATCCCAAGTGCTTCCCTACCCAACAAAGCTTCTTATAAACTCACTCCTGATCAGATTGTAGAAGTCACCAGATAGGTCAATGAATTGTTGACAAAAGGACTCATACAAAAGAGTATTAGCCCTTGTGCAGTCCCGAGTGTTTTGGCCCCTAAAAAGGATGGAAAATGGAGACTATGCACTGACTCCTAGGAAATAAACAAAATAACAATTAGATATAGATTCCCCATACCTAGGATTGAGGATCTATTAGTCCAACTTGGAGGAGCATGTTATTTCTCTAAAATTGACCTTAAATCTGGTTACCATCGAATAAGAATAAGGCTAGGAGATGAGTGGAAGGATGAATTTAAAATAACATAAGGGTTATATGAATGGCTTGTGATGCCATTTGGCCTTAGCAATGCTCCTAGAACCTTCATGAGATTAATGAATGAAGTGCTTCAAGATTTCATAGGAAATTTTGTGGTGGTCTATTTAGATGACATCCTAATCTTTAGTGGAACTATGGGAGACCACATGAGACACTTGTAACAAGTTCTCCAAAGACTACATGAGAAGAAACTATCTATCAACTTAGAAAAGTGTACATTCATGGAACAAGAGTTGATATTCTTGGGTTTTGTTATCTCAAAGGGCACATTAAAAATGGATCCTGAAAAGGTAGAGGCTATCATTAATTGTCACATACCAAAGACTCTAGGAGAAGTCAGGAGCTTTCATGGATTGGCTACCTTTTATAGGAAGTTTATCAAAAATTCCAGTCATATTTGTGCACCTTTACTTGATACCATCAAGGGTGGTAGAAAAACAAAATTCTAGTGGACAACACAAGTAGATGAAGCTTTCAAGTATTTGAAGGAGAGAGTAGCACAATATCCCATTTTGGCACTACCTACCTTCAACAAATTGTTCACAGTGGAGACCAATGCTAGCAATCTAGCCATAGGCATAGTCCTCAGTCAGGATGGAAGACCAATGGCTTTCTTCTCTGAAAAACTGAATGAAGCAAAGAAGAAATACAATACAAATGACTTGGAACTTTATGCTATGGTTCAAGCCCTCAATAAATGGAGGCACTACTTGCTTCCTAAGGAATTTATTGTCTTTACAGATAATCATGCTTTAAGTTTTATGAACAGTCAGGATAAACTAAGTTGCAAGCACATGAAATGGGTTGAACAACTCTAAGCATTCACATTTTCCATAAAGCATAAGAAAGGAACTTCAAATAAAGTTGCAGATGCTCTTAGTAGAAGAGTGATTTTGGTTGAAGAAGTGCAGGTACAAAGCATAGGAATTGATGCCCTCAAACATTTATACAAGGATGATTCAAACTTCAATGATATCTATAAGGTTTTCTCTACTCTATCATATGCATATAATACTATTTATTCAGAATATTTATTGCAGAATAGCCTTTTTTTCAAAGGAGGTCAACTCTGTATTCCCAAATGCTCCATGAGAGAAAAATTGATTAGAGAAAAACATTATGGCACTCTAGGAGGTCATTTTGGCATAGATAAAATGCTTGAATTGTTAAGGAGAAACTATCATTGGCCTCAGTTACCCACTGATGTAAGAAAATTTGTTGAGTCATGCACTATTTGTCAAAGGGCTAAAGTAATTAGGACCAATCAAGGTCTCTATCAACCACTTCCTATTCCAACAAAACCATGGGACAATGTGAGTATGGATTTTGTCTTAGGAGTTTTGAGAATTAAACAAGGATTTGATAGTATCTTTGTTATAGTTGACAGATTTAGCAAAATGGCACACTTTGTTCCTTGTAAAGTTTCTAATGATGCTTCACATATTCCTAACTTTTTTTTTTAAAGAAGTGGTCAGAACTCATGGATTTCCAACATCCATTATCTCGAACAAAGATGTAAAATTCCAAGGGCACTTTTGGAGAATCCTTTGGAAAAAGTTGGGTACAAACCTGTCATTTAGTTTTGTATACCATCCTCAGACAGATGGGCAGACTGAAGTAGTAAAAAAATCATTAGGAAACCTTCTAAGGTGTCTAAAAAAACAATATGGATAGACTTGGGATGCTATCCTTCCTCAAGCAGAATTTGTTTTCAAGGATTTAGTAAACCGTTCAATAGGGAAGACACCATTCCAAGTAAATTATGGACTCCATCCAAGAGGAGTTATAGAATTGAGAGAGTTATCAACTGACTTTAAAGTCAGTGCACAGGGAGAAGAATTGTCTGCATGGATCAAATAGATTCATCATCAAGTCTGAGATACATTGAGTCAGAATACTACAAAGTAAAAAGAACAGGCAGATAAGAAATGAATACATATTACTTTCAAAGAAGGAGATCAAGTATGGGCATACCTGAATAAGGCAAGGCTACCTAGGGGACACACCAAACTCCAAATGAGGAAGATCGGTCCCTACCAAATACTTCATAAATATGGGGATAATGCTTATGAAATTTCTTTACCCACTACTATTTCTATTTCTCCTATCTTTAACATTTGTGATCTCACTCCTTTTAAGGGTGATGCAGGATCTAATGACACTTTGCAGGATACTGAAAACCAATGTAGGTAGAATGGATAAAGGACTTGCCACCAAGCCAACCTCTATAGTTGGAAAAGATTCTTGACTCTAAAGTGGTCAAGAAAACCAATTTGAAGACCTACAAAGATTACTTGGTCAAATGGAAGGGGTTACCAGACATTGATTCCACATGGATGAATGAAGAGTGTATCAACGAGCATGGAACCTCGATTCACAAACTACTCTCAAGTGGGACTTGAGTTTTCAAAACAAGAGAGTATGGTGCAAGAGCACCCCCTCCACTCTTCACAACATCCACACTTATATGGTCTTCAAAGGATTCACCCAAGGGTATTCATGCCTAAGGGACTTTTTAGAATTTCCAAATTTTGTTTAGCAAGCCAACTTGTAAGACCTAGTCACCCTTGGTGTGGTTATAAACCATGGGTTTTTTTATTATGGTCCAAAGGTACTTTTAGGTGTTTTTCTTATTTTAATGTTTTTGTAATGTTTGGGATCATTAGGATCCATGGCTTAGGCCTATAGGCTCTTTAGGAGCAAGAATGCAACACTTTGCAAAAGTTGCAAAATGCAAGAAATGTTGCTCGACAACTTCTTTGAAAAGTTGCTACCGAATTGTAAAACCACCTCCCAATGGTCACAACATTTGAAAAATAGTTGGATCTATTGGGGAAGGTCTTCAAATAGCCCTTACAGGTGGGTGGAAGATGATGGTGGTGGAAGGTGATGAAATTTATGTAATTTTGCATTCAATCAATAAAAATCCTTATTTTTCTCTATGTTTTGGATGATAAAACAATACGTGTATGGATTGATATGGGTGTGGGAAGAAGGAGATTGTTCAATATGACATCTGACATGCATTAGGACTCCAATGCTTTTGATTTTAGTTAGTTTGAAGATTGGAGTCGAGAGTTAGAAGGTTTTGTGTTCCGAGTTTTCAGGAAACCCTCCTGAACCAGGGTTTCAAACAAACAATGCCCTAACTTGCCTTTCCTTCGTATGATTCCCATGTGAAGTGGGGAAATGCAAGTAGGTTCAATTTATATTAGATCCCTAGGAGCGTAGGAGAAAGGGGTTTTTTGTGAGAATTATGTTTGCAAACTCTAGACCAAGCATCTCTATGTGCTTGGTGTAGGAAATGGAAGAGTGAAGTGATAAAAGCACTTCGGGGGTGGATAAATGCAATCTAATAGTGGATTTTTGTCTCTTGGGATTTACTAGTATTAGTGAAACAAGTGGTCTACTTTGGAAAATCGACCGGTGAACTTTTTCTTAAGTTAGCGAGTCAATTAGCCCTATTAGGACTAGTGGGTCAAGAGTTGTTTGACACTGCCCGAGTTGTTTTAGATCTTGCAATCTGGAGGCTGGACTCAACTTGAAAAAGGGTATCCAAATATACAATTTATTTTGTAGTCTCTTTGTAATAATTTTGAATTAAGTCCGTAGAACCTTGTTTAAAAGGCTACAAGCCGGTAGGCTTGAACCGAGCACTGATTGTCCCAAAAACTTGTAAGTTGTGGAAATCCTTCCCATAGGAGGCATATAGGAAGCATGGAACCTTTCCATCCCCTTTCCAATATAAAGGTTCCCATTTCAAATTTGAATTAGTCAGGACACTTCACAGTAGGATTACCGAGCGTCAGTAATCTACTCGATGAAGTTATCGAGCCACTTAGTTTTCAAAGAAACCAAGCACTTACCTAGCCCAATCGATCAAGGACTCAACTGAGCATTAGTCAAGCTTTGGGGGAGTAAATCTAGTTAAAGACACTAAATCCTCCAGTGAGGGTAGTGGCTTTGTGATTGTCATAGGATCTTCTAAAGGTGTAGAGCACTCTCCTAAGTCCACTCTAGGTTCAGAGTAACATCGAAGGCCTCACCATTTACCAAGATGCCTAATTAGGGGATAACTCTGCATCAAAGAGGTAGGTTTACTGGAATCTTACTAAAGAGAAACAATTCATACAACCATGTGCACACTTAACATATTTCTTTAATGGAAGAATTATGAGAAGACATCATACAAGCTATGGCATGGAAGGGCACCCATAATGAAATATTTCAAGATTTTTGGAAGTAGATGCTACATTTTGAGAGATGAAGACAACCTTGAAAAGTTTGAATGCAAATATGATGAAGGTATATTTCTAAGATATTCTACAAAGAGCAAAGCGTGTCGATGTTACACCAAAATACCGAATAAGATTATTGAAGTGTGAATGTGAAGGATGATGAAGAATATTAGAAAAATCCTTAGAAACACCTTGAATATGAACCTGATACAAAGGACAAGAGAAAATATGAAAAGAAAGAAGAAGAAGAGACAAGGCAGGCTCCAACAACTATAGCTAAGACATGAAGGTATGTACAGAGAAATCATTCAAATAATTAGATTATAGGAGATAAGAATAAAGGTATCATTATAATAAGTAGAGAAACACAAGAGAAAGTTTTATTGTGTTTGCTTTAAGAAATTGATCCTAAAATTGTGGAAGAAGCATGTAATGATCAGAATTGGGTAAGATAAATGAAAGAATAACTTCATCAGATAGAGAATAATCAAACTTGGGAACTTGTACCTAGACTGATTGAGAAAAATGTGATTGGTACAAAATGGGTATTTTGAAACAAGATGGATGAAAATAGATAGGTAATGAGAAATGAAGCAATATTAGTCTATAAGGGATACACTTAGATTGAAGGTATTGATTTTGATGAAACTTATGCCCATGTTGCCTAGATGGAGGTGATCTAGATATTCTTAGTATTTGCATCTTTTAAAGATTTCAAGGTTTATCATATGCATGTTAAGTCAACGTTCTTGAATGGAGAACTAAAGGAAGAGGTCTACATTGAACAATTGGAGGGATTCAAGTTTGGAAAGGATATGAATGTTGTGTGCATATTAAAGAAAGCATTGTATAGATTGAAGAAAACACCCAGAGCCTAGTATGGTAGATTTGATAAGTATCTGATTGGACAAAGATTTCAAAAAGGATTTATTGACAAAAAATTGTATTATAGAATTTATTCAGATAAGATCTTAATTGTTTTGGTTTATGTTCATGACATAATTGTTGGAGGAAAAGATGACTTGTGTAGAAAATTTTCAGAGTAGATGTAAAAGGAGTTAAAGATGTTTATGATTGGTGAGTTAAACTTCTTCCTTGGATTACTAGTAAATCTAAATAGTAAAGGAATTTTCATTTCTCAGTCTAAGTATATACGAGAGTTACTAAAGAAGTTTGGGTTGGAGAATTCTAAACCAATATGTACTCCTATTGTTACTAAATGTAAGTTGACTAAAGAAGATGATTCATTGAAAGTTGATGCAAGTAAATACAGATCAATGATTAGAGGACTATTCTATTTGACTGCTACTAGACTAGATATTATGTATGTTGTATGCTTAGCAACTAGATTTTAACAAGAACCAAAAGAGTCACATGTTATGGCATTAAAAATGATCTTTAGATATTTGAATGGTATAGAAGAGTTTAGATTATGGTATCCAAAAGGTTTAGATTTCACTCTGATAACCTATACTAATATTGATTGGGTTGGATGTCTAGATAATCAATGAAGTACTAGCGGTGGAGCTTATTTCATTGGTTCTCGATTGGTTACTTGGTTGAGCAAGAAGTAGGATTCTATGACATTATCTATTGCTGGATCAAAATATATTGCATCATCCTTATGTTGTACTCATGTATTGTGGATGAAACAAACTTTGAAGGATACATGTATAACATTTGATGAGCCAATCTCAATAATGTGTGATAATACCAACATTATAAACTTTTCAAAGAATCTAGTGTAGCATTTCAAGATAAAACTTATATTTATTAGGTTTCATTTCTTGAGAGAGAAAGTGCCAAAAAAAAGAGGTTAAACTTGAATATGTACCTAGAAAGGAGCATATTGTAAATATCTTTACAAAACCATTGTGCAAGGATACATTTGAGTATCTCAGGTACAAGTTGTAGGTTCTACCCCTTACTAATATTCAATAAATGCACCAATGTGTGCATTGTTCTAGTGCATTTCATGCTTATTCTTTTTTGGATCAATACTTGGTAGATTCCTCTTAGGGGGAGTAGAGTGATTAGTTGGGGGGAGTTTTTGTCCTTTATCATTGTTGTCAAAGGGGGAGAAGAACATAGGAATTTGATGCTACTATCCTTTTTTGCTTTGTTATTGATGAATATTTCCACCAATGACAAAGAGGGATATTGTTAGAATGTGATGTTGACGTTATCATTGTCATTATTATTAATGGTTGTCATTAATGTCAACATATCCTATGCATAGATGTGGATTGGATATTTTCATGATCCCATAGACCGTGCTCTAGATGATGTGTCGTAAAGATTTATCCTTAGCTGTGTCGGTGATGGTCCCATTTATCTTACAACATATTATGGTTCATTTGTTTGGGTCCAGTCCTATCTTGAAAGTGGTCATTGTGCTTCAGTCCAAGTATTTTCATTATAATGCATAGATCCTATCTGTTGGTTTCAAAGATATTGGTGATGGTGTAGCCTACTATTGTGAGCAAGGCATATTGTATTGAGAGAGGTGATCCATGTTTCATTTCTTACCAATGTGGGAATGCTTAAGTATGACCTATTTCAAATTTCATTAGTCCAACCTAGTTGTTGGCATGGTATGGTATAAGATAACAATGATTCTATTTGATGTTTTATGCTTGTATGCGAGTAATATGTGAAGTAGATGCAAATCTGACAAGAGAAGATCTATGTGTACACACACACACACACACACACACACACACACACACACACACACACACACACACACACACATATATATATATATATATATATATATATAATATATATATATATATATACGAGTTGGTGCAATTGGTAGCTGACTATTATATCATTTGTGTTGCCAATTATTGGTGACAATGATTTCAATGGTGGATTCATTTGCATTTCTTATATTCTGCTAGTGAGCTTATTTGTACTAGTAGTGAGAATTTCTAATTATTGGGTAGTTATCCCAATCAATAGTGAGCCCACCTATAGTGAGAAGATTGACAATGAGCCCTTGTAAAATTTACCTTAACTGGTGTCACCTTAACCGATATTCTTTTCATGAGAATTAGCTTCTCTGTGGTTTTCCCATCTTGAGTTTCCATGTAAATTCTGGTGTTAAGGGTGTTGATATTTTTGTGCTTTCATGTTCATATTTGTTATAAGTTTCTAATTGCTTTAAGTTTTCACCAAATTAACTTAAGTTAAGGAAATTGTTTGAAAATAATTGTTTCACCTCCCCTCCCAGTTATTCAGCCTGTTCAACAATGTTTGTTTTATACAAAACTCTATTTTTCTCTAATTTTATTATCATCTTTTTTTATCTTTATGTGTGCACTGTATTCAATACAAAAATTAGTTGATATGATTTTGACAGCTAAATACAACTTAAATGTGTAAAACATCATTCAAATATAAGAATATTTGATAATAATTTCACAACCCAATATAACTTAATCAATTATAATGCAAAATACATTTTTCATGGGTACTTGGATGAAAAAGGCATTGAGGAAGAGATGTAAGATTCTAAAAGAATTTGTCAAAAGTTGAATCCATATAATCCTTCAAAAACCAAAAGTACCTTGACAAAACTTATGTGGTTTCTTTTCTCCACTCTCACCTTCCACTACTTATCGGCATCATATTGGACTCATGCCATAAATAAGTTTACCT